>VXBT01013265.1:0-124201 GCA_013400235.1 Oriolus oriolus
GGTGTGTCAGTGAGTGCGGCTCCAGTTCCGTGGAACCCCGAGTGTGGCTGCTTTAGTTTTCTCCGATTGCTTGCTCTTTGCTGGTCTTAGGACTTCTGAAGTCTGTCGTCATCACAGTCAAAAGCTGGTTAATAATATTTAAGCAAGTTTTGGTGACGTCTTTCACAAAACAAACACTTTGCTTAGTAAAGCATGTGCATATGTCTTTTGTGTATTCATGGTAGCTGTTTATGGCTGAGCATGGCTTTGAGTATTCCTGAATATTGTTGATTTAAATATATCTGGGCACTCTGGGAAGATGTTGCTCTGCAGAATATGCCTGTTTGGACCCTAAATGGTTGCTAAACGTCTTGCAGTCTATGGTGACAGTCTGTTCTGTATTTGTAAGACTGCTGGCCCTTGTCACTAAAAGCTCCTGCCCAGGTTGATGACTTTGAGTTGTACAGTAAATGCTGCTGGGTCAGAGGTCTGTATCACTGAAGAGTTTTGCCTGTATTGTGTGGTATATTTAGAGATCTTGCTACTATAATGCTTCCCCTCCTTAGGGTTCTCCTGTTACTTTAGGATTACAAATCTGGATCTTAAGTATTTGTAACCTGTGCAAATATCTCTAAATGCACGTAGTAGCAGGTAAAAGGTGTTTCCAGAAGGAACAGTGATTTACTACAGCTTTGGTCTCTGGGGAGCTGCTGGCCTATTAGCTGTGCAGGTATTTCTGAAAAATCTCTTTTTTGGGAGGCTGGAATAAATTGAGTTTACAAATGGATGCTCTATTTTTCACTTTTGTAGAAGTGGGTCAACTTTAATCGTAGTTTGAGAAGACATTTGACTAGCCTAACCAAGAAGTTATGGTAGGGATTAGTAGCAAGTTCTTAACTCAATTTTGTGACAGCCTCTGACATTTGGTCATTGACTTAGGTGATTTTGTTGCTTTTGATTTGCATTATAAATCTAAAACTGTTTTCTAATTCAATTTCCCAAGTATTTCACTTGTGTATATAGTCTTAGTAGCCATAAATTAATATTGAACTTGAGTTTATTTATTTATTTATCTAACTTTGATGCAGTAGAGGTTGATAACTACTTTGACCTGAAAGTTGGTGAAATGGTAAGCCTTGGTGATTTATAGTTACTTGCGTCTTAAAGGACAGTCCATTTGTCAAGTGTTTCAGATGATGTATTATTTTAAATCTAAATTTAGTTAATTCATTTGGGTGTTTTTGGTTCTTGGTTTTGCTTCTGAATTTATTCAGCCTTCTTTGCACTCTTGCAGATGAGTACTAAACTGGTGCCAAGGTTAGTCTTAATCAAGGTTCCTGTTAACATGAACAGTTTTCTTCCTAGTCAAGTAAGTCAAAAGCTTTGTGTTATGTTTTGTTTTTAAGTTCAGAGGTATAATTTGACAAAATCTGAAGCTGTTTTAAGCTGTATATAAACATATTTATATGACAGATTTTGCTAGCTGCATCGAGTGTACCAAAGATGCTCTCTATAGGAGCTGTGTAGGTATTCATGGGTCAACAATTAGTAACTTGCAGCTCTTAAGGATTTTTGTCTATTCCTGGTATGTAATCTGTTTTTGTTATCTCTTGTGCAAGTCTGTGTGTCACAATGTTTTTTTGAAACTTGAGATGCTTCCCATCTCCTAGCCCTGCTTCACTGCAGGTACCAGTTCTTCCTGCTGTGGAAGGTTCAACAGAGGGCATCAAACAGCATGAGTAACTTTGGAATTCCTGTTTCCCCAAGCACCACTGCTTTGTTATTTGCCTAATTGCCTTTTTCTTTTATTTTTTGGGGGGGTGGGTATCTGCATGGAGTGTGTCCTGCTGACTTTTCAGCAAATTATTTTAACAGGGCAGAATTTGAAAGCTTTACTTAGAAGTTAATTCTGTTCAATTTGGCTGACAGAATTGGCACTCTTGCAAATCTAACTCTTCGTAGTGGTAATGAGTCTTGTGTTCGTTCTGGCTTGTAATGTACTCTTAAGATATTTCAGTATTATCTGATGCTCAAAACCCCCCCAGATACTCTCCCTTCCCCCATCAATTATTTATTGCTGAAGGGCAATAAACATGGAAAATTGCATGGGCTTTGTTTTTTCCCCTCCCCCCACTCCATCAATTAGCTAATTTACACAAGAAAAACATGATTTCCTTTTTCTTTTGAGAATAAACAAATGAAAACAGGACATTGCGTATGTAAAACAGTTCACTTACAGGAAGTCAGTGTACATATTACACTATGGTTGCTATTGACTACAAAATATTGCTCATCTGCACCCATCAGATGCTCTATGATAGTAGAAAACATTGCTTTTGGAGCATCTAAACTGTAGAGCTGTTCCAGTGACTTAAAATAGATCAAGAAGTTTTAATCTTTTTTTAGCATAAAAAATTCTGAGATGAGAACTGTATAGTTGCTTTTGTCTCTTGATAACATGTTGTTTGATTAAAAAAGAGGACAAAGTACGACATAGCACATTTATAGCTTAACATCTCTGATCACCATTTCTCATTGATTTTTTTTTTTTCTTCTGTCATACAGTAGTGGTTGAAACAAGGAAAGTGACAAGATGGAATGGATTTTCTAATGAGTCTGCTTTTTAAACCCCCAACACTTAGAAAACAGTAACAGGGCTGACAAGTAAAGCATTCCACAAATACCATAGCTGACTACTGTTTGTGGTGTTGAGATGGGCATAATAAAACTTAATCCATCTAACTAGGTTTAAGTGTGACTACAAACCCGTTGTGGTTTCTGAGGTGCTCCAAAGGGATTTACTGTGGGATACCTGCTGCATGTCATGTGCAGGTGTGTCAGGGGGTAGAAACAAGAGAAAACTGTGTCACAGAGAAGACTGAGCAGATGTTTTAGAACCTGTTATGCAACTGGATTCAGCTTTACTGGGTTTTTTGTTTGGTTTTTTTGTTGGGCTTTTTTTTGTTTGAGCAAAATAGCCTGCCTCTCCTCTTGTAAGTCTTTTAGACAGATTATATTTTTTTCCAGAATAATTCTACTTATTCTAGTGGCTTACCATTACACAGGATAATGTATTATTTTGTGTATAGTTGTTGAGGGACATTTCAGCTGAAGTTCATCCTGAGCTGTGAAACAAAATGACACTGGAATGCTATTATCTTCTCTGCTATAATTGCCATGGCAACAGCTGCAGGTAGACAAAGCAAACCAGGGATTCTTTTTCTATATCATATGTACACAAGCTGTTTTTCTTCTGTCTCAGTAATGACTCTGAGAAGCCTGTGGCACGAGCAGGCTCTTGAGTCATTATGGAAAGTGTTTTGTTTGGGTTTTTTTTCAATTTAACTTTGATTTAATTTTGAAAGTATTGAGTATTTGTGATACTATATTAAAAAATGCACTCTTTTTAGGAAGAAGCTGGCAGCCTAGCTTGGATGATTCTAGGAGACTGAGGAGATGAACTAGTGACTCGGGAGTTTGTTTGGAAGATCATGGAAGACCACAGGCTGATAAATCACCTTTGCTGATCTGAATGTTAATTTCTGTGTGCAATCATCTTTTCTTGGGACAGGGATGAAAGTATTGTCCGCCTTTTCCATAGAAAGAAGTTGTAAGGGTGCTTTAATGCTTCCAGGTAACAAAATTACTGTGTCCCAGGAAGAAAACTGGGTGTGAACATGAGCCTATAATGACTGTGTTTTGGGGTTGTTTTTCTTGTTACCTAAGTGTTCTGCATTGCTTCTCCTGATACCTCCTGTTTCCCTTTTTATTCCTCCATCTGCATACATTCATATGCATTCGTGTGCAGATGGGTGCACATGTTCTTCCTTAAATTTTGTGCTGTTCATTTAGCAATGTCAAAAATTATGCCAAGATTTACCAGGGATCCAGATGTGTACTGGTATTAAAAAAAAGGGTCTTCATATGAGCTCTTTTCTGGTTACTGAGGTATACTGTGAAAGTGTGTTCTGGCATGCTTTTATTTACATCATCGTGGTCATTACTGCAAGCATGGAAGCTTAAGAATTGGGAGATTTCATAGAGACATTTTTCCATTTATTTTTCTCTTCCCTGTAGACTAGTTTCTCTTTTTGAAATAAGAGAATCTGTTTCCTTCATTAATCATTAAGCTCATCTAGATACAGGGCAGGGTGAGGGAGGAATAGTGTTTCTTTTTCCTGGTGACACTCACTAATCTCTTTGCTTCAGTCAAAAGAGGATTTCATCTAACCTATTTTGAATAGAGGATTAAGGACAATTAGGCTCTTCCTCTACTTCACCATTAAGATGGGATGTGAAATCCTCTGAAAAGAACATCTGCTGATGTGCCATTAAAGTTTTGCAAAATTAGTGTTAATAATCAAAATAGTTGCATGCAGAAAGAAAACCTCGTGTATGAAGTTCTTGTCTGGAGCTGATTGTATGGATGGACGGAGGAGAGGGAAGGAATACTGAACTACTTGTCCAGTAGTGTTTTTTGTCTCTAATGCTTCTAATTTACACTGTAGAGTGGACAGACAGATGAACCAAAATGGATTTCTTGTTCTCTGAATTGCGTTATAACTTGCAGTTCATACTTAGCATTTTACGTAGTTCTTCACTTCTTTTCAAAATCCTGTTAATGAGTTCTTTGCACATATTATTGTAATGAAGTACAAACACTACCCATTATCTGTGCTTGTATAACTATTTTATGCTACTTACATTCATTATAAGTGGCGTCTCTTGAGATGAATCTGAATCAGCAGTGGCATTGGATGGCTAACATGAAACTGCTATATTTGTCAAGAGGTCATTAGAAAACAAAACTGAAAAATGCTACTGTTATTGGAACATATATGATGTGCATAAGACAGTGTAAGGATTAACATGAAGGAAAAATGGCTGTGTGTATTTTGGAGAAGTTTGGCTTCCAAATCTGTCCTGGAAATGATAGAACTGGTTGCCTTCCATGAAGCATGGGTAGTGCACCGTGAAGCTACGAAGAAGGTAGTTAAGTGACACTTGCCTCTGAGAAATGGCTCTTGAAGTCTGAATTTCATTACTAGCAGTTGTAGGCAGGTTACTCAAACTCATAGTTTGTTTAGGTTTATTTCCTGCAGAACACTAGAGAATCGAATCTAATCCTATTTTTGGGGTGGTAATATATCTGAAGAAGGGTTGTTGAGAAAAAGCTGAAGTCTATTTACTTGGTCTTACTCTTGAGGTGACTGTGAGTCGAATAAACTGTAATTTCCCAGACTGGCATTATCCACGGTTCTTGAATGAGTGGAGTGTTTGGCTCTGGGATCCTAAAGCTCACTTCCAAGGAGAATTGTGTTCTATTAAAATGTATCTGGTGTCTTTGCCTTTGGCTTGGGCTTGAGGCTATAGTAACAAAGTCACTGGATGAGTTTTGGGAATGTGGAGGAAACATTGTTGGGGAATTCGACATCTACTTATTCAGTGGGTATTTTTTTCAGAGGGGGAAGACATTATTTAAAATTTAACTGCATGAAAGTTCTTAAAAACCAGGCTGCCATTTAATATTACTATAAAATGTGCCTGTGTAGAAACACACTCTTTTATTATGTGAAATATGATATGTATGAAAGAGGTTAAAAGAAGTAAATGTAGGCTTAAAACAGTTTGAGTGAGTCATAGCTAAAAAAGTAAACTTTTATGCAGAAGTGTAACATAAGTAAGTTCAGGCTAGACATTTTACTTTGGTTGAAAAGACTCCTTACACTCTAAGCAGATTTTGAAAATGTTAGTCATTTAGTTTAATACTCAACATTTTTTCTGTAAACATAGAATACCCTGACATGCTGTTATTTATTGGTGTGTTGTGTGTGTGCTACAGAACAGCTGTAAACTCCTTTCTATTAAATTGTGTAGTTCCTTTTTCTTTGATTCTTTTTCCAGTGAAATTACATTAACAGTAAGCATGATGTTTAGTTACCTTAACCTTTCATTTTCTAGTCTCCTCACTAACAGTATGAACTTTGGAAAGCTTAACTCTGATAAATCATACTTTTTGCTCACCTAGGCTAAGAAAAAAATAATATCTGAGAAACCTTTGAGGTTTTTTTTAACCTTAAGTATTACAAACATTATCAAGTTAATTTAATGTTTAAAATCCAGTATATAGATTTTAAAATGTCTTATACTGTTTCTTTTTAAAGAATATTTAGTATTTTTATCCTTCCAAACTAGAAATTTTGATCAGATTTTCAATTCCTGACTACCTTAAACAAGCAGTTTTCAGGGTTCTAAACAAATCCCCTTTATTTTTGACTTTAAGCTCTTTGTGTATTGTTGGTACAACAGATACATAGCTAGTTGAATATATAGTTGGTTGTTAATATCATAGTGGGGAGGATGGGGGCAGGTGGGCTAAAGCTAGGCTGAGAAATTTGTTTAATGACAATTATTGAACACAACTACACCATTCTTTCACCTTCTAAGATAAACAGCAACAACAAAAAAAGACAGCACAAATCTAACCCACAAGGTTATTGTACCTTCAGCTGCAAATGCTGCAGTACTGTTAATCTCCTGAACAGTGTTAACTGACTGCTTGCTATTTACAGTTGTCAAGTGACCAGATGGCCTAATTTGGTAGGAGGTGCCTGTATACTGGCACTAAGAGGGAAGAAATGAAGAGAAAAATGGAAGAAAGCACTCTCCTTAGCCCAGAACTGCATGATTGCTTTAAGCTGACTCATGAATATGAATATGTTGACTTCTTGATGCTGTAAGCTTTTCTCTGACATAAGGAGGTTATGTTTCCATACTCATTGGCTGTAATGACACAGAAGCAATAGGAGAGCTTCCCATGCTTTTGTGAAGCAGTGCACAGTGAACATGGACAGGTATAAAAACATGTTTATAAAGGGCAGTCTGGATTGTGGTTTTGCATCTCCTGCCTCTTTCAGCCCAGGAGGTCTCAAATTTAAAAGGCTTATCTTTTTTTCTTAAAGGAAGATTCTTAAGCCTCTGATTTACTTCCTAAGAAGAGCAGAGGCTACCTTGAGCATCTTTATTAGTGATGTTTGCTGTAACTTGTTTAAAGATCTTTTATGGCAGCATATATATAAAATAAGTTCTTTGGAAAAATGACTTGAAGCTAGATTTCTGCTGGGCATGTAGGATTAAAATAGCAGTATTCTTTTGCTATTTTCATGCAAACTGTAAGGTATTTAAAGATAAAAATAATAATGCTTTCATGCAGGCATTTGCTTTCTTAAATGCTTAAAATGGTGACAAAAGCCAAAGTTTGCTTGAGTTGTGGTAATAGTTGAGTCACTGAGACAGCTGCAAATACTTGCAGACCTTTATGGCTAGTAAGACAGTGGCATTGGTTTTTCTTGCTTTCTCCCTCTGCCCGCAGTCAGACCACTTAATTCTGCTTATAATGACTATTTCTTGCTGCAGAATAGCAGCTGTTTGGTTACCTGGCTTGTAGCTGATCTTTGACAGTATTATGATAAAGGGAAAAAGTGCTACTGCACTGTCGAATTCATAGTTATGTCTGGGAGATGGAAAAGGAGGAATGTGGTCTTTACAGCCCTGTGGACTCAAGCACAGGGAGTTTCCGAAGCCTGGCACTGGGCAGATAGGTCAGTACAGGAGTGAAAGAGCATGTTTGTGGTGCTGCAGGCAGCTGCATCTTGTCCCTTCTTCCTTAAATTGATTAAAGGTGTGATCTCGACTTCCCTTTGGTTTCCTGTAGTACGTAGAAAAGACCAAAGCAGAAGTGTTAAGCGGGCTGAGACAGTGGCATATAGCTCCTGTAGTCTTGCAAGAGCTGTCAGAAGGGACTCGTTTGTCCTTCCTTTTCCACTTGGGATGTGCTGTTGGCTTGTTCATAGAGACATCTGCTTCACTTTGCTGAGTGACAGGCCACTGGGCAGTGAGTATGTGTGGGTGCATTCCTAGAGAGGCAGCTCTGTTCCTCTGGGTTTGAAGCTGAAATGGGTGAAGCAGTAGCAAGTTTTGCTGTGAGGGAAGGAGTGCTGCCAAGTGCCAGAGTTCTAGGTAGTGCTTCTAACTGGAATGAAGTGACATCCCAGAGTGCTGACTGATGAGTCAGGGGCTGATTTGGCAAGATGCTGACATCTGTGGAACACTGCCTTGTTTTGTGAGTAGCATCTGGCGTCAGAAAAGAAGTAATTGGGAGAGGGGTGGGAGTTAACAGTTCGTGTAAATGTCAAGGAGCTTGATGATTTGTAGAATGAGGAGAAGTATGTGGGGGACTACATACTGGAGGGAATGCCACTAAACCAACCAGAAAATAACTCCACCTTTTTCTCCCCAAACTAACCCTCTGATGTGCATGCTCTTGCAGCACTTGTGTCATATGGATTGACCTTCCTTAAGTTCCAAGTGCAGTCAAAACGTAATGATGTGTGGGGGAAATGGAACAGCCTTTAAATGCCTAGTGTTTTCTTCTGTGTTTATTGAGAACATGTTTTATAGAAATAAGGATGCCAGTGTGGGAATACTTCAAGACTGTGAAGAGTCTGTAGCACAGGCAGCTGCGGGAGACTTGGTATCTTTGGTTTCAAGTGAAGACCAGTGTCAAATGCTTAAAAAATCAAGGTTTTCTTTTTATGAAGACAAGGTGTACACGATCTATTTCACTAATGATATTTGGAATTCATTAATTCTGAAAATAATTGCTTTAACTCAGCATTTCTAAAACAAGCAATAGTAAATGTTTGTTAATATCAGACTAGTCTGAAAAAGCTTCATGCTTTTTACCTCTCTTTCCATAAAAAGTGACTAGATGATCTGGAGAGATCCCTTCTAACCTGCATTGCTCTAATTCTAAAATGAGAACTAGTGACTTCTGCTTAATTTAAAGGAGAAAATACTCTTGCCTCTTTTGCAGAGGCATCTTGGTTTTCATCTTGGTTTTCATCTCTGAGCCTGTGGTAGTAATAAGACATCCTACAGTTTAAAACAGGCTCTGTGGATAAAGCTGCATAACACCTTTAAGTGATAACCCAGGGACTCCACAGCAGTAATTAGACTGTGTGGTATGTTTGTTCATTTGTGCTTTGACATTGCTGCAACAGAGGTTCACAACAACTTTCCTGTGTTCATCTGCTCAGTAAAAACTACTGTTGGTGGAGCTGAGGCTTTCATAGCTGTGGACCTGACCAGCCTAAAGTATTTCTCCTGGTTCCTGTTGTTCTAGTTGAATTATTGCAGTCAGCCATGGTTACTATCATCATTCCCTACTCTAACTTATGTACCTATTCCAAAACCTTTTTCCATCAAAAAATAGATTTTTCAAGGTAGTGAGTAATCTGTTAAGCTGTCCAATTCATGTTCCTTAATTCAGATGTTCATAATATCTAAGGAAGCCCTAGCCTGAAGAAGGATGGTTGTGAGTAGCTAGGTGGAGAGGGAGCTGTGGATGGGAAACTCTTTGGGAGCTGCGTGCCTATAACTTAATTTGGAAGCTGCTGTTGTGTAAGTGTGACCTGAGAGGCTGGAAAAGAAAAGCTACTAGACTTTAATTAGTAACAAATAGTGTGAAAATGCTTGTGCCCTTGAGAGTTAAGCTGACCTGTCTCAGCTTTCACTACAAGATCGTTGTCACCATGGAGCACTGATGGGTGCATATGCTCTGAGGAGTTACTCTGGAGCTCCATTTAGGTGCTGAAACTAAGTGTGTTTAGTTTGGGGAGTGTGGAAATGGTAAAAAGAAGGTAGAAAATAGCATCAACTCTAGACATTATAAACAGAGTTACTTATTCAATACCATTAATATAGAAAAAATATTGGATTGTGGTAATGTGCATGTAACAGTAAGCTGTTCTTGAAAGACTTCTTACTGGGTTAAGAGCTGACAAGTTTTGGGAAGGATCTCAGGCCTTAAGTTGAGGAAAAGTTGGTGAAGAGTATTTGACTGTTAGGAAGCAAAATACGAAAGTAAAGTCTCCTTGATCTCAGTGTAGTTGACATGTTTTCTTAAAATGTTCTGGGGCATGGTAATGCAAAGGGTTTCTATGTCTGTTTTAAAATACCAAAGAGAGAAGAATGGTCAAAGAATATTCTGTAGAAGAATGGGAGTCCTTGGCTGAAAGAGAAACTTGAGTACTTGGTATCATGCGCTTGAGGTCACGTGTTGTAATGTGTCCTTCTGTGGTTTCTGAGCTGGTGGCTGAGGGAGAGCGGGCTATAAATACTTCTCTGTTCTCCACTTATGTGGTCAGTTGAAGCTTGATTGAACTTTTATTTAGAACTTGACCGCTAAATTGGCAAATTAAGCCAGCTTTCCTGCTTCTGGTTTGAGTTTACGCTTAAAAAAAAAAGGCAAAGTGAATCTACCTGCTCCTGCTTAAGTGTTTTAAATTTGGATGCACACTTAAGAGGCATGTTCTAAAAGAGGATCTGAAAGTTTTGATAGGCTATTCCAGGAGAGATTTCCCCCCGCCACCTCCTCTCTTTGCAGTAGACTTCTGAAGAATTAATGATACTCTTTTGGAAAGGCTGAGCCCAGTACAATCCATTTATGTAAAACAATCTTTGCTAAAACTGTTTATTTTTATTAGCAAATATGTTAAAACATCTGGTCTTATTTTGCACTGTTCATGGTTGTTTCCATTAGCCTTTAAAATACTGGAGACATTCCTGAAAAGGCTTAATTCTAAGCCTGAACTTGGAATAGATACCAGAAAGTATACAACCCTTGCTCTGGAGGGCATCTAACAGCCTTACTTGGCTTGCTGCAGTTCTGTTTGTCCAGCTTTTGCTTCCTCTGCAGGTGATTCAGGATGCTCTGTTTTTCCATGCACTGTGCCAGAATAATGAATTGATCTTTAAATCCAGATGCATCCTATTCCAGTGCCTCCAGTTCCCTTTAGTGCTCCCTCGGGTAATCTTACTGTGGTTCCTGTTTCTTCTGTAAAGGCTTTCTTAAAGGTCTTTTTCTGCTCAGGTATCCTGCTTCATCATTCCACAGTTGTTATCCTCCTTGAGCCCACATTGTGCCAGGAGGGCCTCTCTGCAGTTCTTTGTTCTATCTTGTCTATCTTCTTGTATGCATCCCTATTGAGAAGTTACAGGAAATGACATAGCGAACTCCAAATGAGTTCTCCTGACCTAACAGAAACATTGCCTCCCTCCTTCCCACAGTCTGCTCCGGGTCATCTGATCCCCAGCTGACCAGATCAGCTGTTGCAGTGAGGGGGCCTGAAGCAGGAAGGATAAATTGACCCTTGCTTCCTTTGAAGATCCCACTGCTTTGGGTGTTTGGAAAACTGCAGCCAACAAAGCCTGCTTTTGTTATCTCCCTCAAACTGAGCTGAAGTGTATGACCGAAAGGATTGTGCCACACTAGGTTACTAAATATATTTTTGCATGACACTCTTAGACTAAAAAGAAAAACACAATGATAGCTATCTCCAGTGATGACAGGAGTACCTTCTCTTAGTGGACTTTAGTGCCAGAACTTTATTTTAGTACCTTCGAAGTCATTAGTACAGAAAACAGTGCTGCAGCTGTCTTGGCAGGCTGTGCTAGGAAGAAGTGCAGTTCCTAATTTAGTGTGTATCTGATTGATGCATTTGAAAGTGGCAATTCAGCCTGGCAGCAAAAGAGGATTGAAAGCTGGTGCTGAGCACAGTAGGGTTTAGCTTATAGGAGCTCAGGGCTACTTCATTCTGTACATAGGGGAAGTGTTAGTGTGTTCACCCTGTGCCCTCAGAGAAATGGATTGCAGGATGGTCAGTGTTGCAGCCTGGCTGCTTGTTGCTAGGAAGAGTTGGAAAATAAAGGTATATTTTGAAATAGGTGCCTTGCTGCCTTGAGGCTGTGGAACTTTGGTCTACTAGCTATAAAGCAAGTTTTGTACCTGGGAGAGCCACCTGAAAATGTTCCCCACCAACGTTATTTTGGTCTGTCCAGGTTTGGTTTAGATTTTGGGTTATCTAAATAATGATCTGATGCTTAGGCTGGGAAGCTTTTGTGAGGGCAGTGGTTGCTATTGGGTCACTTCAAACAAAACTTAAAATCTGGAAGCTTGTTCTTACAGGCACGTGGTTTGCAGGAGCTGTGATACTTAAAACTGTCTTGTAGCAGTTTTATAGAGACAGCAAGAGCCTGAGGGAAAATTTAGTATTTGGCTTCTTACTGGAGATTCACAGGGGGAAATGATTGCATTGCAGTGTGTGCTGAGGCCTGCCAAACCTCAGGAATTGTGGTTATTGCTGCAGTGCAAGCTGTATCTCCTTGACTGGGATAAATCTGGAAGTTGCAGTGCAATTGCTGAGTCTAATCATTGTTCTGTGTGCCTGTTGCCTTGAGACATGGCTATATGAGTACGGACAACTATGTAAAAAGCTTGGTGAAAAAGTAGATTTAGTATAAGCTGGAACTTTCCTTTGGTGGCAGGGGATGGGCTGTTGAAGAAAGTGTGTTATGTTAAGGCTCCTGCGTTCTTCACCTTATGGCTTTTTTTGTAGATGTAACATGCTGAGTTAGGTTTGTTAGGTTTGCTGTTCTGAAGATAGAAATGTTGCTGGCAGAGGTGGATAGATACACTTTTATTGCATGCATGGACTTGGCAAACACTTGTGAGCTTTCTGGGTTTGTAACATATACCAATGGAAAGCTTGGAAAAACATTGGCTGTCTTTCTGCTTCACTAAAAATGTTTTCTTAAATTTTTTTTTCGGGTACTGACAAATGTCCATTTTATGGAAAACTATTTGATGCATGTTGACCTTAAAGCAAAGGGTTAAGCTGTCTCACATGGCTGCTTTTTGTCCTGGAAAGAATCAGCAGTGAAAGTTAGGCTGTCATCTTTGTTTGCATTTCCCAGCTATTGTGCACTTGCCAGCATCTTTTAAATGTTTTAAATGTAGCTTTTGTATTTTTCTAATGCATAACATTTGTATGCAGTGGTTTTTGTGAGGATGCCAGAACAGCCATATAGTAAATATTTAATAAGAATAGTAAAGATTTCTTGTTCTCAGCAGGCTAAGTTCTGATTTAAAGGAAGTGAAATTGCCATTTTAAATTATTTATGAAATGCTGCACATAAGGAGATGTGGTTTGTTTGCTTTATTATACGTAGATGGCAGGAGTAAAGGTCTCAGTTTAGTTACGACATAAATGGTGTGAGTAGGTTTTAAGCATGATAAAAACCTAAGTAATCCTACTTTTATGGCTGTGAGGGATATATCCTCATCCAAGATGGTAGCTGTAGTACAGGTTGGATGATGGAAATTCTTCTGTCACTCCGTGCTTCAGCTGACTCAATTTTTGGAGACCTCACTTTGTAGCCCTTTATCTGAAAAGTATGAACTGTTTGCTTGAAAATCTTAATAATGAAACTGTCACTTGTACTAAAAAATTATTTTTTAAGATGGTAGACATGTCTATCAAATCTAGTGGGAACACTAATTTCCGTTGTGCTTTACTAGTATTAAAAGAGAAATGATTATTGGTATATCTATAACTTGAGTGTAAGGGAAAAGAAAGTGAAGCAGGTGTGGTTGATGCTTTGAGCATCTAACAAAATATGCAAAAAGTATTCTTTCCTCTTTGTTCAAATGCAGAAGGGACTGGGGAAGAAGTAAACAGAAGTAGTGAGATGTGGAAGGTAAAGGAGACTGAAATTGTTACTGAAGAAAAAAAAAGAAACCAGTGTGAGTATCCCTCTGTCCTGAGACATAAAGCTTTTAAGTGGAAATCCATGGATGTTTAGTCAGTTGAGACACCCAGAATCTGTCCCTTCTCTCCTCCCTCACTATTAGTGTTTTGATTTCTGTAGTTTGGAATGAAGAGTGTTAGAATAAGAGGAGAAATGTGAAAATTTCTGAAGAAGGTAGGGGCTGACTGGGTTTTCACAGTAAGGGCCCAGTATTTGAGGAGTTAGCTCTCTGCAAAGAGTGGGCTTTCTTTCAGCATTACTGTTTTCACAGGTGTCTGGTTTTTTTGTGGGTGTTTGGTTGTTGGGTTTTTAGTTTGTTTTCCCTGGGGACCACAGCTCTTTTCATGGATAAAAAGTATTTATTTAAAAACAGAGTCTCTGCTAATAATGGGAGGACATGTACTGAGATGGCCTTTACCCAGCTCACTGTAGACCATTAATGTATGCTGGTCTGGTGAGAAGCTCCTGTAGTTTATAGAGCATTAAAAAAGAAGAGTGAGCAAGATTGCCTGGCAAACAAATATGGGCTGTACGTTAGAGGAATAATACTTTTTTAAACTGAAAAGCTCAAACATGCTTTTTAACATACCTCAACTTTGATAGATTCAAAGTACTACCCGTGGAAGTTAAGCTTCGTAAAAAAACAAGTTCCTGCTTTTATATTGCATCTCAGTGCATTTGCAGTTCTCTCCTCCTCTGTTTTCTGTTAAAATAAACCCATTCTGAATCCCTTAGTGTGTGCTTATATCTGGCTGGCTGTTTGCCACTTCTGTAGAAGGTGAGCTTTCAAAATAGTAGTTAAAGGCACAAACATTGTATTTCTCCTTAAATAATGCTACCTTTGAAAGTGCTGATAATTACTCTGTTTTATGAGGCTGTTATTTTTTTAGTTTGGGCAAGATAGAGTAAATCCTTGCTATTGAGAGATTTTTTTTTCCTTAAATTTTAGAGTATAAGGTGGTATTAATAAATACACATGAATGTTATCAAATATGTTATTGTGACTTTAAAAAGGTTTTAATGATCGGGGTTTTTTAAATCACTAGGTTGAACTTAAATGTAGTGTGGTTTGCTTTAAAATGTGGTGATGTGTGTTTCAGTGGGGGACACCTGAGATGCAAGAAGTGTGATGGGATTGAACTCACCTTTTTCACAGTGATAATCCTTCAATATAACAGGCATGAAAGGAGCTTTTGCCACTTGTAGGAAATGTTTCTGCTAACTCTTGATGTCTTGGGGGGGGATTGAAATAGAGCCTGCGAGTTAACTTTCTACAGTTGTTGTGCATGCTGTATCTTTAATGAATGACATGATAGGAGATGTGTGCATGTTAATATTACTGGACCTGGAAGGAGTTACTGGACTTCTTGTGGTCTGAAACATTCTGTGAAATAGACTTGGCAATTTATTTCAAGCTGTTTCCTTTTGGGGCAGTAAAGATGTATGTTGTGAGTTTATGTATTTGTATACAAACATACACATATAAAACTCTTTTTGTGGAAACAAATTGCATGTTGTAGATACCAAAGATGTAGATGTTCAGAGGAGAAAATAAAATGTGAGAGCTGTCACTGTTTAAAGTCTCCATATTCCTCTTCTAAGTAGCCCTTTCCATTTCCCTTATTTGAATGCACCAGTTCTGCTTCTGAAATAATTTCTCCATTTCCCAAATAATAAAATTTTTTTGGTTTTGTTTTGCATGTATTTTTTTTAATGTTGCTTCCCGTGTCTACTGCAGAAAAAGCAAATGGCTTTAACAAAAGAAACAGCCAGTTTCTGACTCCTGTCTGGTTGAATCCACATCTGGGTTTTTCTGTGTCTGAGCTTCTGAGGAACCTGTTTCTTTCCTGGGTTTCATGCTCAAGAGTCTTTTATAAGCAAATGTTTGCAGTTCTCTGCTGTCCTTTCTTGTCTGAATTTTGAGACCTCTTCCTGGCTTTTAGCATACTGTATTAGTTTGCTCCTTTTGTAGGAAGGCTCATTATTTGCTCCAGTTTGGAGGAAGAACTTGTCTCTTACATAGGAGCCTTTCTGTTCAGGGCTGCCTCAAAGCCTATTAACATCTGGTAAACTAACAGCAGAACTGATCTGACTTAAGGTCTAAAGTGGGTTGTTTTTGTTAAAACTTAACTTTGCGTATGCTTGTGATTCTTCAAAGTGCCGAAATGAGTTTGCTTGTAGAGAATGAAGTGTTGAAACACTCATGACATTGAGCCAAACATAAATCCCACCAGTTTTACTCTGCTTATATGCAGAATAACTTCAGAATATGATTTTCTTCCAGTGGAAAGAAACCTTTTGGGGTTTTTTTTGTTGGGTGTGTGTTGGTTTTTCGTTTGATTGTTTATTTGTGATTTTTGTTAGTGTGGATTTTTATGGGTGTACTATTTTGTGTAAGGTGATGGTAAGAAAGGAACACTGAAATAAAGTACTGTTCTTGCTAGGTTTCCCCTCTTATTTCAAGGAGTTAAAGTTACTAGCTTAGATATCTTTCTGATTAAAAAATCATCGTAGAGAAAGGGTAATAGAGTAGATTGTTCCAAAATGGTTAATAATCAGCAAGCTATGCTTTCAAGCTATAAACAGTATTGTCCATTTAGCAAATGCTTTTCTTGTAGGTCTTAGTACTCTTGAATATTTTTGTTTGACTGGTTGCAGGTGCATGCAGACTTGCGTTGTCCTTGAGATCTCTATGACCCTCTAATGTGGGTAATGCATTTACTAGTTCTGATATAATAAAAACTGTTCTCATGGAAAAGTAGTAGGTAAGTGAAGACTTACACTTGGGTATGGAAGGGAGGCAGGGAGGGAGCAAAACTTTAAAAATGATGCAAAACAGTTGTTTATCAGAGCATATAATGTTGTGGACTTGGAATTTAATTTCATACTTCAACTATTTAAAATGTTTGAAGAATTAAATACTTGGCAGTATTAATCAGTTTAAGTGTACATTTAAAAATTAAACCCAAGATAATGCTTAGAACCAGTTCCTCAGGTTGTTTGTTAGGACCCTTACTGAGAGGTGCTGTTCCCTGCATGCAGAGAGCTCCTTCTGAAACCTAGGAATCTGGAGAGAATTGGGGTGTCAGGAAGTGTGAGAAACTAAGATAAGTAAGGATTGTTTTTCTGGTTGTTTCTGCAGAAGTCCCTGAAGGCTCCTGTTGCAGCACAGTTAGTTTGAAGGATTCCCCCCCGATGTAAAGTGTGTTTTGTTCTCTTGATTAGCAGTATTGCCATTTACCACAGTGCTAACATTAGGCTCCTTTTCTACTACAGCAATATATGATAAAAGCTCAGTCAGGAGAAGCAACTGCTCAGATAGTAATGACTCCTTCCTACACTGCCGTATTTATAACATTGATGACCTGGAATAATATGACCCTTGGACTGATATTGCTGCAGTAGAGATGGATATAAATGAGGAAGGAAGAAAGTGTTGCCTGCATAAAGAAAATATTTTCTAAAATCGATACAAGGTTTCCACCTCTTTGTATTTTCTGAATCTGGTAGCATTGTGAACTACCATGTAATTTAGTAAAAGGTAAGGTTGCTCAAGTATGTTTAAGTAAATTACTTGAGCTTAGAATGGAGCTTTGGTAATTTTCTTGGCAGTTACTGCCCTTTATTGCACTCCTTAAAAAAACCCCTGTGTTTTAATCTTAGAGGATAAATTTCTCATAATGTATCGTGATGGCACATATAAATGTTACCCTACTTCTGTGTATTTAGAAAGGAAAAAAAAATCCCTTTTAACTCTGGAGATTTCAGCATGTGCCTCTGATGTAATGTCTGCTTCTTGTGTGTGCATGTTTGAAGCTTTTATATTGTAATGCATCCTGTATGCTGCTGTTATGCATTGTGGAAAGTAACTTCACTCCCTCCGTCACTGGCACAGCTTTCTAATGTCTTACGGAATGGCCTTTCCTTTCTGTGTTCTCCAGCAGCAATACTGTCTGTGAAGCATCCTTCCTTTTAACTGGTATTATACACTAGGTGAGTCTGCTTCAAGGGAAATGTGTTGCTCTCATTTCTCCAGTCATCAGGCCTGTTACTGAGAAAGTGGAGCTTGACAAGTGTCTCCCAGTGGCAAGTAAACATTTGTTCATTGAAATTTTTGGGTTTGTATCTGAATTGTTCCTAAATTTTATTTTATTTTTTTTGTCTAAGTCAAATCTAAGACACCAAAAATGAAGGAAGGACACTCGTTGGGGTCTAGCATGCAGGTTACACTTCTCAAGAACAAGTTTATACTGGTTTAAACCTTGAGAGGCAAAAGTGAAAGGTTGAGTTATTACATCAGGTCGTCTGGGCATCTTAGAGCTGAAAAGGGCATGCAGCTAATAGCTTTACTTTCCCAAGAGACCTTGAAGAATAGAATGACTATAAAAGCATAAAATTTTTAGCTATTTAGGCAGCAGTTGTAATTTTGTTACAAAACAAGATTATTAATCTTTATTTTGGTATTCTGGCTGTGTCAAAGTTTGTAGACTAAATTGTGAGAAGGCAGCTATTTAGCTATTCATGCCTGGTTCGTAGGAGGATAAGCTATTATATATACAGCTGGTATCAGATGAATTAGAGCTTTGTAGAAGCAGACACATGTGGTGCCCCACCCCAGTCCAATATGTAAATCATTTAATACATTCAAGAATTCTTGTGATTTTGACCTTGGGAGATTAGCTAGGTCAGCACTGGGCATGCTTGAAGTCTTACCAAGGAAGTAAATGCTAGTGAATTGCTGTCTCTGTTTCCAGATCTGGTTGAGCTGGAGGAGTTTATTTCATATGCAATGTGAACAGAGAGTCCTAGACAGGATAAGTAACTTAGCCAGGGTCCCTCAAACCTAGTGGTGACCGTGAAAACTAGAATGTGCCTAGTGAATGCTCTTGATAAAACTAGGCTTTCTGATAAAACTGATAACCTAAAATGAAGGTTTTAATCTTTCAGCACCATCTGTTGTGCAGGGCAGCAGCAGGTGGTCTGTCCATGGAGAGGACTGGCAGAAGTGGCTGGCTGTGCTGCAGGGTGGGTGGAGCTCTGGTGGCAGTGAAAGCACCGTGGAATTATTTGGCTGCTGTCACTTTCTCCCTACCTGATTTCCATTCAACCATTATCGAGATGTTGGTGCTGAGAAGTCTGTACTTAGAAGACAAATTAAGAGAAGACCTATCTTTGCCTAATGTTTTAAAATTACTTAAAGTGTGTTCAGGCTGAGATTTCAGATCAGCTGCAAGTATCTTAATTTCTTATGTTTACCACTGTCACTTTCTTTGAAAGCCGCAGGCAAGTAGCACAACTCAAACTTAGGATGTCTACCTTTGACTCCCAAGGTTTGCAGAGATAAGTGATGTGATACTCTAATTGCTTATTGCACTTGCATCAGTGTATCAAAGTTACTACACTGTTCTAATCTCATACATAGTTTGTCTGTCTACTTCAACTGTACTCGATACCTGCATGTGATACCTCTTGTGGTCGGTGATAAGGTAATGCCCAGCTCAACTGTAGCTTCATGTGGAAAAGAGCTGGAAGAAGCAGAGAGAGTTATTTTCCATACAAGCAAAGTCTTCCCTTCTCCAAAATCAAGTAGTTGATTTTAACTAAACAAATGAAAGCAAATTCAAGCTACTACTTTTTAGCTGTTTTTATCTGGGGCAATGGCATATCTTTGGGCTTTTGGATTTTCTTAAGAGACTTCCCTTCTAGGTGAGCCCCTGAAAGTCATCCAGTTTGTTGTTTTGACTGTAGTGCCTGCACTAAAGGAGTCTGCACTGGATGGGGGAGCAGTCCTCTGCTTCTTCTGTGTGGGTGCTCTGCGGAGTTGGTGAGCAGTCTCTGGCTTTACTCACCTTTTAGGTAGTGCTATGAAGACTTCACCTTTTTTTTTTCTTGTGACTGTTCATGATTTCACTGGCTCAAATGCAGGTTTTACATGCTGGGGCATGCTGAAGTGTGTATATCACCAGCTATGCTTACAAAGGTGTTCTTTCCATAGAAGAGGGGAGGAAAGATTCCTTTGAGCAAAGCAGAAACTGGCAGGGTTGAACAGTGTCAGAATAGCAGTGAAACTCCTCTAATTTTGAGGTTGAAGGTTCTGTTTGATTGCTTTCTCTACCCTTAGATACTCATATTTCTTCTAGTCACAAGAAAGAGTTTAAATAGAACAAAAATGAAAAACTGTGGTTAAACAATTTAGTTGTGTTTAACAGCGTATTTATTACAGGTAATTTGCTACTCATGATAGTTTTCAAAACAATAAAACCAAGAAGCCTCCAAACTCTTGGAAAAAATTATCACACTTACAACACTAGACAAAGACTCTAATTCTCTGTCCTTCTAGAAGCAATGACTATGTAATCTGACAAAAAATGAGCATACTGTAATCTAATATGTCATTTTTGGTGTAATAAGAAAGCTATTCCATGCTCTATTTCCTTTCATGCTATTAATAAGAGGCTGCCACATTATATTACTTTGTTCCTGAGCTGTGACTTAAATTTTTCACCCTTCAAGCAGGCCAGATTCAGTGATCTGATGCCCACTACATTTATTTCATATACAAAGTCAGATGAAGTGACAGAATAGCTGCAGGTTATGAAACTTTGACATTTCAAGAGGATGCTACAAAAGGCATCAGACTTTGACAAGCTAGTGAGCTACATCAGAAATGCCTAACAGAATGTAAAGGTTGTACTGTAGTTTAATTTGATGTGTTAATAAATGGAATGCCAGTAATTTGCTGTATGCTAGCATTTTTAATGGCAGCATATATCTAAATATGTAGAAAGCATATCCCACCCAGAGAGCATCTGAGCAGAAATCAGTTTGAGAGCATAAGTGAGGATTGCCAGCTGCCATATTCTTGCTGAACTTTGGGCATTTGTTAACACCTGCTGTCAGTGTAGGTAGCTTTGTCTGCTGTTTTGTTTCAACCAAGTCTGGTTTTCTCAGGACTGCTATGTTAAGACATGTGATTATAGAATCCTTTAGGAGGGAAAAGATTAGGGAGTCCAGTCATTAACCTTACACTGTGGAATCTACTACTGAACTGTAGTTGAGTGAGGTTCTATTAATGCCATGCTGTTAGTAATTTCAAGACACCAAAAAGTTCATACAGACCAGTGTGCAGACAGGTGTCTCAGCTTGCCAGTGAGAAGGGTTAAAAAATGATGATAGAAAAGGGGAGTTGAAAGAAGCCAGTATTGAGCAAAAGACATGCTTCAGGTAAGCAACAAGCTTTTTGGGCATTCCCAAGAACAGTCTAGTAGTGGCCGAGAAGGTGAATGCAGAGTGCTTGGGGATAGTGGTGGTGACGCTGAAATGGTTCATGAAACACACGGCTGAGAAGGAGCTGTCATAGGGCAATATTTGAGAAGCAGGATTGCTGAATGATGGTGGTGTGCTCTTAGACCTCCCAGGAGCTAGCAAAGGGACTAATAAGTTTTTCAGTGGAGAATTATTGGAAAGTGTGGGAATGAGCAGTGAATGGGCAAGTGAATTAAAAATGCAGGGATTCCTTTTTAGTCTCAGGGACTGGAGATGTACTCTGCCTGTTGTCAAAATCTATAATGAAATTTAAGGAGTATACTAGCTTTATTGTAATAAATTTTTTACCATTCCTTAAACTGAAAGCTGTAGAAGAAAAGGGTTTTTTTTGATAGTATTTCGCTGAGTGATGAAGGGCCAAGGGAGATACTTCTGTCCCTCTTTTCTTGTTGCCTCTTTCCTGAATTTTAATGGATGGCCAAATTAAGTTCTCTTAAATGGTATATAAAATGGTATATAAAAATAGACAAGCTGACAAAGCATGGAACCTTGTATGCCTTTACCAAAATGCTGTGTGCCTTTTGAAAAACATAGTAGGCTGAAACAACAGTTTTAAAGTGAGCATGCTCATGCTGTAAGTGTTCTGAGAAACTTGATGGAAGAGCGATAAGCAATGAGACTGCAGTATTTGGGTGTGAATATATAGGAATTGCATTACAGATGAGTTGCTTTAGTAGAAAGATGCTATATGTTTAAGGAAAATGGGGTAAAGTAAGATGTGTTAGTTTAAATTGAAATAAATCTTAAAAGGAGAAGGGCGTTGATACTGTTGCTATTTTGTTGACTTTTTGCTATTTTGTTTGATAGTGTACCTGTGCTGTTAGCCACGTAATCAGAATACCGACAATTACATAAAATGCTGGAAGACGAAAAAAAAAAAGGAAAAAGTTTTGGTAAAAGTAGTACAGTTCATGTACTCAAGATGGAGGAGGAGGAACAAATGTCACTACTAAATGTGGTGGAGACAATATTTATTTCAGCTGTCAAGGTTGGTTTTTGATCATCTACCTCGATGCGCAAAGAGGAAATGTTAGTCTTGGGCAACGCAGGAAGTCTGATTCAAGATGTTACTTGGCAGTTATCTTGAAAACATTACCTGTGTTATATTGTTATATGGCATTCCTGTATGAACAAAAATACTCCCAAATTTTTTAATAAGACTTATTCTCCCCCTTCCCGAAAACTAAGTCAAGCCTCAGACTCAGTGAAGCCAAGTAAGAAGAAATGAAGAGGTAGAGCTGTGAGGGTAAGTCTTGCATGTCAAGACAACAGATTGGAGACTTGGAAGTAACACGTGTCAAAAACAAAAAACCAAAAAAACCGCCCGAAAAACGCAGCAGGTTAAATAGAATGAAAAAAGCTGATGGTAGTAATCCTTCAAAGAGCAGAACTGTTTGAAGAATGACAGGTTTAAAATTAAAACCCTAAGATAATTACTGACGTATCACTGACATTTGGAAGAATCTGAGGAAGGCTGTAGTCTTTTCAGTGGTCAGCACATTAGGGAATTCTTAAGGAAGGTGATTTTACAGCAGACAAGCCACAGGAGTGTTTTTGCAGAGATATTCACTGTTAGAGGACTGTACATGAATTCTCAGACTGAAGAATTTCTTACAGGCATGGTCAACAAGATCTTTTTAATTAATGTGTTGAGAGGCAATCAGTATAAATGAATAGGACATCATCCAAACCAGCTAAAATTCACTCAAGGTGTAAAATACCTCAGACACGAAAGTGTCTGATTTTTTTTGTCAGAAGTATGTGGCTCATTAGTTACAACAGGCTGTGTGTACCAGAGGAATGGAAGCTGCAAATGTGACACCACAGTGACCTAGGAAAGAAGTAGAACTGAGTGTTTCAAGAAAGTAGAGTACCATGAACATTTTTTAAACACACTAAGTTAAAAAAAAGACTGCCTTTTTTAGATAGAAATCATGCATCATAAAGCAGTTAGAATCCTTGGAGGGGGCGGGGAAGTGGAGGAATAAGTATATTGCTGGTGTAATGCACTTCGATTTATAAAAAGCATTTGACAAGACCTCCTGCCAAAGGCTTTTAAAGGAAATCAGCTGCTGTGGATTAAGAGGAACCACCTCCTGTTGTATTAATAACTGGCCAGAAGATGAGAAAAAGGTAAGACTAAATGATCAGTTTCCACAGAGGTCTTTGCAATGGGATCTTCAAGGGTATGTGCCCTCAGCAAATTCATACATATTCTAGACGAAGGAACAAAGTGTGCTAACATTCAGCTAGGAATGCAAAATCACACAATACAAAGTTAATTGTGAGATATTCAAGAAGAATTTCAAAATAGACAGATACTGGACAATAAATAGCTCCTGGGATTCAGTATCTGCTAATTGTATTGTAATGCCTACTGCAGGAGGAGCATGAAAACAGCTCTGATTATATGTCTGCTTTAACAGAATCCTAGTTAGTAGTGAACCTTTTTGGCAGAAATGTTTTGTGAGCAAGTCTTTCAAGGTACAAGCTTTGAAGGCAGAAGTCCTTAGGAAAGGAACAGGAAGTAGAACAGGAAAGATCATTATTGTTATTCCTTGGTGTACTGTTTGCTGTATCCATCTTTGGTTACTGTCCATGAGTAACACGAGTGATGGTGACTGGGATAATCACTGTGGCCTGGCTTCCATTTGAGAGAAGGCTAAACAGGATTGAGCGGCGAGGGGAAAGTTTGTGGGTTAAACTTAAGCATGAGGTTCTTCTGGAAAAGGGACCCAAAGGGTGTGCCTGTGTGCTTTTTTTTTTTCCCCTTTCTCTAGCAAGTCCTACCACTTTATTGCAAGATAATTTCCATTTTGTGGATTACTGTATGATGCTAAAAGATGCTTTGCAGAGGAGATTTTATAGAGAAGGTCACAGAAGATATTAGAGAAGAGTCCTGATTGGTTTAAGAATTAATGCTAAATATAAAAAAATAAATCACTGCAAATACAGCTGACTTTTCAAGGCTGTCATGTAGAGTGTCTGTAATTCCGCTGTCTGTGAATGATTGTGTCCTGTGTAAAACTTACAAAATTTGGGTTTCCATTAACTACATATAGAAATACAAATGTGGACTAACTTGGGCATTTGAACTTTGAAACCTGAAAAACAACATTCTTTATAGAGGTATTAATCACCTACAGCCCTGATTATCTACTTCCGGAGAAACTGTAGTGAAAACTCTTTAAAACAAGAGCAGCTTTAATTTAGTCACCTTCCTCCAGGCCCAAAGTAACAACTCTGGTCTCCTCTTCAGAGACCTTGATGAGTGTTTCTGGGTCAGGTTAATGGCTAAAGCACTGCTGCTTTTTTGAATACAGGTATTACAAATGCAGTTATGAAAATATTCCTCCTGTGTGTCACCCTGAATGACTCACCAAATGGACTAGCAGAATAGTTGCTTCCCTGTTAAGTGGTGGTGGTTGATGACCACCTACTGCAAATTGCTGTCAGGTATTATGGGTAGTAGAAGAAAAAAGCTGATCATCCAAGGTAAGCTGACAGGACTAATTTTCATTTTAAATTTGATGTAAAGGAGTGAGGTTATTAACCCTTCGTTTCATTTCCCCAAATTGCTTGCAGAAATTTCTGAACAGTTTTTAGTGAAATGTATAAGGGGTGATAAAATGTGGGTCACTTTTAAGCAGGGGGCAGGGGGAGTGGAAAAAAAGCTCCAAACTAAGTTGTACCTCATCAGAGACAGTCTGGCTATAACATTATGCTGGTTTTGTACGTGCGTTGTTGTTGTTGGGGTATTTTTTTTTGGTTGTTGTTAAAATTTATGCTGAGACAGGTACTACAAAATTGCAAAAGGAAATTGATACAAGCTGAGAATTTTATTTACTGAGTTATAAATTGTATCACAAGAGAATGGCTTTTGAATGATTGTGGCTTTTCTCCTCAAATTAAAACCTGTGGAAAAAAAATTATAGTTAAAACTTCTGGTATGCTTGAATCTATTAGAACTGAGGATCATCTGCAATTCTGTGAAATACTAGCTTTTCTCCGTATAGAATAAATCATTCTGCAATAAAACTTGGATATTTGATTCTGCATTTTTTTGAAATGTTAGTATAATTTCCTGACCTAATGTTGTGGAATTAGGTGTCTGTTTAATGCTGTAAACTCTTTTTTTCACTTAAATTTTTGTTGAACTGAGACAATAGTCAAATTTTATATATGGAGATGGGAATTGGCTACCCTCTTCTCTTAACAACTGATGCACTGGACTCTATATCTTAATAGTGAAAGTTACCTGAGTATTAAGCAAGCTAAATACAGCTGTCTCAAAATTTTTGTGAACTCTTGCGAAGATTATTCTGTTTTTATCTATATAAAGAAAGCAGCTTTTACAAAAGCCTATGAAATGTTTCCTGTTAGTAGTCATGGTTGGACTTTCAGAGCAGTTTGAAGAACAGTACTGCCACAGCACAGCTCTTAATCCTTTGAACGTATAGAATTTTTTCAAGACCTTCCGTAGAGAGGAATTTTTAAACTCCAGTTTAAAACAGTATAATCCATACCAGATCCAGATTTTTTGGATAAAAAGGAAATTTTGCCGTCTGAGTCCTGGTTATGTTTATTGCAGAAGAGTTTTATGAATGTTTCTGGGTGTAAGTTCAAATGTTCATTGTTATTATGCAGTTAAAACTTCAAAAACTGTTGTTATAGGAAGATTTTGTTAGTTTGTGCAAGAATTTGTGTGGAAATAAGCTATGACAGGATTAGGTCTGCAGAGGAAAGGAACAGGTTCTCCTTTAGGGACTATGTTGAAAATAATTTCTCTAAAAGTAAAAATGTTTGACTTCATTTGCAATTTGTATACACATGCCAGTCTTGTCTCTAGGCAAAATGCTTCATTTAATCAACCCCTGATAATTCCTCATCTGTTGGAGATGCCCAAATCTGTTTAAATACTGGGAATTCATATTGTTTTGTTTGCTAAGTCTGGCAGTATACTGAAACATGACCACTAAATTACTTCTGTTCATTTTGTCTTTTTTTGTGGTTTACCATTTACAGAGTAGACTACTGAAGCCCTTTTTCTACTTAAGTACTGTTAAACTACCTAATGCTGTGTAATGTGGGTCCCTGGCTAAAAGATGTATACTACTCAGTTATCTGAACAGAAGGAATGACATGAAACAGGGAAGATTGATACATTTTGTGAAAAGTAGGGTTTTGCCAGTTTTTGCTTTCTTAATGTTTGGGGTTTTTTTCCTTAAGGCATTGCATACACTGAACACTGAAAGTTGAGATTTAAACTTAAAAGTACTTCCTGAAAGGACAAGGTTCAGACTCCTTTTTTTCTTTTTATAACTAAGTCTTGGCAATTCTGTCAAGTTTAGGTGGCTTTATTATTGGAGGAAAGAGGTTTACATGATGTTTTGCTCATGCCAGTGCAGCAGAAATTTTCTGGAGAATTGTGTGGTTCATAGACGGATTAGTATTTCCCAGTTAGAGAATATCCTCTCAAAGCTGAAATCACTACTCTCTAATGTGTGGAAAGAACATGGTTTCAGATTATTTTGGGAAATTCTAGGACCAGTTTTTAAAATTAAGATAAATATCTGTGCAAGTGGATTGCAGTATTTGTATCAGTGCTTATGAAAGAAAAAGCTTTTCAGTTGTGGCCGAAATCATGTTCCATGTTTATTTTCACAAAACAGAAAATGCCCATGGAAAATGACAAATAATATTAGAGATGGTTATGGAGTATGAAGTAAATACCTTATCTGTGTATTGTTTGAGTGTCAATGCTGCTTAGCCATTTGCTAGTAGAACATGTCTTTCTTAAATGGATTTCCATCAGGAATGGAATAGGTTCTCTATGTGTGTTTTGTGTAGTTCCCTTTCTAAGGTGAAATTATATTTACCAGGAGCTTCATTTTAATGACATCTGAGTGTGTCAGATTTATTTCAGAAGAAACATAGTTTTTCAGAGGACTTCTGCCTATTTGCTGGTTTTGTGACTCCTGTTTTTGTTTAGTAATTTTTTTCTCTCTTCATTCCAGCTTCTCTTGCTTCTTGAATTCAGTTATATGGTGCTGTCTTGCAGATATTACTGGTGCCTGGAAGCGCTAAGGAGTTGCATGGAAAATGAGAATATACCAACCTTCTTATGTTCAGGGCACATTTCACCTCTTGAGATTCTCTTTGTCAACGTTAATTCTTTTGTCTCATTCTACACATGATGTATTTTTGTTCCTATGCCCGTGCTAACCTATTTTCTTTGCTCAGAAGGTATTTTGTTGAAGCTGGATTTGAATGTCACGTCTATTTCTTCTTGTTTCAGAAGAGTGAAATTCTTTCCTCTGATGTCTATCTCTGGTGAACGGTCATGTCTGAAGGATGCTTTGCAGTGTGAATAAAATTAGGCAGGATTTTGTGAACTTTGTCTCAGTTTAGTACTAAATAAGCTTCTGAAGAAATGTATTAAGATAATTTTTATATTTATTGCCATGTCCTCACAGTGAATTCTGTGTGGTTTTGCTGTCTTCCCAGCTGCCTTTATCATTCGTGTTAGTACTATGCCAGGAGTCTGGGTGCCTTACATGCATATGTTTGTGTTTGCAGTCACGATAGAGTTTAAAGCTTTGTTTACACTTCAAGACAAATTCTGACACAGCTGCTTTACAGAGAGGGTGTGCAGTCAACCTCATGTTAGGTAAACCTTTGGTGTAAATTTACATTTCTTAATCTCCTGTTGCTTTTGTCCCCTCATTTCCTATGACCCAAGAGTTGTCTGCCTTTCAGAGTTGAACACAGTTCAGTTTTGGCAGTTTGTGACTCATACCCAGGGAGCCATACCCAGGGATCCCTGGCTCTGATACTGTTAGCAATTACCAAGTATGGTTTAGGGATCACTAAAACTTCAGCTCTTGCTGCCTGCCACCACTAGATAGCTGGTGTTTGGTCTGTGAGTCAAATACTGTTAGAAGCCATGAAATGACTCGATGTGGCGCTTTGTGCCATGGTCTGGTTGACAAGATGGTGATCAAAGGAGTTGGACTCTGATCTTGGAGGTCCTTTCCAACCTTAAGGATTCTATGATTGTTATTCTAAGCCCACTACAAATATTTCTAGCACACTGGTTATATCCCTTGCTTAGTTAGGCAATTATTATAGTGGAGACTTTTGTGGGAAATTGAATGTGTTAATATTGATACGGCAACTCCCCAAAGTACTATTTATGGGTCTTTCTGAGGCTGAAGTAGATAGCCTTCCATTAGCCATAGCTTAGAGAGTTTAGACAGCTGTGCCATTTTTGGCTGTGGTTTCCTTCACCAGAATAACCTGTTACACTTTAAAAATTTAGTGAGTACAGCACACACAAAGTGCCTCCAAAAAGCACCATCACCTTCTGAGGCAGAAGATACTTCTATGGAATTGCTCTTAGCTTCTTATTCCTTATCTGTATCTTCAGGCAGCAGCTGTGTAGTCAGAAGCAAGATCACTTTGTGCTGACACTACGACACAATGCTGACTTGATCATACTGAAGTGAGAACAGAAGTTGCTTCACTTACCTGTGTTGCAGGCTATGAATGCTCTTAACAGGGAATTAGGAGGGAAGGACAGATTGCCTTACAGACAGTGATGACTGTTTGCATGTTGCTTCTAGTTCGTCACCTTTTTAGCCCTAAATATGTGTTGTAGAAATCTTGTTGCAAAACTAAGGTAATTACAGTGTCATTGTAATTACAGGAAGATGTTTATGAGACTTCTGACATCATACATCATCCCCATATAATACCATGGGGATACTCCCAGTTTCAGGCACTGTTTTCCTAGGGAGGAGTCCACTGGTACCTTATGGACAGGTTTTTGTTTAAGCATAGAAAAGCCATGCCACTTGAACTTGTTTTTTAACTCTGGGCTTTGCTGCTCAGTTGAATACTGCCACTTACCCAGGAACTTAAAAATAATTTCTATAAAAGCTAAATTTAGCTGTGGTGGCTCTTATCCCAGTGGAGTATCCTCAGTGGTAGGCATTGATATTTTAATGGCTGTAGTTATCGTACGGCAGCTTGAAAGCTTGAACATTTTAGGATTGTACTATTCCCTTAATACATTTTGCTGTTTTTCTTGTTTCCAAAGCTGTTCCATAGCAATTAGAAAAGGCTGTCCTATTTCTTAGAGTTGAGGTTTTGATAATGTAGGTATACTGATCTTCAGCTTTGAGGCTACAGACTGCTAGACTTAGATAACTGAAATAAGTAAAGTCTGAGCTTCTTCCATTTGTTTGACAAGTGCATTAGTTTTCAGTTCTGACGTATTGCCAGTTCTGTTGACTGCACAATATGTATACCCAATAAATACAGATGTATAGATATAGTCCTCTGTTGTGCCATGTTTGTCAGCAGAAAGTCTTCTGGGATGGAAGAACATTTTAAGTATAGACTAGATAAGCAATTTGAGATGTTATGGTTGGTAGAAACTTTCTCGTAAAACAGATGGCAGGTGATGTTTTTCTAAGCCCTGTTCTGAAATACTCTCTATAGACGTTAATAAAATAAAGTCTCATTATTTCAAATGAGTATGTTTCTGTAATGAAAAGTATTTTAGGTCTTAACATTTTTCAGCGGAATGTTAACACATTTAACAGTGGAAGAAATATGCAGATTGGTGGTGACTTAAAAAAATTCTCAGTGAGAGACCATGTTTTTGTTAGCCAATGATGAGCAGTACCTTCCCTCTCCCAGATGCCTTTTGGCTTTTATTCTTTCATATAAAGTTCCATATTCCAGGCAGCCAGCCAGCAGTTGTGTCATCAGTTTACCAAGTTCAGGAGTTGTTAGAACTTTTTTCCCCTGTTGGAAAAGTTTTTCTTACCCCTCCTCCAAAACAAACCCCCTCTACAAGCAACCAAAATTTCAATACTTTGTTTGGAACTTTCATCTTCAGTCAGACTTTACAGACAATTTGTGCATATCTGTTCATAAACCAAACATTTGTTTAGTATTGATTCCTTTTTATTAATTTATGTTCTAGAGGAAAACCACACATTTTTCACACTTAAAATTCATGGATTCCTAGGTTTTCCTAGACAAAGAAGGTTTAGTTTCTTCTCATCACAAAGGCTCTCTAATTATTGATATAGACCTGCTGTGTACCTGGCTTGATTTAGGTTGATCTTTTTTTAGGTAAGGAAGGCCACAATAGTACTTTTTTTTTTTTTTAGGTGCCACTCATGCCCTGTAGAATGTTACCAATGCAGTACTTTCTCTACAGGCAGCATCCCATCCTCTGGCCCTATCCCAGCTGATGAACTGCCAGTTTATAGCCACAGCTTTTGCTTTTAGTCCTTAGAAGTGCTTCAGAAGTGCTCTGTATAATTAAATCTTACTGCTTTTTTTACTACAGTTTTCAAGGTGCTCTATTACAATATCCCAGTCCTCTTTTGGTGTCCAGCTTTGTGTTGTCCTCAGCATTTACCACTATTCTGTAAACATTCTTGTGGTTATCTCTGTACAATGGTATGGATGATCCCCAATTTGCCCAGGGCATAGTCCTGTTTGGTCCCTGGCTGTAGGTGTATTTTGTCTTACTGGCCAGTCTGCACACTTGCTGTGCTGAGTGTCATTCAGACACATCACAGCTTCCACGCTTCCATTATCTTGCACTTCTTCACAAAAAAGATTTGTTGTTCTACTCTGAATTTTATTTGGTTCCCTGTAGAACAGTGCACGGCAATGGAATCATAGAATGGTTTCGGTTAAAAATGACGTCTAAGATCGTCAAGTCCAGCATTAACCCAACACTGCGTAATATTGTATGTATGTATTTCTTTTCTTCTGGTTCAAAGGAAAAGGTAACAGACCTGAGAATCTCTGTTTGTGGAATATAAACACCACCCTCCCTCCACACACACATTCCCCTACACACCAGCCCATGTAACACTTAATCATTTTTGGGGGACTGATACAGAAATAACACATGGAGCTGCAGTGTACTGTGTTGTCCTGCTGCTGGGTTGATTTTGGACCTAGCTCATGGTTCTGTTACTCTTTAATAAAGAATAGCGTAAAAGCTACTTTTGTGTTTACTCATGCTGCTCTCAAGTGAGAAGCTTCTCACGGTAAGGTGTGTTTATGATCAGACTTTTTTTGGTTTTTGTTAGAATTGCATGTTAGCAAAGAACAGGATGAGCTGGCTTAGTTTTGAGAGCACAGTGTGAGACTTGATTTTTCTATGGAAGTCTTTTGTCAGTATGAATGCAGAAAAATGCTTTCCTAGGAGGAAGACAATAGAAAGCAACTTTTCATAGCTGGAATGGGTAATATAAACAGTGGAACAGCAGAGAAGGATCTTAATAAAATGTTGATACATTTTAGGGAAAAAGAGTTCTCATGTATGGCAGCCTTGAGGAACAAAACTTAGAGATGGAACTACAAGAAGTTTTTAAAGGTCTTTTCATATGTCTTACAAAAGAAACTCTTTTTCTGTTAGGTTGTGGTGTTTGCTTTATTTCCCTTTCCATGTATCCAGGCTATGGCAATTTAAACTATATTAAAGGTGGAGCAAGAGACGCATTGCATAAGAGGATGCTGCTTGTTGTATTATGTCTAGGTGACTTAACAGCTTATGCTGAGACTTACTTTTCCTTCGTGGAAGAGGAACTGTTTTAATTAATAAAAGCATTTTCTTCTAGAACAATCCTGAATCATTCCCACCATAGTTGTTTAGATCATGTTATTTTGAATACAGTTAAGAATGAAGCTGTATAGGAAACTCGAACCCTGTTTTTTTTTTTAACTTGACAGTGTGTAGCACTATATTTAATATGATAATCTGATGCAAGTTTTCCTTTGTGTTGCCTAGAGTAAAACCTGCAGTATTTGCAATTTGCAGATAAATAGATTGCTTTTTCTCTTTTTGCAGATGTTTTTAAGGCTTTAATATTAGTGGATATTAGTAGATATCTTTTGTTCCAGGCAAGTAAGTCTTATTTTCTGTAACGGTGCATTGTGAATTTCTAATCTCATATTACTAGGAGAACACAGAAACTGAAGTTTGTAATTCCAAGTACTTTGCTTTCCCAAGAAGAAAAAAGCTAGCATAGTCCCATAACAAAGCATTTTTATTTTGTTTATGTTAACATAGAATGAAGGGGTAGAAACTTTTTTAGTTTTCTAAATGGAGCAGTATTTAGGAAATACTCTATACAGGATAAAATAGCACTGCATGTATATTGAAATAGAGAGGGCAGAGTTTTGTGCCTTTTGAACTAGTAAGGCAAGCTACAGTGTCATGAGTGAAGGATGGTATGGCATGGGATGGTAGCAAAGCTTGTTAGAGAAAGGACATTGCTTTTTCTATGGTATCATCACAAATATATGACAGTCAGCTACTACAGTCTAAAAATGTTTGGTTATGGGCTATATCTTCTTTACTGCTTCAGAGTTGGTTTCTCTGTTGAGGGAGGGAGGAATTTATTCATGTATATAGCAAGAGAAATCTGAGATGCAGGTTGCTTTACATCAGTGTGGGTAGGGTTAGGCACACTGAGAGAGTCTTACAGGATTTTTAAATATTTTTTTTGCTTGTTCATGCCATGTTTCAATGAAGATTGTTACAGTTAGGAGTAACCACATTATGTAGAGAGAAGTAATGATGGTGGGGAAGTTGATGTGGTAATTGTTTATTCTACGTACACAAATTGAGATGTGTAAGATTTCTGAAGGCCTTAAATACCTGACTTCAAGAGTGAATTATTTTTGCTGATTGGTACGTGTTCTACATAAAAGGAATGCTTCGGTGATGATGAAGTGGTTGTCAAGTCAGTGTTTATCCTAAAATGACTTGATTTTTATCTCTTTAGCTTGTTAACTTAGATATGACATGAAAAACATAATAGTTACAGGCTTGTTTTATGCCTTTGGTGATGTGCAGTGGAAAGTTGTTCACGTGGATTTGATTTGTGGAAATGGTGTTACATAGGTAAGTCATTCTGATGACTTCTGGTCCAGTGAGGAATGAGAATGAATATTGTGTCATTTACTGGCTTTACAGTAATTTTCAGTGAAGAACAGTACCATATTTAATTTTTTCTAGTGGTATATAGATTCCTAGTAGAAATGACACTGATAAGTGGAAGACAAACTTGTCTTCTGTGCTTGAGGTTTTTTGTGCTTTAGGCTTTTCTTTGCTGTTGCTCTTTTTCCGGGTTTATGGTAACAAGCCAAATGCAAGGACATACAGAAGCATGACCTAATGTGCCCTTCCACCTGTGTATGGTAGGTCTTCATTCTCAGTGTGTCATGAAGATGATTACCCACATTTTGTGAACTTCAAGTATGTTTGTTATGCCCAATGTGTTCAGAACCTTTAAAACTTTATGTAGACATAGACACGTTGAGCAAACAGGATTTACCTGGCAGCATGGTACAGAGTTTGACAAAATCCATCACCCTTCTGAATTTATGAGGTTAGCAGGGTTTTTATAGAAATCTGTGACCAAACAACATTTCCCCCTTTGCCTTTTTCTGGTGGATTTCTGTTTATCCTTGGAAGTTCGATATTGAAGGTGTTCTGACCATGGAAATTGATCCACTTGAATTCTCTAGAGCCTGAGCTCGGGAGCCTTTAGATCCTGCCCTCAAGTTTACTTGCTCAGCATGTGTAGTTCTTTTCCTGTTTTGTTTTGACTTTTCATTTCTCTTTAGTTGTCTGTTTGGTTTTATATTGAAGGAAACATTTGTAATAGGCTGACCTGAGCAAGTTACTTTTTGTTTTAAAGGCCAGAAACTGGACATGCAGTGTTGGTTCTTGGCTCTGTGTGGGAGTGGGAGAAACACAGGAAAGTTCACTTCAGCTGATCTAAGTGATGATGAAATTGATGAGTTTTTTCCTAGGGTTAAAAGAAGGTACCATATGTTTGCTACTCTCACAGTGATTACTAAAGCTCAGAAATGGTGTTTAAATGATTGTGGAAAACACTTGTAAAGAATTACCTTGTGTATTGGTGTAATTCTGAGTGAACTGAAATACCTTATAGTGCTTTTTTTTTTCTGTTCCATTTTTCTGAAAGGAAAAAGCAGCAGCAGCTTGTGTGTGAAAGCACCTTTGTTGTTGTATTTGGCCTACAATACACAGTGCTGACCTGTAATCCTGGTATATTGGTACTGAATGTCCATCTAGGCATGTTTAAAGGAAAAGCTGAATATTTTTAGAGAGCTGGAACAGGGCAAGTGTCTGGAGAGGATGTGAGTTTTAAAATGTTGCGAAATAGACATCTGCTAATTGATTTTTCAATTTTGGGTCTTGGAAAAGTAGTAGTAATGTCTTTAAAACAGCCTCACATAACTTGGGTTTGATCTTACTGGCATCACTGGAAGTAATTGTTGTAATTAGAGCTGTGATCTGCTCTCTTACTAACATAGAGGAGAATGGGAAAAAAATAATTAAAGTGATAGATTTGATGTGTATTGATTTATTACTTGCTATACATTGAAGGAAAAGTATGGGTCTTCTCATTTATTAATTCCAAGGAATTGCCAAGGTAATTCCTTTTCTTACCCTAGCCTTGTTCTATAACCAAGAGAATTTTTGAACTAAGATGATGGGACAATCCAATACATTACATCATTTGACTGAATTTAATGTGTGCTTCCTGGAGTGGAACTTCTTAAATCAATAGCATTAGAGCCACTCATTTTTAAAGGAAATGGCATGAACCAATAATGACAAGCTAGCAATAAAAGAGGAATAGCCTTTTTGGAGGGATTTCAAAAGAATAAGCGTTTCTTAGATCTTTTGGTCTGTGATCATTTCGGAGACACTGGAACTACTTAGCTAATGTTGAAGGGACTGAATCAGAAAGCTGGCCATATGTTGGCTCTGTATAAAATGGGAGAGATACAAGATTTTTGCAATATGATCACAGATGCTATCCACAGTTAGATGCATAGTACTTTAAAGTAACACACAATTTCAGGCCACCTTCAAACCTTAATCTAGGGAGTTCATTAGCTTGTGGAAATCTGAGTATGAAAAACAAAGGTAGTTGAAGAACAGTGTAAAGGAGTTTTAAAAGTCTGTGAGTACAGGTTAAATGTTTTAAAAATGCAAACCAAGTTGTCCACTTGTCAGTTTACTGAACTGTGATTATCCTTAAAGGAAAGGACTTTCCAAGTGTAGTAGTTGCTGATTTTTTCCCAGTTTTACCGTAGGAAATAAAAAATGGCTAAATCAGTGCAACATCTACTATTGGCATTGTCTTTTCCAGGTGCTGAGAGAGGGCTGCATTGTTTCCGGTTCCCTTTTACAGTACTGATATTTTAACTGATTCAGTGGTGTGAACTGATCCACAGTATTAAAAAAAGCTTAGAACTGAAAGCACTAATAAATCAGGAGGTTAACAAGGTAGCAATAAGGGACTAGATTAAATGTTTTGGCTGTATAAACTCAGTTTTAACAGAATATATAATTTACAGCAAATATGGTTCTAGAGATGAAGTCATATCAGGAATTAGATATGGGAAAATACCTGTCTTTAAAAGATCAGAATAGCAAAGGAGAAAACGCTTCGCTGTATCTTTCCACAGCGAGAGGTTGTTGTGACAATCATTCTACAAGACTGCATACCCAGTGCAAATCAGTATTTTTTGTACAGGTTATCTCACTGGGATTTTTTGGTGCTTCACTAGATGGGACCTTCTCAGGTAGATGACTTTCCTATCTCCATGCCTATAAATAGAGTTTGAAATTTATTATCTCTTCAGTGCTATATTTTTTTTTTTTTTTTTTTAGAAATTCTTTGTTTACTTTCACAGCATCTTATGGAGATGTGGCGAAGAAGCTTTCTAAGCTGATAATAATCTTAATTTTACAAGGTATGGACTAAGCAGCTTGATTTGTGTTGCTCAACCCTATTGGTAGTGATGGTGGCACCATGTGGCCATTAGCTACAGAAAGGCCACTAATGTGGCTCTACTGTCGTGGGGGGAATTTTAACATGTGCCAACAGTTTTGTACTGAAGATGCAATTTTTCCATGTCTTTCTTTTTTTTCCCCCCTGAGAGAGACTTTATGAAATGAATGAGCCTGTACACTGGCATCTGTCACATGTTTGAGGCAATGGTGACTAAGTTACTCATGTGCTTGGGGCTGCCAAACAAGGATTAGATCCCCTCTAAGTGGGGTCGAGGCCAGGGTTTCAGCAGACTCTGCCAAGTCACGGCATTCTGACACTGTGCAGCAGTGGCCACTGTGGTGGCCCCAGGGACTGGGAACTTCAGTGATGTTCCATTTTTGTCTGTCAGGCCAGATTTTAGGAGCACCTGCCCTGCTAAACAGGCTGGCACAGCTGTGTGGGTATGGCAGAGGTGGAACTCACTGGTATTGCTAGATTTTCAAAATAAGTTGTTTGGAAAGATATATGTGACATAAGGAAATTGAGTGTCATATGAATCAAATTCCTTCAACCAGATGTGTACACTGTAAATCTCCTACGTCAGTGGAACCTGAATGCTTCGAGAGAGTGTGTGGATGGTCCCTTGTGAGGTTAGAGCTGGAATTGTTGGTCTGCTCTTTTCTCGGCCTTGCAGCGGGGGCTCTGCAGCCATTTGAGAGCAAACCATATCAGCTTTATCTACGGGCACCTCAGGTTTTAAAGGGAGAGCCTGCTCTCGGGTGCTGCCCGGCCTCTGGGGACCCTCCCTGCGTGGGGCCTGGCGGTGACGGGGCGCTCCTGCCCTGCGTTTCCAGCCAAGCACCGGCTTTGTGCTGCTGCTTCCACCTGGGCCCTCACGGACAGGGCCTTGCGGGGGGCCCTGAGGGGCCGGCCCGGTGTGGCCATGGCGAGTGGCCCCCTTCGTGCCCCGTGCCTGGAGCTTAATGCCAAGGTGGGTTTATGCTGTTGCTCGGCCTCCTTCAGCCACTGCCTTAGCATGTTACTTCTTTTCCACAGTCCTTTGGCCTGTATGGACTTCCTCCATGCTCCTTCCCTTTTTAAATTTTTCTCTTTTTAACGGTTTCTGTCATCTGGAATTATTTTCATTCTATATTGTAAGTACAAGAAAGCATTATGGAGTTTAGTGTCTTTAGAGATAGCAAAGGTTTTATGAGCTTTAGGTTTCCTTCCAGGGACATGCAAATTATTTTTTGCCCTCTATTAAGTCTAACTTCTTCAGTATATACCCCTCTGCTTGCTGGCTCTTCACCTATTTTACCAGACAGTCTTCAGTTTAATTTGCTTAGCAAATCCCATTGTGAGTAAGTAAGAAAGGAATATGAAGTGTAGGTATTTCATGGAGGGCTTTGCAGGGGTCATGGTGTGGCCTTTGGTATCCCTTCCTCTCTAAGGTGTACCTGAGGTACACCAAGCTTCTATGTCATAAGACATCAAGACAAAACCATGTTTTTTTCATTAGAGTATTCTTAACTATTGAATATTTGGTAAATCTTGTGCTGTATTAGGCTTTAAATTATTTAGAAATGCCAAGACTTCATGGAGACATCAATGAGGATGTTGATACTAAGGTGAGAGATTAAAAGGGAAACAAAACTGAAACCAAAATATTTAAGAGATGAAATTTGGTTGTGTTTTACCTATAAGGTTTCCAGCTAATATCACATTTGAGGAAAATCCTTTTCCATGTGTCCAGTTTAATATCTGTGCAGATGTATAAACAAAGCACAAAAAGATTTATAAATATTTCACTTACTGCAAGTAAGTGCATAAAATTAAGATGGAAACATTAGGAGTAAGCAGATTTCTATACACCACTAAGAACAAAACCAGTATGCTATTTCTTCCTTGTTCTGGTGACTACATTGTTGAGAAATCTGGCTTTTTATTGCACTCTCTCCAACACTGAAACAAAGACAACGTCTGAGAATTAGAAGAATTGCCTTATACTGATTAAATAGAGAGAAACATAGAAATGAGTATTTCATGCCATGGAACCATAGGCAGCTGAAGCAGTTCACATTCCATATAATGGATAACCAAAAGCAAGTAGCATCATAGTCTTGACACTAGTAAAATTCATATGCCATCTCTAAATCTAGATCTGAGTATATTTTAGACATGTTCTGTGTTACTGTATTGTGAGTTGTAAATCCTTTTAGAGTTAAAAACCAACCTTCAAAGTATTTGTTCTCCTTACTCGAAAGAGTGAATTTGAATATGATTGTTGCTTGGTATTAAATCTGATTGTCATTCTCGTGACCAGTAACAGGACTCAAGGAAACAGTATGAAGCTGAGTCAGGGGAGGTTTAAGTTGGGTGTCAGGAAAAGGCTTTTTACCCAGAGGGTGGTTGGTTACTGGAACAGGCTCCCCAGGGAAGTGGTCACGGCACCAAGCATGATAGAGTTCAAGAAGTGTTTGGACAATGCTCTCAGGCACACGGTGTGACTTGTGGGGTGACCTGCCCAGGGCCAGGAGTTGGACTTGATGATCCTGGTGGGTCCTTTCCAACTCAGCATATTCAGTGATTCTGTCATTCTCCTAGTATTAAGTATGGAGACCCTTAAAATGGTCAGCAGGATATAATAACAAGGAGAGGGAAAATTACTTGCTTAAGCTTTAGCTGGAGGGCCTGGATATTTGTTAGATGATAGGGGTTTTCCAGCATGAGTTGCTTTATGACACCTCATCCCTCCCATCTCCATGGTCTAGCTCACTTCCCTTTGCACGCACACACAAAGAGAAAGCCCTTTCTAAAATTCATAGTATTTCAGTTCCCTCAGCAAATGCAGAAGTGTTCTCTGAGAGGGTGATACTGTATGGGCTTTTTCTGCAATAAGGCAAAGTAGAAAATGTGATTGTAACCTCTGTGCTTTCAGGCAGCTGAAGCAACCAGCTTCATCAGCTAGACACAATGCTGTTGGTAGAGACACTGTATTTTTGCTTGTTGGTCTTGAGTGAAACACTAGTTATTTCTCAAGTACCAAAACCAAGATTTTCTAAACCAGCTAATTTTGATACTGAATTTGCAGACTTACAGCAAATTGACTTGTAAGAATAATTACTAGTAAGGAAATCCAAGCAGCTTAAAAAGAAAATTACTACAATTCTTACAGGGACACTAGATCATTGTAACTTTTGTATTTGTGAGTTAGCAAGCCTTTCTCTTGGCAATAGCTCCATTGGAATAAGTGAAAACATGCAATTTGTTTTGTTTTTCCTCCCCATTAACAGTCCAGTGTTAGCATTAGCCTTTTCCAAGGACACACCTTTGGTTTTATGTGGAGCTAAGGCATCGTTTTATAGTCTTTTTATAGAGTATATGGGAGGGATGATATAGGTTCTAATACAGATGATATAACGTGTATTGTACTCAGGTTTTATAGTACTTGCTTTGTTTTCACTCAAGATTTTGACTAATACATACAAATGAAATCGTGGTGTTCTTTGGCAAGTTTGTACCTTTGAAATAGACTTTAGTACTGTGAGTTGAGAGAGAATGCTGTGTATGTGTATGGTGTGTGTGCAAATGAAATCTGAATTTGTCTCCAGGAAGTATTTTTGTAGCATATTAAGATTATTTGGAGGTGTAGTTTTCTGATAGGACTTTTTTGTAGGACTTCAACACTTATCATTTGAAAGGATTTATGTTAAGTGCAAATACATTTCGGCATAGCTTCTATACTTTCCTTTTACTCTTTCTGTAAATGTAAAAATTTGCCCAAATTGCAAATGAAACCATTATCTGTTTAATAGCCTCCGGCCAGTATCCTCGCGAAAGCATCTGGAGGTTTTATTTCTAGACATTTGCAGTTGAATTCAGTCTTCTTCCTTCTGTAATGTTATATCTTCACTGAAAGAAAACCCAACCCCAAACAACCAAAACCAACGAAACAAACAACAAAAACCCCAATGTCCCGGCTATTTGAATATTGTCCATAATATATCTCCTTAAGAGTGATAAGCGTTCTTAACAGCAGCAGATTTAACTCACTTGTGATGAACTTGATGCATAATATCCTTACTCTTTGCATGTGCCAGAACTGGTCAAACTGGTGTGAACATTGCTTTCCTTGTAATGGTGTGTCCAGTGTCAGTCCTACCTCACAGTGCCCCCACTGACTAGAGGCAGCGGCTCAGCTGAAGTAAGATGTTCCAGCTGCCACCGGATAGCCTCTTGCATAAGCACATAATCAACTTACATTAAGAAACAAAGTAAGTAATTATCTCTTCTTATCAGAATACTTGCTCCATTTGAATTCAATGTACAATATATAATTGACCCTTTGGGAGCCATGGGTACTAGAAAAAGAACGAGCAGATTAACTGGTAGGCTCACAATCTTGCTCTGCACTAGACCTACAGTAGCTATTTGCTTCTAGGGGTGTGGTCATTGGATATGGTAGCTGATATGGCTGCTGTGGCAAGGCCTCAGATACAGTCATATTCTAAAAAGTAAAGTAAATGTGAAAATATTTTCTGCTTTTCTTGATTTTACTCATAGCTGCTTATTTATAAGAAAAAATGTTGCATTTCCTTTTTGTTTGTATTGTGCCTCCTAAGACAATTCAAGTTAGCATCTGTGGCTGACATTCCCTCTATCTTTATTAAATGTAGTTGTATTTTATTTCTGAATAAATATTGTCTAATAGAATGCCTCCTAAAATCAAGAAAGATTAATTGTTTCTAGATGACAAAAGTAAATTACTTTCCCCTCCTGAAATTCTCTCTTCTCTATGGATTGTATCTTCTTGCATTTAGAGGAGGAAAAAAAGGAAACTATTAGGAAGTGGACAGAAATAACTCCTGTAAGACATTGTACTACCAACCAGGGCGCTGCTAAGGATTACTTATCTCATTTGTAGTAATACTCCTTGGACTATCACCTGAAGTTTTATTTTTGGCACTAGCCTTTTGGTATCTTGCTCCATTTTTGTTGCCTACAGGACAGCTGATCCTGCCTGTAGGATACATGTCCTGAAGAGTGCCCTATGCCATCAAAACACATTTGGAAACGTGGATTTTACAAAACTGGTCATGTGCTCTTCTGCAGGAGTCAAACATGCCTCATTCATTAGGAGTCTGTATTTCTGTCTATGGGTGAAGTAGGATTTGTAGAATCTTATTTTACTGCATTTTGGGGGTAACAAAGAAGTTAGTCTAGAACAATAATTTCTGATTTTATTTAGGGATTGCCTTTGGCTTTCAACATTTTTAAAGGTTTGAGGTAAAGAATTACCTGATAGAATAAATGTCATGAAGGGTTACACTTTTGTTTACAAACACAGTTGTGGCTGAAATTGGCCTGGTAATCAATAAACTCATGTTAGCTGGTTTAAAGAGAGCACAGAATTGCCTCTTCTAAAATCACTGAATTCTAGGCATTTGTCAATTTATGCAGCCAGCTGATATGTGGAAGGTTTTTGGTCTAAACCTCTGCTCGGGAGTTTTACAGTTCACTGAACTTTGAAGTTAGTCAAATCTGATTCACACTTCCTTATTCATAGAGAGTATCAAATGATTACAAAGTACAGAACTGTTGTGTGCTTTTGAAATAAGTAATATTTGGAATATATGTTACAGTATAATAACAGTATTGGATATTCACGTTATACTTAATTATTTCCTCTACGTAGATGTAAAAAAATAAAAAAAAACCCAGCATGGCATGACAAGCTGGTTCAAAAGTCCTCATCACTTTTCCTAACCCAATTTTGCAGCAACTGAGGATTTGCAGTTTGGGATTTTTTTTGCTTGGACTGATTACAGGAATTTCTAGTCCAACAGGAAAAGACAGATGAGGGGGCACACCGTTTTCTGGGAATTAGTTTTATTAAGCATGAAAGCTGAATCTTTTAAAAGAACATTTGTCTATTGGACTGTTTTCAAAACGAACACTAAGGAGAATCTATTAAAAATACTTTCTTTGCTGTTGTAATAACTTCATTTCTTAAGTATGTGTTTTCATTTGAAACAAAAAAAGTTGTTAGCAAATGTGCTTTTCATGATTATCTAGCTATTTCACTTTGTAAGTTTGTTAGCTGGTCATACACAGCAGATTAAAATAGATAATCCCGGTGATTCTGGTTCAGAAGTTTTTTGATATTTGTTCAGTTGAAGTAATATCTCTCAGGTGTCATTCTTCTATTACAATGGTGACTTATTTATTTTTTGGGTTTTTTTCCCTTAGATAATCTGTCATAGAGGCTATCCAAAAGCCTGTTGTACTCAACATGGTTTCAGAAGGATCTGTAGGGCCTGTGATGTCCTTAGGTATATGTATGTTTTTTCAGATTTGCTAAATAGAGGTCTTTTCTGCCAGCATGTACTGGGAGTTTACTTCTACTTGGGTTTTCCCAAAATGTGAGGTATAGAGACTCCTTTTGAGGAGAAAATGTGGTTAGGTTTTTTTTTTTGTTTTGTTTTTTTTCCTTCACTTGTCATTGAAAAGGGAAAGAATGGCAGATCAGCCTTTGAAGTCTGAGAAACATTTCTTTAGGGAGATTTTTAAAGATGTGGGTTGACGTTGTAGAGTATATTTGTCCAGGGGGAAAAAAATGGTGGTTTTTCTTAGAGTCTAGAGTCCTGAGGGAGTTTTATGGCAAAAAGAAACTATCCCATCATGAGTTCTTTTTAGGGGATGATATATTATAACTACTTGCTTCCGTACCTCCCCAGATCAAAGAAGTCACAGCAGTAAATCAAAGCCTAGAAGATGGTAACTTCTCTTACATTTTTATGTATGCTTTTGCTGCTGCATAGAAACCAGCAGCATCAAAAGGTTGTTAAACCTCTTCTCTGTATCACTGAATGACAGACATGTGGCGGTTGAGATTACACTTATCATCTCATCCCAGACAAACCTGCATAACCTCCTTTGCCTTTATTATCAAAATCATTGCAAGTCAGAATATATTAATCTCAATGTACAGTACAGTTCTAGACTTGAGAGAAAAATCTTTCTTTAAAAATATCTTTTCTGCATGAAGTACACAAAACAGTTTTGATATATTGGAAGTGCAATGTGGGCATTTTGTCTTCTACGTATAAATAAAAGGAGGTGTATGGATCACTGAAAGCTTAAACCGTGCCCCATATTGTATAATTATCCTGATACAAGTCTCATAGTTACATTTTAAAGTGGGAAGTAGCTACAGTACTGCTAAAATAAAACAATTGGAACCATATTTGCTTCTGACCAAGAGATGATCTTTCACACTGTACTTAGTATGCTGGTGCTTGATTTCAGATGTGTTGGGTGTACTGTGTTGACCTAGTAATGCTTTTATTAGTAGCATTTAACAAGTATGAAATGTTTACTCAGGGTGGCCAGTCATCGTAGATCAACTTGTAGTACCTTATAGGTGACTGACTGTATGATGAGAAAGTGTTTTAAGTGTTCCTCACCTTTGCTGTATCAGAAGTTTCCTCTGAATTATTTATGATATATTGCTTTAAAATTCACTGAACTTTTTAAGATGATAAAAACTGAAAGTTTGTCCTTGAATTCTGATGTCCTGCTCATTCAGGGATTAGTTAGATACTGGAGTTTCTCTGACTTCAGTTCCCAAAGAATTTAGTTAAAAATCTTCATTTTCACTGTTTTAAATGCTAAATATTGACTATTCTGATTTCTTGAGATTGTGATTTAATTACTTGTATAATAGATATTCTGGACTTCCTATACTTTTTTTTAATAGCAGCTGGCAACTAGCTTCTAACTTATCAGTTAATATTTTGTATTGTAATTAACTTTTTAAAATGTTGCATATATTTTTCTGTATGTGACTATATATGACAAAGCAAATAGCTCTAATGTAAAATAATGGTTTTGTATTAATATCTAACTTTAAAATACAGCTAATAGCAAAGGGTGATGAAGTTTATTTTTTGTAAATATTTGACTGGTTGCTGTAGAAGTTCTTGCAATCTTTTGATGTTTGTAAAAGTGCAGCGTTGTGAAATATTTATTGTACTTCAGATTGTTCAGTTTCAAGTCTTTAAATCTGTTCTTTGAGAGTTAAAGTAAATATTAAAAAGCTCACTGCATCAAAAGAATTGTGAAGTAATATTTAATCTTAATGGAATTCACATTCCTCAAGTGCAGTGAAAACAAAAGGGATTCTAGAGTCTTGTGGTTACTGGTGTCAAACATCTTACGTATCATGAGCAGGTTTACTCATACTCGTGATGTGAACATTCAAAGGTATTGCATGTCCTTTATGCCATTTTATAAGTTTAAAATTCTTGTGTTTCATCAGTGTAGCCTTTGTCTGAAGTCAGATTTACTATCCTGATGCCTGCTGATCTTGGAAAATTTAAAAGATCTTCACTATTATGCATGAGGGTCGAATGTGGCATTTCATCAGCAACACGTATGTGTTAGTAGGTAAAACTGTAAAATACAGTTTGTGAACTTTCACCTGAATCAGAACATGGCTTTTACCCCTCAAATACTTCCGCACATGGTATTGCTTTGCAGTATTGGTGGAAGTAATAGGTTAAAATTTTATATGCCTTGAATGTTTCAGAACTGTACTTGAATGGTATTGTATAATTGTGTAAGAGTTAGAAGTATGTTGAAAGTGTTTCAAATAGCTCCAAATAAATGTTTCGTTAACCTTATAGCCATCTGTAATTTGGGGTCCTTCCTTCTGTCAAAGTGTGTGTGTTCACCCAGCTGAGTTTGCATAACACTAGATTTGGTGCTGCTGTGCAGCAAAAAGCATGGAGATGAAGGAAAATGCTAGGTAGGTTCTAATGCTACATAATTAGTCCATTATTCTGAAGAGCCAAGTTATTTTTGAGCTACAAGTTCAAGATTTCTTCAAGATGAGGTATAGGGGTGCTGGGGTTATGTTGTGACTCTTCAAATAGTGCTCAGAACCACTTACATATGAGAGAGAAAGAACTTGCATGTTACACTGCAGGGAGTATGGCAAAATATAATTACTCAAAATAGGAAATTTGGCTATTAGTATTGTCATTTTGACTTATCAACAGCCTGGAAGGCCTGGAGTAGATTTACCAGTAATGCAGGGAGAGCTTGGCGCTTGTACTATACCTGTTTACTTCTGTGAGTTGTTCTGTAGACCTATATAGTCTGACTGTAGCGAGAGTAAGTTCAGGACCAGCCTACATGAGCAAGATCTTAATGTGAAAAATTGTCAAAACGTGACACCTGCCAATTTTACTGAGGATTTAGGTTTCTCCTTATACACATGGAAAACTATCAGATAGCAATTGCTTTAGTAGTACAGCTTTCAGCAGCACCCATGTGGTAATTTTTCTTTCTCCATTTTATCTTGGGTTATTTGCTTCTGATAAGGTTGCAGCCTGACCTCAAGTATGTGTGATAGCAGAACTAGAGAGGTATACCAGGAGATTTTTTTTAAGTAATCTTTGTGTAGCAAAAAAACCCCAAAAAGGTGTTAGTCACCATTCTTTAAGAAACTGTAGTTCATTATCAAGTAAGTATAAATTATTAGATATGTAAAGACATATAGAGATAGAAATGAGTTTGCAGTAAATTCTTTGGTGATTCTCCAGTAGAAACGTGTAACATAAGGTTTAGATTGTTACTGATGGAACAGTTCATGTGATAACATTTGGACATTCTTTGGTCACTGACTCGGTGGCCTGCAAGACCAGCATTTTGCAAGCTGTTAGTTTTGCGGTATCATTGCGTAATATAAGAAGGTTGCCCCACCTTCTGTCTGCTAGAATCATAGCTTCGCTAGCTCTGTGTCCACTTAGGAATGAAAATCCTTTTGAAGTCTTAACAGGCGCTGACCATTAGGACAGTGAGTAGTTGCTACTTGCAGTGAACTTGTTTTACAGATTTGAATGTGATGACAAGGGTTAACAGTGGCGGGAGGTGTTTTCTTGACATCAAAACGACATTATATTTTTCTCGTAAAAGTAGGAATAGAGGTCTGCTGCTCAGCTGTGTGTCAGTAGGCTGCAGAGTGCAATAGTTCTAACTGTTGTTTTTTTCTTTTTCCATCCATAGTTTACTGGAACAATTTAGAAGCCAGTATGTAGATGAGGCATTTTGACAGCCCTTGTACTAAGTATAAAGAAGAATACAGAAGCCCATATATTTTGTCTTTGTTCTGGAATCCAGATGGGAAATTTGACCGTTCCCCTTTTGTTTGCTAAAATCCTTGTGGAAGGTGTTGTCACTCTGGCCAGTTCTGATCATGTCTGATGGTAATTTACTGTTCTAAATATAAAGCATATTTTTAGAATACGTTCCCTTGTCAATAATCTGAAGCTCCTATAAGAATACCATTTAGGAATAGATTTGGTTACATCTGATCTCGTAAATCCTGCGAGTGCATACTGTCTCCATGTGCATTGCATTGTTCCTTGGAGAACATTCACAGCAGGTATTATTGCTTGTTTTTTAAAATAATTTAGCTACTTAATTTAATAATTAAAAATGTTAATTTAAAAGAAAATAAATAGTGTGGCATATCTGCCGGCTTATTACTTATTTTTGAATGAATGAAAACAATCTACTGCTTGCTTCCTTCCATCCTCCTGTTTCTTTAGAATCTGTAAAAATAATTTAATTTTTTAAAAAAATCAGTTTTCTGCCTTGAAAATTTTGATAGCTTTCAATTTTTATCTTGTTGAATTACTTTGAACAGAAGTAGTTATTGGCACCTAAGATTAAAACAAAAAAATTCCTGTATTCTGAAGTATTTATTCAACTCTCTCTTGAAAATATCTTTGTAGATACTGAGGTTGACTGGCACTGCACGTAAATATTAGTGGCCTTTAGCTACCTTAAAAGAAATGAAATTGCTCTTGTTTTACAGCTTTTCTTGGCACCTAAGGAAGCTGTAAATTTCCTCTGCAAACCTTGATTTCAGCTATTGGTCTGGAGCTACCTAGAAATAAACTCGATTTTTAATTAATTAATTTAAGTACTAAGGCTGTCAAACATCCTGTGTCTTAGGTGACACTTTCCCTTCTAGTTTCTCTTACCACTTCACTTTGCAGTGTCATTTTTTTTTTTCCTTTGCCTTTCTAATTGCAAGTGGGACTCCTGAAAGGATTTCCATGTAGCGGCGGTCCTTGACTGGGCCTGGGCAGACAAGCAGGAGGCACACACAGTGTCCCTGTCCCACTGGCAACGAGGGGCAAAATGTGTCAGAACTGGTACACTGAGGAAGAAAAAGTGTAGCAAAAGCATTTTTCCAACTGTCCAGTAATTCACATTTGTCACAGATCTACTTTCTTACCATCATTGCAGTGGTTCCATGAAACTAGATGAAGATTGCATATGTGGATGGAATAGGAGATTTTTATCTGTATCACTTTAATTGTTACTTTTCATGGAAATAAACAGGGAAACTAAAAATTCACCCAAAGAGAAAGCACAGACATCAGAAATAGCTATACCTAGTGGGCCAGTATGTGAGCAGTATTTGGAATTTAAATTGACTGCTTAGAAAAGATCTCAGTCTTTCTTGAATAACTGAGATGAGTTTTTGTGTATGTGAAACAAAGAATTATTGTAACACTTTTTAGGAGGAATACAGATCACTGGCTTTGCCATTCAGCAGGTCAAATTATTCAACCATTCAAAGTACAGAGTATGTGAAATTCAGCTAAAAATGATGTTCCAGAGTGGAAATCAGAAAGGAGAATTAGACTGTCTTCAAAGTGCTATATTGCAGTGTCCCAGTGCCAGCTCATGTGCACAACTGGAATGTAGCTTTATTAGGATAGCTTCAGAAGTGTTTTACTCTAAGTACAATGCTCGAGGAAGCATGAACTGGACGGCTGAAATAAAATTTATATTAAGGACACATATAGAACTGTTATATATTTTACGGAAACTGGAACATTTGCTGTTGTGACAGTGTTTGTTCTAACAACTCTGAATTACAGAACTTCACATCATTTCATCATCATACTTTTCCATTTCCTCTTCTAATACTTCACAAAAACTTTTTGCAGCCTATTGCTATGAATCCATTTCCGCTTCTGTCTGCATGCACAAGACCTTTGTAGGAGGTGGAAAGAAAGATTAGAAAACCAGGATCCACCAAGTAGTAGAGATATTGCTTGGTTGGGAAACTTGTAGGCCTCGCACCATTTTCTTTAGTTAATATGTACCTGCCTTTGCTTCTAATCACATCTTTTCCCTGAGAGTCATAAATAAAATAATCTGTTTGCAGTTAAAGAATGTTATTATCTTCTTTGTTCTCTGTCTGCATATACTTATGTCCCATATTCTGTGATCTGTATGCAATTGATTGGGGAGAGTTTTGATTTCAAATGTTGTTTCTGACAAAAATTGTCATCCAAGGATTTAAAATTCATTTGCTGAAATGAAATGCAGTCATATTCTGTGGAAACAGATCCCATTATGGGTGACCCATAGGAAATGTGTTAATTAGTCTTTGAAGTTTCTGGGAGAGAGTTGTTCTGGGGTGGTTTTTTTTTTTTTTTTGGTTTGTTGGTTTTTTGTGGTTGCCTCTGAAGAGCTGCATTTTGGTATTCCATTAAATTAGTTATTTAATGGTGGCATATGTCCATGACTTTTAGGTGAATGTCGTAATTATTTACCTTCTGTTTACAATGTCTCACATTGAGGTAGTCCTTTTTCAGAATATAAAACCTGATAGGGTATTTATCTGATAATTATATGAATTCTGTTATCTGTGCCATTCCATATTCATATGAAACATAACAATCTTAACAGCTTTCAAAGTTATATTCTTCATTCTGAGCCTGGCCAATTCATATGAAGGGCTGGTATAATGCTGTGGACAAAATGTAAAGCTTAAGTGCTCTCTCTCTCTAGGTATTTGTGAGTTTGCCTGTCATTCGAAATCTAAGATCCTTTAAATGGATGAGGATTTTACCCTTTATCTCCACAAATACATACATATGAATTAGAGATTTTTTTTTTGCAAAAGTGAACTATTTAAAAGCTGAATCTATTTTAATGGTTAGCAATTTTAGGAAATGTAGACTATTTAAGAATTATTTCTTTAGATGGATTTTTGTGATCTATAGCTCAAATCTATGCTTAAAAGGACTGGATTTGGAAAGATGAGGTAAAAATCTGCACACTGTGCCATTCTTTGCAAAGGGAGATGGCTGCAGCTATTCCTGCAAAATGGTGTCAAGTGTAGAAGAGCAAGTACTCAGTACATTTGAGAAATGAAGACAAAGATGACATTATATGATCTCATGGTTTGGTAAAGAGTATATGATAAAGATGGTTTCTGTGCAGTATTAGAAAGGAAAACAACTTTGTTTCTCTTCACTGTAGTGAATTACAGCTTTGAGATATTGGAGTTGTTTCTCTTCACCGAATGAAAAATTGGAAACTGAGAGCTTTTAGTGCAGAGCTATTGTAATGTGTGAATGTTTTTTCACACTGCACCATTATTTCTTCCTGTAGGTTCTGAGTGATAATGGCTTGTCAGTATCTGTTTTCCTAAAACTCCAAAGTGGTTGAGCAGCTGTGTGTTCGGTGTGCAGTTTTAACAGTGGTGCTAATTGCTTAATTGACATCAAATATTAGTGATTCAATAAAATACCAGGCTGTTAGGAAAGCCTGCTTCTACGGGTGTAAAGTACTTCTGTGTGGAGGAATGGAGTCACAGCCTGGGTGAACGAGGCTATAGCTGATGGCTGAGAATTTGTTGATGTCAAATCTGTGGTTAGAGTGCACTATCCCTTTTAATCAAAAAGCATTTAGAAAAAAGTAAAAGAGAATACTCTTCAATGAAATGTACTTAGAGCCTGGCCAGGGCAGATTGATTGAGTTTTCAGCTGTACTTAGTGCATATTAACTTATTTGAGTAGTGTTTGTATTTATATTATTTGGACAGAAAATAGAATATTGAACTGAGGATTGTTGCTGGTAATTATGCCCAAGTTAATAGTTCAAGTAGAGAGTCAGGAAATGTCATTCAGTATTTCCACTGATTTCAAAATCATACATTAAATTTCTTTACTAAAAATATGTGGAAAGACTTGGAATCTTTTGAAGTCAGTTACCTTTCCAGCAACTACCACTAGCATATTCCTGTCACCCCTTTGCTGTCACCCATTGAATACCAAGCCCCTTATCTTTTCAGGCAATACATTTGTTTAAATTAAATCTAGATAAAAATTACCAGAGTAGCATGAAGGTGAATTTCAAGCTAGTTTCAGTTTGATTTTTTAAATCAGAAAAAAATAAGCTGCAGAAATATTTAAACTTTTAAGGTAAAGTCCTTTTAACTGTCTCTGTTTAGTGTTAGGAAAAGACACTTTAGTCTTTTGCTGGTCTTTGCTTTCATGGTTGCTGACGCTGCTTGAAAGAAGGAAAGCTATGTAACATTTCATTGATGTGCCAATAAAACTAGGTCTCAGTACATTGAGCTTTACACTATAAATAGAAGCAGATAATGCTAAGATTTATTTATGGTTACTTGGACATGTTCTTAATGGGCTTAAGCAGTGGAACTTAAAAAAAGAAGTGACTATTGTTCATTGTTCTGGCAGCAGCATCAGACTGCTTTTTTCAGTGACTCTGGTGTCATTCTGTAAGTTGTAATACCAGAATACTAAAAAAACTTTCAGATCAGGGTGTTTGGCTTTGGAGGTTGGTATTACCGGACATTCATTTGGCGTGGTTTGATTTCTCTATGTGATCTGTGCGCTCACTTGCAGTGCTGTTTTTCTAAAAGTATCTTTTTCTGCTTCACACGAGTGAGTTGCCTTATTGCCATATTGAACAGTGCATGTGACTTTGTGCGTTGCAGCTTGACCTCACTGGCAAAGAGAGCCTTACTCTTCCCTGCTCAGTTTTTACACTTGGACTGTGAATGGTTTGGAGGTTTGAAGTTGTTGAATTAGGTTGGTAAAGTGCGTTTATTTTCTATTATCTATTAACATAGTGAAAAATAAAAAATTTTCTGTGCTAGCAGATTGTTTAAGTTAGATATGGTTTTATAGATTTATAGATTTTATAGTGGTAAGTTTATCAATTCATGATAAAACCAAGTCAAATTAAGCTAATAGAAGAGATTGTCTTTGTTTTATATGAAAGCTTGAAGTAATGCATTGCTTTAGGGACACAAATTCCAGAGTGGGTGGTTTACTTAGTGTTGACGCAATACTCCAGGGCTATCAGACCTGTAAATACTGGCAAGTAATGCGGGAGGGTGCTGTTTAGAGCTCTGTCTTCCCAAATTCATAGGCAATTTCAGAGGCCTGTTTTGACTGAGTAGTGATAAAGACTCAATGTCTACAGTGAAACTTTAAAAAATGCTTTTTTGAACTAAGAGCATTGTCGAGCTGTCTTTGACTGGTTAATAATAATTATGAAATAAATTGTCAAACCGGGCCTCTGTAGAGGGAAGGAGAAGCTCAGGGATTACTTCTTGGTGTTCAAAGTTTGTGTGGTATTCCCATTAGCCCTTTAGGTAGTCATCTCTGAACTCAGGCACCTTACTTACCAGGAGTAATCTTTGTGTTGCATTTATGTCTGGAATGTCCTTCCTAATGAAAAACTAAACAATTTTGTACGATTTAATGTATGATACAGGAATATCTCACATTCCCTTGCGTTTCTAGGAGTGTTACGTAGCGCAAGCGTCGGTAGATAATTTGTGTGCACTGTACATTTAGTGCACTGACAAGATAAAAAAGGATTGTGTGCTGATAAAATGGTGAAAGATACCATTTGTTATTTGGTTTGTTATTGTCATAGAAGTAAGGTGGAATCTGGAAACATTATCATGCTTTACTTCCTTCCAAAATATTTTGGCTTGCTCGAAGAATGTAACCTGGTCTTCAGAAGTGGGCTGAATGGCACTTTACTTTTTGACAAGTCCACTTGGTGGTAAGGGAGAAGTTGTCTGACTGGCAAATCAATGCAATTTTTATACCTACCCACGTCCTAGTTTCAAGTCTATGCTGGCATGGGAGAAATGTTATGGGTGCACTCCCACTGAGCCAGGGCAGTTACAGGGCTTAGCATAAGGCCTGACTGGGCCATTGGTGTGTCTTATGAGTGGCTGCCATTTTTACTGCCTTTGTCAACAGCTTCATATACTGTATTAAGTGACTCTTTCAAGTTAGTGGAAGTTGAATAACACATAAGAAAAACGTGCGGTTTACTTTTGGTTTTAGTTTTATGCCTAGTATTACAGTTTTGTCCTTTGGTATCTTCTGAACATAATGCCTTCACTTTTCTGTCATGTGTAAGAATCAAGTAATGATTTAGGGTCATTTGTGTCTGCTTCTAGTATCTATTTCTGGGATGGCAGGAGTTGCTTTTCTTTAATCCTTCACTTTACATTTTACTTGATGACTTCTACTCAGCTATTTTGTGGTTAATGGTCTGAGTCCAATAGGTTTTCTTTTTATATTTTTGATGTTCTCTCCAACCTCAGGAAAGTCATGCACATCACATAGATAATTGTTTTATTAGCTTAACTGTTCCGAATTTGGGACTTTGGGAATTGGGAATTTGGGAATTGCAAGATTTTATATACCTATTTCAACAATGAATTATGTAGAAAGTGATCTTCAGCTGTGTTGCACTTGAGGCAGTGGAAAATTCATATGTACATGGATTGATGAAGGAAATGTTAGGGTGAATGTTTTTTAAGTTTGAAAACTAAATTTTGTTTTAGACTTAGTAGCCAAGTGTGTATTAGTAAAATAAATAGACCCATAACTATCAACATCAAGATTAGTTAGAAAAGAAGGTATCGTGTCTGTATGATTAAATTCTGGTTTTATGTCAAGAACTGCCCAGGTACATCCAGCTGCTTTGGGGAATGATGCTTTGGTTTTGTAAACTACCAAAGTCACACTATTTGTTTGGGATTAGTTTGCTCGGTGTCAGTCTGACAGTTCACCTGTAGAGAGAGACAATCAAGCACCAGTGCCCAGGACCACTTTCAAGACATTTTTAATGTACTAAATAAATGTAGCTGTTGAAGATGCAGAAAAGAAGCTTCCCTCTAATATGCATAATGAAAGTATGTGTAAATTAATCGTTGCGACATAAAGCAGAGATTTTGAGTTTAAATTATGACGTATTTAAATTATTCCAGATTTGACCATACGATGATGTTAAAGTTGCTGATGCCTGGGCTTCTCCTAGTGTTAGGAATAGGTTCTGTTCTTCAAAAATATTTTTCATAAGGTAGGTGTGAATTAGACAATTGACCGAGGGATGATCATTTTATAATGCGTGTCCCCCCAAAAAATTAATTTCTAAATTTTAAAAAATTGGTTATTTTGGTTTTGTGTAAGTACTTTTCTACAGTGATTTGTGCTTTTTTTTACAGTTAATAGAACACAGAAATACTAATTTTGGGGAAGCTATAGGTGTGGTGGAGTATGATGATGTCAATGTGAACATTTGGCACACCTAGGTTGTTTTTCTGCCGCTTTTATAGAAGAGCAAGTGCTCTGAGTTGACAAGCTGAGGTCTTTTCCTGGCAACCTAAGAGTCTCTAAGCTTGTTCATGGGTGGGGAAAGGATTACTACTAGTATTTCAGGAGAACAGAGTTTCACTTTGCTGCCAATAAAATAACAAGTTATGGGTAGCTAGTTTCAAAAATGTGAAGTATTTGTCGTGTATAAAAATATTTTGATTAGCACAGATTTTTATTAGTGGTAAAATGAGTAACAAACATATAAATACTTACTAAATACATAATTTGACTGAGAATCCTAATGCAGTTAAGGCAGAGTTTTGACATTTGACTTGGCTTTAGGTGTTTGATAATCTTGAGCTGGTACAGAAAAGTGTGAGGGGTCATGTGCTGGTGGCTGTGTATGTGTTGATGGTCAGGCACGTGATTAGTTAATTCAATGTGTGATTCTTGTTACTGCAGAAATATAGAGTGAACTGACACAGTAACTCTCTTTTTCCCCCTTAGTGTGCTGGAGAAGAGAATTGGGTGGACAGTCGGACTATTTATGTTGGGCATCATGAACCACCTCCAGGCGCTGAAGCATACATTCCACAGAGATTTCCAGATAATAGAATAGTCTCATCAAAGGTACCAATATTTTCTTTCATTCATTTAGATAAATCAGCTGAAGTTATTATTTGTGTTTATTTATTTCTTTCAAGAGTTTTTCCTAGTCTTCCTGTATATTTTTCCTTTCCACAGCCAGCAAAGGTAAAGTGAAGATATCTCAGATTTCTTCTAGAGAAACTAATTGCTAAGTTGTCTCTAACATGAACAGAAATAGAATAATTTCTCCCATATTTACTGTGGTACATAGTATAGTACAGTCTTTGAGTAATAATGAGCTTTTCCACAAAGAAAGAAGCAATTTTCATTTGAGGCAATCCTGGAGTAAATAAAATCTTCCTGAAGAAAGACTGCATCCTTTTTACTCAAAAGCAATTCCTCAAAGTACTAGGAATAATTTAATTTGTTGAGCACTTAGATTCATTGTACTCTCTCCACCACAACAGTGTCATTCCCTTCAAAAGCTCGTACTGTTTCTATGGGGTTTTGTCAGTAGCATTTGTTATTCACATGCAAGTGAATCATACTTAGTCTTGGTAGTGTGATACATTTGTGCTCTTCAGAAAGAAGAGTACAAATCCCCTCACTTCAGTTAGTAAGTTTAACTTCCATAAGCTCCAGCAGCTTTTTGTGAGCAGTTGGGATGTTGGTACTTTTCAGCTGGCTTTCTTTAGCCAAAGGTTTATACTGCAGTGGCATAGAAATTTGAATGCTTGCAGGCGATGTATGGCTAACAACTCAAGAACTCCCAAGTTTGTAATGTGTTTAGATTTTAATCTTCATGAGCTCACACCTTCAGCCAGTTATGAAATAATCAATTCAAAATATCATCTCCTCTACTGAGAATTTCTTTTTGAATAGTGTCTCAAATCCCCAGCCATTTTAAGAACCTTGGTAGCATTGTGATCTCAAGGATTACTCTCATGGACCTGAACTTGCCATCTATTAACATAATGAAAGCCACACTTTTCACAAGTGGTGTGTCATTTCTCCTGTGAGATTTTGTATTTACTACCTTCTCTCCATGCTTCATTCAAATACAGTGTACTAAGAAGCAGCTTAGTATTTAGGCATCTTTAATTAGATAGAATGTTCAAAAGGTAAGGCAGATGAAGTACAGTCAAATTGGTACAGTGAGAAATCCTGTGCTCTACACATTCATTTGTATTGCCTTTTGAATTGTAGAAAAGTAAACACACTTAATGCAAATTTTTGTACTCCTGTGACATTTTTCTTATTTTTTAAATCTCATCTGGGATGTATGTAAATAAAGCCATTGAAGTTACTGATTATACTTTTCTTGCAATAAAAACATCCTGTTCAACTATGCAAGGTATTTTGACATCTTTTTGTGATTATTAAGTTAGTGGAAGTTTCAAGTTATTTTGCCTTGCAGAGTGAGATTTTTAAAATGTGACTTAAACCTGCTTTGAGCTAGGGAATCCCTGCCTGAAATTAGTATACACGTGTGACTTCAACCAGTTCAGGACAGAGACTTCACTGTATTTTTATTTGGATATAAGGCATGTTCCGTTACATATTTTAAATGTTAAACTCTTTAGTTGTGAACTGTATCTGTACATAGCCTTTCATAAACAAAAAGTACTAGTGGAAATACATACATTTTATATATACATATTTCTCAGTTTTTCTGTTTATTGATTAAACTTCTCTCTTTTAAAAAATAAAATGTAGGTTGTCTTTGTGGAAGTAAATACAGTGGTGGTATTTCAGGAGGGAACAGAATTCATGTAAATTCTTCATGATATTGAACAGTTACTTAGACTGCTGAAGGCTGTTTTAATGACTGTTTTACTGTTGTCTGTGTATGAGAACTTTCCATGCTGTCCCTTTCAAGTAAACTTTATTATTCCCATGCTCCATCCCAAACAGCCTGAATAAAGCACCATTGTGACTTGACTAACGTTCATTCTGGTTCTGTGAGCTGCTCCCTCTTACCATTTCACCTGTCCTTGTCCCATGCTTGCCTGTGAACCCTCCTGATGGGACACCTATTGCAGCATAAGGAACCTAAACATAAACTTCTTGAAAAACGCTCAAATGTGCAACATTAAAATGGCAGATCCATAATTGTTAGAGTAAAGGTACATGCTTGCAAGCACACAGTATAATGTTACCTCAACCATGAAGGATACTTCCTTCATCTTTCATCAGTAAGACAGACAGTAACTTTCAGCTGTGCTTTTATAGGTGTTTAGTGCTTATGTTAGAAAGTGTATGATTGCTCTTCAAGGATGAGGAACTCTAAACTTCCAAGTACGGACTTCACCAATTTAAGACAAAATGAATTTCTAAAATGGATAGTTGAAAATAATGAGAAAATGTCCTCAATTAGTCTGTCTGTATGCTGCTTTACTAAAAAATGTCATGTCATAAAGCCCTGAAAAAGATGGCAGCTTGCAGTAATATGAACCTTAGACTTTACTAGTCCTTCCAAAGGTACACTTTACTGTGCTTCACCAGAGGCTTCCCGGTGTCAGCAAGGTAATACTTTGATTCAAGTGCAGAGGGATATTTTGTGTACATTGCAGTGTCACTGTGGAATGTGGTTAATGCTCTGTCTGCTTAATGATACATTCCTGGTTGTGAAAAATGATACAGAGACAGACCTTGGCTCTATTGGTTTGATGTGTTAATTCAATTATGATATTAACAATATATTGCAAAAGGTGTGTTTTAAAGTAGTAAAAGACAAAAACTTGTGAATTTTGGATTGTGCATGCAGTTTCTTTTACATTCTGGAGACAGTGACCTTTGTAGCATGGATCCTTTTGTTGATCTAACTTTTAGCTACTTCAGCTGCCTTGGGTGTTGGCCTTTGAAGTGGCTGTTATGTGCCCTTGATTGAATTTATCACATGACAGTGCTGCAGCATGGCAAAATATCAGCTGGTAGAAAAACCCCAGTGTTTCAAGTGTAAAAGAAAGAAAGTAATTGAATTGGCAGGGAGGTGGCTTGCTTTTATTTAAAAAAATATTATACACATGTTGATACTATTTACTTTTTGGTAGAACTTACAGATTAAAAGGCAGCAATAGCAGCGACGAAAACTTGGTGAGAAACAACCATTTTTCCTTCTGAAACAGCATTTTACTTTTTGAAAAAACTGATAAATTATAAAACAACCTTTTAGTAGAAAACTTCCTTAAGGTTCAGGCTTCATATTATTGTGCTGTGAATATGATTTTGTATTTAGTAGTCTTTAATGGATTTCTCCTCTGTGAATTCCTTCAATACTTTTTAAGCCCGTGTAAAGCCTCAGAATAAAGAATAGTTCAACTGTAGAAATGTTTGCCGAAAGTAACTATGAGCCTTCATTTTAAAGCTTCCTGCTAATCTGAGTTCATATTCCAAGTCCTTGGATCTGACAATGACTGTTATCCCCTGTTTATAATCTTGTTTCTGTTGGTGGTCTTCCATCATATTCCTTTCCAGGAGGAATAGCCTTAGCCTGTTTGGTAATTGTTTGTGTGGAAGCTGCTCTATGCCTTTGCTCAGGTTTGGTCTGTGTGTTTTCCCAAGCCAGTGGAATCATGCACAGATCATTCAATACATAGCAAACTATGGATTTGTGTAGTGGCATGATGATGTTTTTAGTTTGTTATTCATTTAATATTTTTCAATATCCAAATTCCCTTTTCCTGAAGTTAATCTAATACCTTTGTAGAAATGCTATGCTTCAAGGATCTCATTTGCTGACAAAGTAGAGATTTGCACTTCTTGTTCTACCTGAATCAATAAATTGAAGACTGATTGGATGTCTACATTTCTCTTGAACAGAGGGAAAAATTGTAATGAAAATAAAATCTTTTTTAAGGCAACAACATGGAGTTCATAGGAACATGTTTAATTACAGCTGCTTATGGCTTTTAGAAAAAAAACCAACAAAAACAAACAAACAAACTCAACTAACCAAAAAAAAACCCAACCATTAACAAAGAACCACAAGAAAGAAACAAAAATTCCTGGATAGGAATAGGCTGTTGAATGACAGCCGACAGAATTTCCTGTGTGTCAGAGACACCTGGCAAAATTAGAAAAGCCATGAACTTTAGGCAGAAGAACTGAATTTTTTTTTCCCATGCCACCCATAGAGAAATTTGGGTTATAGAGACTTACAAAGGCTTTTACTCTTCCTTTCAGTCTGTGGGTAATCAACACACAGTATTTTGCCTTGGTAGTCCTGTCCAGCTGCGAACTTTTACTGTCATTGTTTCATAAAAAGAAATTTTACAGCTACAGAACCCACTTTTGCCTGGGTCACCAACATCACTGGAGGCAGCAGGGCTTATGCTCGCAGAAGATGATACTGAGGAGTAGTAGGATATGACTCTTGAATGAAATGCAAGATTGACTACAGTGGGTGCAGAACTATTACTTGAAGAATTTGCCCTAAAGAAATGTCACTGAAATTAAATTATACATGAAATTACCAAGTGCTCAATTGTGCTGTAGCTTTATTTGTTGTTCTTCCTATAGAAAAGGAGTAATGTGAACTCAGATGGGAGAACAGTACCACTGTTATTTCCTGCTTTGTAATGCCGTACACTAATTCATAGATCAGAAGTGATCCTGGTTTTGTTGCACAAATAATGCAGTCTTCTGTTGTCTGCCTGTTTCCTTAGGACTTTTCATCAAATACTGATCCAAACATTGATTTCTGTGATAGTGTCCTGAGACAATAATGCTGTGAGTTGAGAATCCTATACATTGCAAGGGAAACCTTAGCTACCTTCAGTGCTAATCTGATTGAGATGACTCAATTAATCCCAATGACTAATAAAGTTAAGTGTGAAGTTTAATAAGGTTAAGTAGTTCTGACATGTTTCAGCAGATGTTGTTGAAATATTCCTTTCTTTCAGCAGAAATTCATGCCCTTGTGCTGTACCTCTTCCCTGCAGCACTTGCTCATAGTGCCATTGTAAACATACAAAGACTGGGTGTGCTCTGATTTCTCATTTTGTTGCCACATTTAGAAGAAATGTTAATACTGAAGCTTAAACCACCTCAATCAAGATGAGCTGCTTGGAACCCAGCAGAGACCTAGGCTGTCCCACACTTTTCCAAGGTGATGCTTCATAACTGGAAGGCTTTGTCTGACCTCTCTAGGGCCATGACATAGCAGTTTAAAGATGAGGAGTTCAAACACAGCCCTAAGCAATGACATTTGGAAGTCAGAGAAGCATCCAAAGCCCACAGTGGGAAGAGGCAGGGTCATGTGTTTGTGAAGCCGATACGTAATTGTGCAGCGTACTCTGCGGGGCAGAGAGGGTGGGTAGACAGAAATGCGTATGGGACAGGGACTAATGCAGGGCAGGGAGCGCTGTGTGTGCCTTTTAGTGGGAATGTTCTGATCTGCTTTAAAAGCAGCTGCAACACAGAGCTCTCCATTTCTGCCCGGGTAATCCCCTGACTCCCAGCCGTGCTGGGGAAAGCAGGAGGTCAGATCTGATGCTGCAAGGGCTGCAGAGTCAGGTGTGCCCAGCCCTGCCAAAGAGTGAGTGGGGCAGGAGCTATTAGAGATCAGCAGAGTAAATGGACTTGGATACAGTAAAACTTAAATGCGTCTGAATCAATTGGACTCTCGAAGGGCCCAGCTCAGATGGGAGTGCATGAGTGTGCAATTCTTCCAGGCACAGTGCTACAATTTCCTTCTGGGGGTAACTGCCAGTGCCTAGAGAGAGCAAGGAAAAGCTCTTCTTGGCTCTTGATGAGCCTGCTCAGTGTGGGATTTCCAGGTCAGAGGCTCTTCACAACCTCCCTTATGTTCCCAGGAGAAGCCATTTACCCTTCCCATGGCTCAGTCCAGGGTTATTAGCAATATTTTATCTTCTGCTGCTACTGCCTGTAACAGAGCCTTTTAAGTTTTTTGTATCAGTATGGAGTATGTATGCATGTAGCAAGAGAGAAGCAGAAGAAGGAAGGAAAACAAGCAGGTCCAAACATAACACCAGGGAAGATGTAATTCTTCTCTCTCTACAAGTGAGAAAGTGAAGCTTGCTTGCCCTCACACACTCTTTTCTTCTGTTTTCCTGGTATTCTCTGTGACTTCTGTCTTCAGTCAGTCATCCTTGCTGCAAGGTTTTTTTTTTTTCTTTTTAAAAATTAGGTAATTACAGATGCTGGGGGATGTCTTTGTCAGAGGAGTTCCTGGAGTTAATAGCCTCTATTTGTTAAGACTGAGAGCTGCTGAGCAGGGACTACTAAAGGTAGACTTGTTTGTAATAGAAATCCTGTTTTATCAGCAACTGTTTTTAAGAAATTTTATGCCAACATATGTATGTTTTTTCATCAAATGTACCATTTGATCTAACTTCCCCAAATCAGTTTCATTTTTGCACTTTCTCTGAATGTACTGGTGGTGGTTTTTCACTTGTAAAAGCCTTACATATGGCAGAGCTCCCACTGATCCCTGTGTTGTGAATGACCTTGTGATGTGGAGAAACAGTGGAGAGATAAACACTGTGCAGATGGTGCATGCATTAATACTTTTGTTAAAACATTGTTGTGTCTTTCTACATTCATTCCAAATTGTCATGAATATGGCAAAATGCTTTTCAAAATATTCTAATTCTGTTAAGTAGCATATAAGCACAGAAGTCTGAATTTCTTTGCTTTGAGTCAGTCTTGATACTAGTTTAATACATTAAAGAACATAGATGAGTTCTGCTATAAACTTCCTATATGCTTATAAGCAAGTCACTTGAGTTAGACTAGACATACTCTCAACTCAGTTCTTATGATTTCAGATAATTTTTCATTTTCTGGTTTTTTCATACCCTTTGCTATAGTTTTCCAGTTCTCTACTCTACATAGAGTTAGACAAACTGTATTTCAAAAAAGCAATATTTTTATAAATAAAACTACCTTTAAAGAAACTGTAAAACTTTTGATCAGACCTTTTTCAGCTACTCTATTGAGGAGGGCTACCTATATGTATATAATGTATGTAATATTTATGTTGTTTTAATAACAAAATACTATGTAAAGTGGTATTATATATAAAGTGTAGTGTCCAGTACCTGAAAGAAGACTACAAAAAAGCTGGAGAGGAACTTTTTACAATGGCATTAAGTGATGGGAGAATGGCTTTAAGCTGGAAGAGGGTTGGTTTAGGTTTACCTTGAGGATGGTGAGGCACTGGAACAGGTTCTCCAGAGAAGCTGTAGGTGCTGCATCTCTGGAAGTGTTCAAGGTCAGTTTGGATGGGGCTTGGAGCAACCTGGTCAAGTGGAAGGTGTCCCTGCCCATGGGCAGGGGGGTTGGCACTGGATGCTTGAGAAGATCTTGAATGTCTTTTTCTACCCAGAGCATTCTGTGATATGCACACATGCCTGCAGTTTGGTTTTTAAACTGCAGCTTTAAGAATGCATTGTTTCTTGGTAATTGATAGGTAGTATGAAGATGTGTATGTTAAAAATACTGAAGTCACCATGGCCACAAATGACTGCAAGATCAGCTTTTCTCTATACTACCCTGATTTTATGGTCCTCAGCATGGATTTTGTTTTGCAGAAGGGATGAAAATCATCATAGGAAGATGTCTATGAACCAGGGCTAAATCAGTATAGTAGATTTTTTTGTTGTAATAGTTTTAAGCATTTACAAGAAACAGTCAAAAAGGTTGAGTGAAAAGAGTGAAATCAGAATGGGTTAAAAGAGAGGTGGTGACTATTAAAAACAATCTGTAAGAAACTGAAGTGTTGACAAAACTCAGTATGAAGTGCTTTTTCTTACAGCTTCAGGTTTTGATGTAAAGTGATTACTTAAGAAACTCTCCTTTTTCTTAAGAAAATATCTGCCTCTTCGGGTGGAAAGAGAAGCTTGAAACATGAGCCAAAATTCTGGCATGCAGATACCAAATGAAAAGGTCAAAATACAGTGTCGAGAACAGTGTATTTTACATTTTTGAATTTGTATGACTGTCTGCAGTGAGGAGGTGCTGGAGCTGAAAGCAAGATGGTATCAGGAAAGAGGATGCAAGAATTGGTGAGATGGAGCCAGGGGCACGAGCGGGAGTACTATGGATGTGCTCATGAGTGCAGAAACACACCAGCACTGCTGGTGCTACTGCAATTATAAATGGGAAGAAAATCTACTTGAATGATACTGTTTTGACACCAGACTGATCTTACTGATTCTTGCACAGTGTTTCAGAATCATCTGTTGGCACCATGTGTTCTTCTCTTGGATGAATGCATAGCTACTATTGCTTGGTCTCTGATGTGTTACCTCCCATATGCAAAAAGCACGCATGTGCTCTGGCCTCTAAGTCTTTTGTAGCATTTGGAAAAGATCAATTAAGCTGTCTCCAATTTAAAAGCTTATCTAAATACTGTGTAACTGTTTGGATAAACTTATATCCTTCAAGTGAATTATAGTAGAAAAAAAGGTAGTTAAATATACGTAAACTGCTTTTCGAGAGTTTACAAAGAGCATGACTAGAAATTATCTGAAGAAGAGCAATGATAACTCAGGGCACAGTAATCTGATGGATTTAATATTGTCATTTTTAATGACTTTCCTTTAAAAAATTTTGTTTTATTTCTGCCTAGTTAGGGTAGAGAAATTGCCTTGAATGCAGCAGTCATGAGATAAATCTTATTCTGAGTGGCAGGCCCTCCATTGCTTCTCTGGGGAGTGATTATGTTGATTAAACATTATTTGCACATTTGTAGATACTGCTCTGAGCTACTGATGGCTTGGGTAGGGGAAGGTCTGTCTAGACATCTTAGTGTTCTTTCTTGCCTAAACTGCAAAAATCATTGCTTCTCTGTGAAGATGAATGGGCAGAATAAAGACATACTTTGTATGCCTGAAATCCAGAGTCATAAAGTGGTAAAAGTTTGTCGGATTGAAAATAAAGTTTTAAGTAGTAGTGTGTATTAAAGAAGCATCCATTTTAGGAAACACTTCTCAACCATAAAAGTGATCTGTTGCCGTATTATTCACTTTTATTCAGCTAAGAGAGTTGCTGATCAAAGGTGGAGCTGTAGGAAAGACCACAGCTTGGCACGGAAAGCAGTGAACTAAGGTTGGAATATGAGGGTTGGATACTAAGGGTAAAGGTGAACAACCTTCTTATAGATTGTTGTTTTAATTGATTTACTTGCTTCTTCAATCAGATATTTTAAATATCTAGTCCAACAATAATACGCTCTTACCAGACATTTAGTCAAATAACCCTCTAGGAGATTTGAAGTTGAAGTTATTACATGAGAGATCATGTGATTTGGGGGCTTGTGTAAATCATTGAACTTTTAACAGTCAAAAAACCCTTTACCATGGAAAAAATACTATTTCTATCAAAAGAGCTAAGCAGAAAAATGTAAATTAATGTTTTTGACTGAAATCTTTATTGATTTTCCTTTCCTAGCAGAGTTTCTTAAAAAATAAATGGATAAAATTAGAAAACAAAGATAACTTACCTGATAAAGTTATGATGAAAATATGCAGTAGTTGACATCAAATAGAATTTATATGATCATCTATCATAATAGAAGATTTGAATGATCAGCATTGTTGTGCAAGGAAAAATAATCAAGTCTAACTCGTTCTCTTTGAAAATTCCAAGTAGCTGGATAATGGGTAGTGCAAGCTGCATTCCTGTCTGATGAAAAGTGTTCTGATTGCGAGACTGGAACACTTGATTTTCTAGCTGTTGCATGTCTACCTGCCTGAGTTTTGGCTTGCTCGCAGGTGATTTAATACTGAACTAGCTATTATGCAGGCTAAGTGATAACTTAGGGCGTATTTAGGATAGATACTGATTTTTGGCACACGATAGAAGAACATTTAATTCCTATGTCTGACACATGTTCAGGCTTTAACTCCCAAGACGTAAAAAGATTGCTCTATATAACGGGGTTTCACATATGTTTAAGGCATACTTCTCTGGGATACTTTTTGTCTTCAGATGTAATAGAAGTACATTCCTTCTGGAGCTCTGTCTGGCTTTGCCTTCAGGGCCAAATTCAGAAGATGTCTAGCTCATGGAATAATTTGGTTATCAGCAAGTGTAAGTACAATCTGCCAAGAGGAGACAAGGCACATTTGTTACAGAGCAAATAAATTAGGATAAGCTTCTTAGCCTATCTCGTTTGAAATGAAAGTTTTATTGGAGTTGTCATTTTATTACGTGTCAAAGGATAATTTGGATAATAAGATGATGCAGTGTTAGTTTTCTCAAGCCATTTTTCAAACCTTTTCACACAGTTTTAGCTGACATTTTTTTCATGTGTTCCAGTAAGCAATCCTTGCAATGGTTTTCTGGAGCTACAGAGTGAGCTGTGTAAAAAGAGTGCAGTTGAACATGCTGCAGGACAGGGGAAGGGGACTAGATGATATTAAGGTCCTTTATCACTTTTACATGACTTCTTAAATTTGAAGTTTTTGCATTTTCTGTTTGCAGCTTTATGTACTGTTTCTCATGTCATTTTACAACACTTGTGATAATTTGTAAGATCAGTACTGAAATATGCAGCCACTTATTCACCACTGTAGTTTATCTTGAGGAGTATTTTTGTGTCCCAGCCAAGGAACAGAAGAGGAGCTGACAACTTTTATTTGGTTGTCTTGCTATTACTCTGTAGTTAACTCTGAGTGCCACCTATCTCAAGTCATGAATACAACATGAAAGTGAATTAAAAGTACTAAGATGCTTTTAAAATCCATTAGTGGCTTTAAATAAACCGCTCCATAACTAACTAACTCTGGACACTAACTCTGGACAAGCATTGCTGCTAAATTAAAAATTATTACAGTCCCTAGTACAAAAATTGTCCGAGTTCAGAAAAATGAGTCTATTCTGAGAATACACTCATGTCAATTAAGATTCAAATTCAGTAAATTATTAAACTAAGTAACAAAAACACTCCTGCTTCTTGTTTAGTTTAATCTTGAAATGTAAGTTATTAAATTGAATGTGAACAATATTTCCTTCACAAACACTCATAATCTGTGCATTTGTTTTCAGTACACGTTTTGGAACTTTATACCAAAAAATTTGTTTGAGCAATTCAGAAGAATAGCTAACTTCTATTTTCTCATCATTTTCCTTGTTCAGGTAAGCTATCCCCATTTTCCAGTAAGTTCTGCACTGTTTCTAAAATAGGGAGAAGTTGAAAAAGGTTTTAAAATTAACTGGTTTTGATGACCTTGGATGTAAATGGTTGAGCCTAGAAAGCCTTTTACACTGGTGGTGCAACAAAAGGAGTTTTATTTAATTTCCAGGTTGTAAATGTGAATTTATCTACAGAGAATTTGACAGCATCACTTGTTAAATGGCAAGACATATATTGATAAAAATGAAAAGAATGCCTGTCATTTTTATTTTGTAATGAATATCCAGATCAGTAAAACTGTTACAATAAATTCTGTTGATGATAAAGTAGTTTTGTTAGTTTTGCAAAAATATGATATTTTATAACAAAATAATGTCTTGGCAGCAATTTTCCAACTGTGCTGTCATCATAGCCTGTGAGAAACTGAAATAATAGGTACTGATACAATGCTTGCTTAGAGAGGTACATAAATACTTACTTTTGAAATGAGTTCCATTAATAACTAGTGTGCTGCTTTTTAGGTGTCTTAATTCTGAACCTTTCACAATCACTTATTGTGTTAAATAATAAAAATCTTACTAAGTGAAAAGCGGTATTACTCTGCAGACCAGATTCTGTAGAGGGAAAAGCAGATTTCCAGGACAACTTCAATTTTGTCATTTGCACTCCCTCTGTGAATTCTGCCTCTTTGTTTATATTTGCAGAAGCCCCAGCTCAGTATTTCAGAATTTACTCTTTGCATGCATAAGAACAGCTCAATTGTATAACATGTAAAGCCAGTGCCATGCTAATTTCTAATGGTGCTCCGTAATTTTGCTTCCAAAGCTGCAGCTTTCCAGTCTAATACTTCCTTAAAGTCTTGCAAGCAAATATTTTTATGAGGCATTAACATCTGAATGTTAATGTGATCTATCTACAGTATTGTATCTTCTTATAGCATCCAATTTTCAAATTTTTGTCAGTATAGTACACATTCTGAAAGTTGTATTGAAACACTGTTCTTTTCAATTAAAATTCCATGATGCCTTGTAACATATTGGTGAAATTACTTGAAAGATCTTACTTGAAAGATTGACTGCTTACATTCACAAAAATATAACCAGAAAATATTGGTTCTTTTTGTTGCAGTTAATTATTGATACACCTACTAGCCCAGTTACAAGTGGACTTCCACTTTTGTTTGTCATCACTGTCACAGCTATCAAACAGGTGAGTAACTTAGTGAGCGAAAGTAAAACTGAAGAGAGCAGTTGGGTGAGTTTGGGTCTGCTGTCCAAGCAATGCCCCCTCCCAGCCTCTTGTCCACCCCCAACCTGCTGGTCTGCCATGGGCGAAGGTTGAAGAGAAAGCCTTGATGCCGACACTCTTGAGCAGTAGCCAAAACACTGGTGTGTAACCAAGACTGGTTTAGTCCCAAGTACAAAGCACAGCAGCACAGAACTGCTGTGAAGAAAGCCAACTCCACCCCAGATAGATCCAAGCCAGGATAATTTCGATTGTCCCTTAACAGATAGCTTAATAGATAACTTACTACCTTCACAATCTTTATGCTAAAGGCAGACTTTTCCTTCATGAGTCTTCAAAGAAGCCGTGGAGAGTTGTGTTTCTCTTTCTTTACAGTGATAGCTATTCATAATTGAGTATATTCTGTAGTTAAATTCACTTCTTGTTGAGCAAAATTGTGATAACATGCAAGAGCTAGTATTTTAGAGTGGCTTTCCCAGTCTTAAGATTTTACACTTTAAAGTCTTACTGTTAGTAGTGACCTACCAAAGCCTGGCTTATGACATGCTGTGCCTGGTATTGCAGTTCTGTGTATTTCCTTGATTTTTCTCCCAACAACTTGTGTAGATTTTGGGACCTGCTTCAGGAGCTGTACCTACCCCTGGAAGTATATTACACTAAAGTCATAAAGTCTCTGAGTTCCCAGATTATTTTTGAGAGCATCCAAGGTAGTAATACTTTTGTTCTACACTGAATTTTCAAATGTGCTCAAAAGAGCTAGATGTAAAAATGCTATGTAAAAATACCAGTGCAAGTGGTATTTTCCATCTCTTAATCACCGATGACTTTGTCAGTCCCAGTCTTTGTCGTATGGCAGGACCTTTTCAATGGAAAGTTGCAATTCCGTATCCTTCAGTTTGTCTGCTTGTAAAAAACACAAATTCATGGGGTAATTGAGCACTATAAATAGAGTACTCTGCAAAGTCTCTTGAAACAAAATTCTTCACAGCTATATATTGTATATAGGGTTAAAAGGTTTGGCTTAATTGTATGACAGTCAACAAATATGGCAACCTTTTGTCATGTCATCTCTTTATCGTCTTGCAGGATAAAGTCTCATTCTTCCAAAATATATTTTTACACTTCTACCTTCTAGTCAACTGCTTTTATGAGTACTGTGCACTTACTCGAGTCAATAGAGCATGAGCAAGAGATGATCACTTAAATACAAGAAACTGTTCTATGCTTTCGAAACCCTTATAGTCATCCAAATGTCTTCATTAAAATACATGGCTTTGTGTGACTAATTGTAACCATGAATGCTCCTTTTCATAGATATCCAGCACAACTGTAGTACTGACATGTATCACAATTCCATTTGCTCTAGTGAGAATATTTTTTTTCCCTTACAGTGATCAAAGATAATTCTTAAATTTTTTCTTGCAAGCTAGAGCTATTCTGTGTCTTTATAGCTAAATGTGCATCACTGCATCATTCCATTTCACTGTTTTCTAGGGTTATGAAGATTGGCTGCGACATAAAGCTGACAATGCAATAAATCAATGCCCTGTTCATTTCATTCAGCATGGTAAACTGGTTAGAAAGCAAAGCCGAAAATTAAGAGTAAGTAACTATGACTTGACAGATTTCATGAGTCAGACTTTACTTCACCCTTCTTGTACACTTCACTCGTAAAACAAGTTGTACAGAAACGTAGTATGATGAGGTAGCATTTACTGCATTTAATGGAGATTAGACCTACAGTATACTAATTTTTAGTTTTATGCCTCTGAATAAAATATTTTTATAAAATTAAACTCCTAATGAGTTAAACTGTCTAATGAGATTAGATAAATCTCATTTATTATTGTAATTCTGAAACTTAATTTTAGATGTTACTATTGCTGATTTTTATCAGGTTGTTTTGCTTAACTAGGATTAACTGACTCCTTCCATAAATGTTACTTTCATTATCCATTCTTTAACTTGGAATTTCTGTCGTGATTTATCTTTTCTCTATTTTCTGTCCATTGTGACTGTCACAGAATCATAGAATGCTTTGGGTTGGAAGGGACCTTAAAGATTATCTAGTTCTAATCCGTGTGCTGTGGGCAGGAACACCTTGTACTAGACCAGGTTGTTCAGAGCCTTATTCATCCTGGCCTTGAACACTCTCAGGGATGGGGTGTAATTACTATTATGCACATTTATAATTTATTTAATCTTGATTGTGATAGTCAGTGCTCTGTATACAGATACAGGCATACATACAGACACAACGCATTCTAAATATTTTCTCAAAGCCCATCAAATCACAGTCTCTTCATTGACCTTGTGAATGCTGCTACATTGCCTTCTTGATACATTTTCAGAAACTAATTTTTGCTGCTTGTTTGTTTTTGTTTTTTTTTTAATGAGCAGATTAATTTTTTAACATTATTTTCTTTAGAACTCAGAAAATTTGGTAGATATTTGTTTGGAATTTTCTTATTTCTAGTATGTTTGTTGGGATGTCTTTTTTTGCTCTGCTGTTTTTGGGCATAAGTGCATCAACAATGTTCACAGGCTTTCTGCTGTGACCTTCCATTTGAGTGTGATAGCTTCTGCCTAGGGCTTCCTGGTAATAAAAAAATTAGGACATCACATGCTTGAGAATACCAGGTGTGTACCTAACCAGTTAAATATTCCGAACAAAAATAGTCAAGTACCATGCAACTGGATTTTGAATTTCAGTGGTTAATCTGTTGCCCATATTTTCTTAATTTCTGCCCTATTTATTGCCTTTCAGAGGGTGTATATTGAGTGACTAAATGATAGGAGAGAGAGACCTTGAAAAAGACCTTGCGTGGAAAGGGATATCTGTGTATTTGTAAATGGATGAAGTTCTCAGATCTATATTACATGAGAAAACAGACTAGGTTGTGTAAAGGTCTGCACCTAAAGCCTGGGCACATTCAACTAAAGAAGGAAGAAAAGAATTGCTAAAAGATGGAGTTCTTTTTCTCAGTATCAGAGAATGGTTGAGGTTGGCAGGCATCTCTGGAGGTTTCCTGATCCAATCCCCAGCTCCAGCAGAGCCACCAAGAGCTGTTTGCTCAGGACCCTGTCTAGACAGGTGTTAAGTCTCTCCAGGGCGGGAGACTCCAGTACCTCCCTTGGGCAACTGTTCCAGTGCTCAGTGACCCACACAATGAAAGTGAGGTGGACCCTCCCATGTTCCAGGTTGTGCCCACTCCTCAGGCCCTGTCCCTGGGCACCACCAGAAAGAACCTGTCCCTGTCCTCTTTGCATCCTTAGCTGACATAGTGGTAAATGTTGGAACACTCTTAAAATTTTATTAAGATGCTATGTACTAGTACTTTTATTTGTTTTGGGTTGAGGAAAATGAGAATTTCTTACCTGATTGTTGCAGGTATGCTTAGAGTTTGCATTCTCCTGTGCCATGTGTACAATCTGCAATTTTTCATTGCTATTGGTTAAGGAAAAAAAAAGCCTTTTTCATAGCTACAGTTGGATAAATCTCATTTATTATCATAATCCTAACATTTTATTTTTAGATTTTACTATTGCTGATTTTTATCAGACTGTTTTGCTTAACTGGAATTAAGTGACTCCTGCCAACTGCTAAGGATAGCGGAATTTAACTTTGTAAGCATATAACAAAGTTAAATTGTTAAAACAAAGATTAAAACAATTGTTAAAACAAAGTTAAAGTTAAAACAATGATTAAGCTGAGTCTTATTGTAATAAATTATGACGTAAAAGTATATTGAACAGATGTTGATCTACATGAAAAATTGCAAAAATTACGTATTTTTGATGGGATTTTTATTAAAACCCTGGTATTCTTACAACATAGTGTATGTCTTTGCCACTTGTTTAACCTCCAAAAATGTAGAAAAAGCCATTTTCTTGAATGATTTGCAAGAATATTGTCAATTTGTAATTGATTGCCTGTTCTGTTATGACATTCTAACATGCTGTAAAATATTGCCTATGTTTCCATGAATAAAAATTAGTTTGTTTACCTTTAAACATGGATAAAAATAGGATGGACTTCTAGTCACCATTCTGCTAAATTATGCTAAAAATGTATTCTGTTTTCATCAGCAGACTTGGAATTATAGGCATTTTCAGCTACTTGTAATGTTTGGATCTAGATGCTTATTCTCATGAGCCAGTGAGAGCAGCTCACATCTCCTCGTGGTTTTGAAACAGTTTTGTTGTATTTAGTCTTAAGGATAATATCTTCCATCTCTCAAATACTGTTGCAAAACTTAATAAGACAGTACTTGCAAGATGGTTATCCTGAGAGGAAAGCTGTAAACAGTACATCTCAATCATTCCACAAGGTATAATTCAGTTTTCCAGAGAGATTTCTGTAGTTCTTTACTCTTGTGTTAAAATCCTGGTGTAAATAAAAATTGTTGAATTTTCAAAATATTTGTGTTAATCTAGGTTTTAGTTTTGAAATCTGAAATTTGGGCTGCTACATACGTGCATTTTTTTTTCTTGTGGTTTTTCCATAGGTTGGAGATATTGTAATGGTAAAAGAAGATGAAAAATTCCCATGTGATTTAATATTCCTATCAAGTAGTAGAGGAGATGGAACATGTTTTGTTACAACAGCTAGTTTGGATGGTGAATCCAGTCACAAAGTAATTAAATGTTCTACATTTTCTTTTTAAGGCAAAGTTTGCTTTTAATTTTTGACACAGATCATAATATGACTTCATGCTTATATGTGTGAGCAGGTACACTAATTTGTGTAATTTATGTTTCTGTCATCTGACTTCATTTCTCTAAAAGTAATGCTATTTTATGAAAAGTTTTATGGCATTTATTTTTGATTTTGTCTGTGTCCAGTATAGGTATGCAGTGATAATACACTAACCTTTTGTACTTAAATGCTTTCATGGTGACCTGATTTATGAATACACTGCACTGATTTATGAAAGGTACTTGCACATAACTGTAGAATCATTAAAAAAAGAGATTGGAAAAGACCATGTAAGAAGATGCCCAACTAGAAGCGTTTAGAGGTGCATCGTATTTGAATTATGAGCTCTTACATAAAAGTTAGTAAATTTCAGGCTGAACTGAAGTATAGGTACAGGTTATTGTCTTGTATATCTGTCCTTTTTAATTTTATTTACATATTTTTATTCATTCCAGACTTACTATGCTGTTCAAGACACAAAGGCGTTTCACAATGAACAAGAAATCGATGCACTACATGCTACCATTGAATGTGAACAACCTCAGCCTGACCTTTATAAGTAAGAAAATAATTCTTACCTGTTTCATTTAAGGTGCCCTAGCAATAAATCATAAAAATATCATAATGAAAAGATACTGGCAACATCTCTCTGGTTAGAGCGAGCCCCAGAGTGAGCTTGAAGTCAGGTAGGTCTTCCATCCATACTTGTTTTCTGCAGGTAGTTCCCTAGATGTGCTTTGGGGTAGTGCTCTCCAAAGGGGGATGGCACAAAGCAGTCCACTGAGGAATTTGACAAAGATTTTAGAACATCAGTTTCTTTTTTTAAAATACAAAAATAAGAAAGAAATTAAGCTTTACTAATACTTAGTATGCTTCTTGATATTGGCACCTGTACTCTCTCTGTATGTCACATAGAGTTCATGAGGTTCTCCAGAGGAAGAGGGTGTTGTTCCACAATATGGAGAAGTTGCCTGTGGCATTCACTCCTTTGCTTTCAGCGTATTGCAAAGTATTGCCGTTTATGTATACCCAGTTAAATGGATTTGCAGGTTATATTATCTAGTTTTAACTAAAAGTAACACGAAATGCTGAAGTGTCTTAAAAAGACTCTTCCAAAGAAATTGCAGATGGAAGATAATAGTAACATTCTAGCACAAATGAACAATAAGTAAGTGGCAAGCACTTCTAGTCCTGGTAGAGAAATTCATCGGTCACATTACAAAGTAAAGCCACTCTCAGTCTAATCGGATCTGACAGGACATTAGCCAGAAAAAAATTAAATTGGCAAGACTATTTTAAATACACATTTACATCTGCTGTTGTTAACTACGAGCCTCACACCACGGGCTTTGAAATACTCAGTAATGATAGCATGAAGCCATCACGATTACCAAAACACTTTAACGCAGAACATGAAGAAAAATGTCTACAGTTGTATAAAGTCATACAGTACTCAATATTTTACTAAAGGACTGTACACAATTCCATTAAACCTAATGATAAATCTTGAGAAGCCTCTTTTTGAGGTTTCTTTCTTAACAGTAATACAAAAAGTCCTATGCCGTTGAGAGAACACTTGTTTTTTTCTGCCTCAATAAAAAATAGCTGAAATAAGGCACAGAAAACAATATGATGTCAAGTTAAAATATACTCTTTTGACAGCAAATACTGTTGGAAGATGCAGAAAAAACACTGCTTATTTCTGAGGTGTGAAGGCATCTCTTTTCCCTGATCTTAGTGAATAAGAAACTGGTTTAGAAATCTGCTTGAGAACAGGTTCTTTAGAATATCAAGTCCATCACTTGCTTGATCCTTTTTTTAAATACTTGACGCTCAAAGTGAATGACTGGAAGTTGAAACTCAGTATAGATGGTGAAATTCTTTGGGACAGCTGTTGACTCACAAATAATGAAAAAGCTTATTGGTAGTCAGCTTTTCTCTGCTGATTTTTTACTTGAAACTTTGCCTCTCAACAAAACACAGTGGTGAATCTTTTTTTCCAAAGGCACGTGGTTATTTTGTATCGTGCTGCGTCATAACCAACTGTCTTTAGATGTGGCCCTACCATGTTGTATATTCTTTAAGCAGACAGGTTACCACTCCTCTGAGCCTCAGAGGTTCCCTTTCATGGTAATACAGCTCCCCACAGCTGTCCATTGAGAACACTAATGTCCAGCTTAATCCCCTTTGCATTAGGTTATCCACTTGGACAGTGGTATTGCAAATACAGGGTACTGAGCCTGGCTGGAATGAAGCAATTTCTCTTCATAGCAGCCAGTGTGGTGTAGTGCTGTTGCTCTGAGACTAAAACAGCGTTAATTGCACACCACGGTTTTAGCTATTGTTGCCAAATTTTTACACAGCGTCAAACTTCTTGTTCCTCGTTTTGCCCCTCCAGCAAATAGACTGGAGGTGGGCAAGAGGCTGGGGATAGACACAGCCAGGATGGCTGCCCTCAGTTGACCAGAGGAATGTTCTGTGCCATATAGTGTCATGCTCAGCAATAAAACCAAGGGGCAGGGGGCAGTCTTCCAAAGCAGCTGTTGCTTGGAGACTGGCTGGACATCGTCAGTCTCCTGGGGGGTGGTGAGTGGTTGCCTTTGTGTCACTTGTTTTTTTCCCTTCACTTATTAAACTGTTAAGATCTTGCTTTTGCTCTTCCATTTCTCTTCCCTATCCTGCTGGGGAGGGAGCAAGCGAGAGGCTGGTGGGTGCTTATCTGCTATCCAGGGTCAAGCCACCACATACAGCTAAAATGTACTTACAGATATTCAGAGGGGGAATCACTTGCTAGCTCTATGCTTTGATTTGCTTTGGTTTTAATTCAGTTGTAGGCTTTAGATGTTGTAAAAGATAGTAATTACACTGACTTATCTCAGGCAGTTTAGGAAATAAGGCTTATTTCTTGCTCATGGGTCTACTTAGAAGATTTATCCCTGTTTTTATCATTTCTTACACCTCTTAATATGCAAAATTTATGTCAAGTTACCATTCTGTGTATTTTTGTATTTGCATGTTTTAAGTGTGTATCTATATGCACCTCTTACATTCATGTTCATGTCCTGGATAATTGGAGCCTGTTCAGTTGGAAAATGTTCTCTGTGATAAGTACTTCCTAGAAAATATTTCTCAAACAATCTATTAGCAGTACTGTAAACTACTTGTGTATTTGCCTTTCAGATTTGTTGGTCGAATAAATGTTTACCATGATAGGAATGAGCCTATTGCAAGGTGGGGAAATCCAGAGTTTCTACACATTTAAACATTTCACAGCTGAATAAGAATCAATAATGAGAATTACCTTTGGTTCACCAACATCATGCTGCTTTGTCTTAGTGATAGAATATTTCTCTCTCAGAAGACTCCAGACTGTTATTTCATAAATAATGAGTATTTGATCTTCTTATCATATTTATTCTTCTTTAGTATTTTAATGTCTTTATTCAACTTCAGTTTTATTTGAAATGTATTTAGTTTGTAAATTATGTTGATAGGATTTTGACAGCGCTTGTACAGTACTGCCCCATTAGCGTGAGGTCTTGGTAGTGCATTCAACAATATGAACAGTATCACTTGTGTATTTCATTTTTCTTCTTAGATTTTGAAGGGTTTGAGCACGTCAAATGATCATCTTTAATTTTGCTAAGTGTGTTTGTACTTCTGTCTAAAATGTCCATAGTGCTGTATGTTCGAGGAAAGCAACATCCAACTTGCTGTACCCAATTTTGTTCTGATCCTTTCCACAAAGAGGCAAAGCAATGGGAGGGGGAAGCTGCTTGCTGGGGTGATATCCTAGATCCCAGCATGTGGGGAGTTACTCAGTGCTGGCTAAGTGCCTTCCTAACCTCAGTGTGTCTGTACACTGATATTTTCTGTGACAGTCTGCTGTGGAAACTGTTGATTGATCTGGTCATTCATGTAACATTGTCCCACTAGTTTCTTGGAATTAGTTTCAGGTTTTACATCAGAATTGTGGCCCTGTTTGTTTGGAGTGTCTTGATTTCTTGGGAGCTTCATACCACAAGTGCACTTTGAATAACATTTGAAAACACTGAATATACTTTTTTTAAAATTGCTGTATAGATAGAATCTGACAATTCTGCATGCCGTCTGTCTGTAAAGTAGTTCTTGGTTTTGAACTCATATGATGATTAGGGTATATATCCTGATCCAAAGTATTATTTAAACTTCATTGAGGTCCTTACGTTAATTTCCATACTCTTCAATAAATTATTTTACCTGTATTTATTGGCATTTTTTAAATGTGTACAGAAAGTATCAAAAATATCTTGTATGCCGTTTATACTTAAAATAAAATGGAAGAGTGTATTGTCCTTAAGTAGTTCTAACATAGAGGACACTACAGTTTATGTAAACCTAAAAAATACTAGAATTAATATTTTTAAAAACAAGTACTTTGCAATTAGGATGTTGAGTCTTTATTTGGGTACCTACATTTGTGGTATTTAGGTGCATTGGTGTAAGACGAATTGTGAAATTGTGAGCTTCATTTTAGGCATCTATTTACCTATTTTTAATTTTGACTTAAAATTTTTAAATATGCCTTGTAAGTTTGTTAAAATGAAAGTTTTTTAGTAAAAATAATTTCTTGTTTTATGTGATTTCCATTAAGTTCTGATGTTTTCCTCTAAATGTTTACATTTTGTAATACTTACCTTTTGCAGGCCATTAGGATCTGAAAATCTGCTTCTTAGAGGAGCCACTTTAAAAAACACAGAAAAGATCTTTGGTAAATATTTCTATTGACTATTTTAATGGACCCTGAAGTAAATGCAAACACCAAACAAGCTTACAAACCTACAGTTACTACTGGGCTTGTGATTTCTATTGAGTCAGTTGTTTTACAGCTTTTTAAGGAGATTTAATGTTGTTACATAGAAACACTTTAGCAATTGGAAACTGAGACTGGAATGGGATGTAAATGCTGCTTAAAATTTCTCTCTAAGTACCAAGATAATAAAGCCATTTCTAATTTTGGGCTATCATCCAAATCTATGGGTTTTTCTTCAGACTAAATAATTAAAGAAATGACAGAGTATAATAATCTATTGAATTGTGCTCTTTTGAAGTTATTGCACTGTGCAATCTTTAGTAAAACAAGTTGTCTAATTTCAGGTGTTGCTATCTACACTGGCATGGAAACTAAGATGGCATTAAATTACCAGTCAAAATCACAGAAGCGATCTGCTGTAGAGAAGTAAAATTTCTAATATTTATTTTGGGGTTTGAAAGCTACATGTTTGAATGGTGCAAATCAGATTTTTTCTCTCTAAAAGTGTATGTTTCATTGATTTAAATGAAAAAAAGTTAGACTTAAAATCTACTTATTTTAAAATTTTTACTTACAGTACAAGACATGTAACACTATATAAATGAGGTTCTCAATACTGAATTATTATGGTTAGATGTTTAAAAAATAAAGCCATTTTGAATTAATGCTTAGCTTTTTAATGTATGACGTTTGGTTGTTCCATAAGACTTTTCCTTCACTGGTTAGAGTACAACTACTGACGTTTTTCCAAGGTTGTGTTTTTTATTATCCTAGCATTCAATGCTTTTCATTGTGATTAAATCTTGGAATTCAGTAAAAGTAACTTTTTTAATGCACTTCGCTTTGGATCAGCTGCAGTAGCAGTGCTTGTCTGTGGCGCATTTTGCATGGTTTAGCTAAAAGTAACAAGTTCTATACAGACATATGTGATGGGAAAGTAAGACAATGCTATCCTTAAGGAGTGAGCTGACACTGGTTGCTTACTATTTTCTGTTCCCACTCTGCTATCTGAAATAATCAGCTCTGAGTAAGGTGTCCAACCTTGTGAAAAACAAGATGTCATTGATTGAGGCAAGATGTACTGACCTGACCAGCTGACAGCCCTTGTCTTACACAGTGACTGAGCAATGATGATGTGTCTCTTTCTGCTGTTATTAATGTATAACAAAAGGCTTTTAGTTCATGCTCATCATTAATGAAAATATAATCTTAAACGCAAAATGTTCTTGCTCTTTTTTTAGATCTGCCTAGAGTTGAAACATTACAGCTGCATAGCAAAATGTTCTTTTTTGGTTTTATATTTCTATAAAAGTACTTATGTGAGTGATCTTATAATGATTCAGAGAAATGGCATGAAAAGGTCTGCAGATACAAGCCCAGTTATTCTGTTATGATTCTATCTATGCTATTGTTTTCACTAATACACTAGTTTTGGTAATGTGTCACACACATTTTGGAAACAGTTACAGCAGTTAACATTTTAAATAGAAAATGGTCCTCAGTAATGTTTTTCTTCATTGGAAAAGCACTTTGAAAGAGTGATTTAACATCTTGGCATTGTTAGACTTGCAGCATATGTTAGGCTGGTGTGTGAGTATAACATTTCCTAATAAACCTGTAGTTTATATGCTAATGGGATTCTGATTTTGCCTTTTTTTTTTTTTAGATCAATGAATGTATTTCTTATTGTATACCTCTGCATTCTCGTCAGTAAAGCACTAATAAATACTGTTCTGAAATATGCCTGGCAGAGTGAACCATTTCGTGATGAGCCATGGTATAATCAGAAAACTGAGCCTGAAAGGAAAAGAAATTTGGTATGGAAATAAATTATAATACCAAGAAAGTTTCCCTAAACCCTTAATTTGTAGAGATTCTACTGAGAAGTATATACAGCCTGCTTACTTACCAGTCATGCTTTTTTTGCTAACAGTGGTGGTAATGTAGCAAGGTTGTGTGTTAAATTTTTGCCCTTAAGTTGTATATGTGAATTTAACTGATGAGAAAATATCTGATTTAGTATAAAAAGCCTCATGAAAGTGTTTTGGAATTGCCAGTTACTTATACAAATTACTGAAGAATTAATGTCTTGCAGAGAAATACAGGGCTGGAAGGAATCCCACAGCTATTGCCTGTCCTGTAAGAGACATGTTCAAAAGAATCCGCTGTAGAAATCTCCATAAAAATGCCCCTCAGAAGCTTTGTTTCATATTGCTGTGTCTTGAGCACTCAAGGCATCAGAGAGCATCAGTCACCAGTGCCAGATGTTCTTACAGGAACAAGGACATTGTCCAGAATGGATACCCGGATGATCCAAAGTACTGAACTGGACCCTGAGCTACAGAAAGCACAATATTATTTCACTAAATCCTCCCAATCAGATTAGGGGAAAATTTGCTTCCTTACCGTAAATGCATGAGGAGCACATGCTAGCCAGGCATTCCAGAGTTCTCATTACCACCAGTAGCACTGTCTCAGCCTGCTCAGCAGGTTGACTGTAGCTCCACAAAGTGTCCATCACTGAAAAATTGAGCTGGGTTATGTGCATACACTCTGATTGTGTTGAGAGAGGGAAAGGAAAACCTTCTTTTATTTATGAGATTCTGCCTGAAAGTTATGTAATTTGGTAATCCTTGAAGGAGTTGCTGTGCATTTATGCTATTTTTCTGGTAATTTTTGAATGTACATGTTAATGTTGCCCTCGTTCCCCAAAAAGTCTTCACCATGCTCATTAGTTGCTCTAGAACTTTACAATAATACTGTGTAACAGTATTCCACACCTCTATATCTGTAAAGAAAAATGCAAATTTAAAAGAAAAAAGCTGTATTTCATGCCAGTTGTGATGTTATAAATCATGAAGGTCTTCTGAAGGTCTGTGCTGAACTGTGAGCTATGAAAGGCGTTGTTAACAGTTTGAGAGTTTTTTGAAAGAAACAATTTGTAAGTACATGTAGTAATCTTGCAATCTTTAATGGCACGTGAAAAATCAATATTTTTGTCTTGTTTCTTTGGCAGTTTCTTCAAGCTTTTACAGACTTCCTTGCATTCATGGTTCTTTTCAACTACATTATTCCTGTATCCATGTATGTCACTGTGGAAATGCAGAAATTTCTTGGTTCTTATTTCATTACATGGGATGAGGAAATGTTTGATGAGGATACAGGTGAAGGACCACTGGTGAATACTTCTGACCTCAATGAAGAGTTGGGACAGGTAAATTTCATTGAATCATAATGTTTTTTCAACTGTTTCTACTGTAGGTTTTTATTTTAAAATTGTTACTTCAAGGTTTTTTGGTTTTGTTTTATTTTGAGTTTTTTTGCAGCTACATGTGCATTTTCTTTAGTGCTGATCAATTTTTAAAATAAAATTTGAGATATTTTTATTTTCAGAATCAAAAATTCTGATTTCTCACCCAGTCAGTGCAATTCAATTAGTATTACTTTATTATTAAGGGATAAGCACTTTCTATCCATTGATTATAGAGGGAAATTAGATAAGCATCTAGCTTCCTTAGATTAAAAGTTAGATGGAAAATATATAACTGTATGTGTCCCCAATCCTCATTTAAACTAACGTAATCGTAGTGGGGAATTCTGATACTGCCCTAAAGACTGTGCTGACAGGAACTGATCCAAATCAAGGCATGTGCATTAAATAATAATCCCTGGAAAATGAAATTTTTATGCATTTTGTTTCTATAAATATCTTGCAGCAAGAAAGACATTAAAAACTAAAGAGGACCTAGAGAGAAGAGTGGAAGTAGTTTAAACACATTATTTATATGTGTTATGAGGCAAAAGATAGCATTGCTTGATACTCTTGTAGGATAAAATCTTCCAGGGCCTATATTTCTATGGATTTCTTTCTGGCCAAAAGAAATTGTTGTCTTCCTTTTCTGAAAGAGCATAGGGATCTTTAAAGGAAGGTGTAACCCAGTAACAAATTCAGTTTTGTTCAGCGATGTTGGAAAATCTCTGTTCACATTCCTGCTGTTTTTAATTTGTGCTCATTTGCAGATTGAGTATGTCTTCACAGATAAAACAGGAACATTAACTGAGAACAACATGGAATTTGTAGAATGTTGCATTGAAGGGCATGTTTATGTACCACATGTTATCTGCAATGGACAAATCCTCCATGATTGTACAGGCATCGATATGATTGATTCATCTCCAGGAGGTAGTGGAAAGGTATGATAACTCTATGTTCTTGGTTTTTTAAAATGAAACATGAAAATTGAACTGTACTAATGAAGGTAATATTAGAAATTCTACATTCTTGAATTTCACTAATCAAAGTAGATAACTGCATAGACATGTTCCTTTCCTAGTTAAGAGTAAGATTTAAAGGCTTAATGGGAAGTTTCTCATTTTAATGCAGTTGTAAAGCTGAATTAAAACCTAGGTACAGAACTTTCTCCAGTTAATAGCTACAGACATAGATAACTGGTTTCCATTTAACCTTAGCTACAACAGGGAAAGCAAGACAGGAAAATCCTCAAAGGGGAAAATGGGGGCTTAGTGCAAGCACTTTAGTCATCACTGAGTGAAAATGGGGCCAGAGAATGGTTTATGATCAAACTAAATTGCTTTGAAATGTGACTTAATTTAGCCACATCTGAAGTGTGCTGCCTACAGCATGTATGCATTGTGGCTATTTGCTGTGTAAAGCAGAGTTAGTTGAAAGTTCGGGAGTCTTCACATGTCAACAGGTGAACAGGGTGTATATGGCCAGGATAATGACAGCCAAAGTACAATGTGTATTTTACTATATCGGTACTGTATCGTATCATTCACAGTGACTTCATATCATACCCTTCACTATGACAAAATAAGGTCTCTTAAAATATGTTGGTGTAATTCAGCAGCCTTATGTCTGTCACCCACGGCCCTCAGAATGTGGTCCCGAGGTATGCTGTGTTTTTATCCTGGAATCACAACAGCACAGACATTTTGTATTTAACAGCACAGAAGAATAGGTATAACACAGCCCGGTATCCATAAAATAGAAATCTCTTTCTGGTGCCAGGAGCTGTCATTACCAAACCATCTGAAATTTTGTGGGAAGTGGTTGGCTTGAGTTTGCACATTGCCAAACTATGTGCACTTCAGTAATTTTTATAGTTCCAAGGGGTGTTCAAGCTGCTCAAGAGATTGAAATCTGTAAGCTCGGCTAAGACCTGTGCTCCAGATACTACATCCTTCTGTGTGTACTCAGGACTTCTAAGTAATACATTGACTAGTATTTAATTAATACAAGTTGTTAAAGTTTAAACAAAAGTAAAGAAAAAACACCTTTCAGCCACATCTAGGCACTCAGAGGAAATAGAAGATGCACACTGGGGTGGTTTTTTTTGTGTCATTAGCTTGACTTGTATGGCAATCCCAGCAACCTGACTTGTATAGCAATCTTAGGGGTACCAACAGCTGTGACACAATCGTGTGGTTACCACAGGGAAAGGCCTGGCTCCCCCTAAAGGAGCCTGCCTTTGTCTGGTTAATAATCAGGAGTAATCAGTAATAATCAGTGACTTCGATCACCTTCCAAAAGAAGAGTTTTCAAGTGGTAACATGTACTGACAACCGTTCCTTTTATTTTTCAGGAGAGAGAGGAACTATTTTTCCGAGCTCTTTGTCTTTGCCACACTGTTCAGGTAAAGGATGATGACAGCGTAGATGGTTTGAAGAAAAACCAGTTCTCAAGAAGATCTTGTATATATATATCATCATCGCCTGATGAAGTTGCTTTAGTTGAAGGAATACAGAGGTATGTGTGTACTTCGGCATTATACTTTTCTAAACTACAGATCTAATCACTGAAGCTCAACATTGTTTCCAGAACAAAAATCATCATAACACAAACCAAGTAATCTACAGCTGATTGCTTTCTTAACATGAATTCATGATTATTCGTAGTCTAAAATCAACTAATACCAGTTTGGGATTTTGGCGTTGGTTTGTTGTGGGCTCAATCTTAAATCCTTATGACAGGCTTAAACCGGATAATGATTTATTTGTTGTATTCATTCTCTTCATCTGTTTCATTTTACAGACTTGGTTACACCTATCTAAGGCTGAAGGACAATTTTATGGAGATCCTAAATCGGGAAAATAAAATAGAAAAGTGAGTGATTAAAAATACAAAAAAGTAGACGGATGATGAGCTTTTGTTGATGTGTTTAATAAACCATTGTTTCCTTATACATGAATTTTTAAGTCAGGAAAGTTAGGAACCTCGCGTTTTAGCAGAAAAATAAATAAAGAAAATTTAATAATTTTAATTACTTTCACTTTTTTTGACATTATATGCAGTATAAAATACTGATACGACAATGAAGGTGTGGTGGTGGATTCATGACCTAATCTAATAGTTCCTAATGGTTTTATATGTGGTAAATAATATATTATTAATAGAAAATGCTGTGTACCCAATTTGTTGTTCACAAATAACGCGTGGAATTTCTGGAGGGTAATATCTGTAGAATAAATTTTGTGGACCATAATATGAGTCAAATTTTCAGTAACACTGAAGTAGTACAGCTGTTCTGTGGGATGTACATACCCTTGAAAATATACTTTCACTTCTCTAGATGTCTGCTGGTTAAGTCTGTTGTATATCTGGATCTTCCTGCTTGGGTACTCTGCTAACTACACAGGGACACTTGGACACGAATATAGGAACCCTGCTGTTACTTTACCCCCTTTTAGGATAATATGGAGAATTTTTCCCAAAGGTTACTTCAGACTTTTTTGGCTCAGCTCATAAGAACTGGAGTCAGTATCATGTGGTGACTCAGAAGAAAGAGCTGTAATCACTGAGAATTTTCTCCCAAATGCATCACAGTTTGTAGACATAGGCCTGATGTAGCTTTGCACAGGTTGGAGTTCTAGGGCATTAAAAGTACTTAGGACTGAAGGATCTAATTAAACAAGCAGACTTGGACAGAGATGAATCCTGAAAAACTTGGGATTAATGATTGGATTGCTTGTGTTTGTGCTGGTAAAAGAGAGGCTCTCTTAGATTAAAGGAAACAGGTAAGAGAGTAAATCATAGAAGTATACAAACTGATGAAACCGAAACAGTGCAACAGGAGCTTGTGCTACATTTTTCCTCTTAGAAAGGAAAGGAGCATGTGATAAAATCAAATCATAGAAATAATGGCAAGAATAAAACCAGTAAGAAGAAATATTTTTTTTTAATTTGAATAAATTATCATTCAACATTCGAGCAAGATTCATGGAATTAGGTCAGCACTTTTGGGAGATTAGGAATAGTAAAAATGAGAAAAATACAAAATAACGACTTCTGTGTGAGCATGCATTTCAAGTTCTAAGGCTTTGTCTAAGTATTATACATAGAAACTTACATTATAAGCAGTACAGTGCTATGCTGCAAAGTTTCTAGTCTCCTACTTAAATAAGTTAGATTGACTGTACATCTGAAGATACTTAAGGACATCATGAGTTCTATTTCAAGTAATTAGGAGCTAAGGGCTTTCCCTGTTTCTTATTTGCAACCTGCTGTTTAATTCTGTACTAATTCTATGTTCCATAGTACTCTACATGATCTTCGATGTTAGAGGTCATGTTTAATTTATATGCTTGAAGTCATAATAACCAGTTTAGGGATTAGGAGAAGCAGAGTTGTGTAAAAAATAGTTATGTTTCTGTTTCAGGTTTGAATTATTGGAGGTTTTGAGTTTTGATTCTGTGAGACGGCGAATGAGTGTAATTGTTAAATCTTCAACAGGTAGGACTGTCACATTCTGTTAGATTTTTTTGTTTCACTTGAACTTGTTTCAGATTTATCAGTTAAGCATTAATCACAGTCTGTGTCCCTTTCTTTATAAAATAAGGGACCAGGTACGAGCATGAGTACAAATGTTACAAACAAGTTGGAAGAAAACTTTTTGAAGACTTATTAATTTGGATGTTTTTTGAAGGAAGTATATTTGGTCATTTTGAATTCCATATGCTGTCTCTTTTAGGTGATATATTTCTGTTTTGTAAGGGAGCAGATTCCTCCATATTTCCTAGGGTTAAAGAAGGTAAAATTGATCAAGTACGATCCCGAGTAGAACGCAATGCAGTGGTAAGATTCCATTTTATTGATCTGTTCTCATGATATCAGTGTCAAAAAGAAATTAAGTGCTCTGACCTCCTGCTTTATCTGCTAACAGTTTTGTCTTTACAGGCACCAAGGTTATTCTATGCCAAGGTTCACTCAGGCTTTGTGGGTAGCAGTCTGTGTAACTCCCTTATTTGCATCTGTCCTCCATCCCATCTTCCAAATGTCAGTTGTGGTGCAATATGAATGCATTAGATATGCACAACTGTATGTTAAACCAGAGGTCATCAGTTAGCTCATTAGTATGGCTTTTTCACAATTGTGGTTTGAATTAATTTTTGAATAGAAGAAAAGTGAAAAACTATAAATCCCATTGCTAGTTTCAGTCCTCAGCCTTAGCAACTGTTATTTGCTGCCTTTGATTGCTCTACAAGCTCTGGGGAGACAGTGCAGTGATCGCCCATATCTTATATTTTCGCTTGCTAAAAATCAGCTATGAACTGGCTGATCACCTTTAAAGGAAATTCAGGACTTGGTTTTACCTAAAAGTAGTATTTGGAGTTGTAAAATACTGAATTTTGCTGTGTCAGAAATTACACAGAACTCATTGCAATGCAGGATGACTGCCAGTCTTACAAATGGCATATAATTTGCTGGCATCCAGTACTCAAACTGAAACCAAAGTATCATTACAGATATGTGGAAAAAAACACCGTGCAGTGTCACCTGCTTTTGTTTTGAAGCAAAAAACTCTCAAAGCGCTTTACTAAGCTTTATTATATGTGACAGCTGTCTGATAATTACAAGAAAAAGAGTCTAATGAAATTGAAAAAGTATTATATCATATCCATTCAATGTCTATCAAGAAAGAAATGCAGATCAACAGCTATTTCTTCATCCTGGATAACTGGAAATAGGGCTGGCTCCTACATACAGAAACCTCTTAAAGAAAATACCTGGCACCTGCTTTTATCAATAACAAGAGGCAGGGAGCTATTTTTATAATTCTCCTTCTTGGTTTGGTAATAAGAAACTGTACAAAGACCTACTGGATTAAAGTTAAGGAAGCTGAAGTGCCAGTTAAATGGTGTGGTGAGAAGCAATATATAACTGAGGTGGCAAAACTTTTCTGTGTTATAACAGCTTTTCCCCACCTTACACAATCTATATACTCCCTTTCTTCTTCATCACACAGTCCAGAGGTTTGATGCAGTCTGAAACACCCACAGCTAAATTCTAATTTTCACTTGACTGAAATGATACAGTTGAATTTTCACTCTCATTTCTCTTTGTGATGTTTGGTCCCTGTCCATGCATCTGCTGCAACACAGCATCAAAATCAGACTCTGCAGAGCTACTATTTATATTACTATTATTTATTCTGACTCATCCTGCCTAATTATACACATAGGGAAGGGAATGTTTACCTTGACTTAACCTTCTCATGTAATCTCATATATCCAGTTGGATCACTGCGCTGTTTATCTTCTGGAAGATTGAGGTTGGTCCATCAGGTTGTAACTGCTTCCAGAGCAGCACAAAATCAAGCTCAACCATATCCTAGTCTATCAACCATATTCTAGTCTATATTATACTGTCCCAGTCTATACTTAATCACTACATGATGTTCCTTTTTCAAACCCTCCAGCATAAACACCAGCAAGAAGTCTAAGAGTTTTGTAAAATGCATTTTGTTTCTTTTGATTGCATTCTTTAGGAGGGACTGCGAACATTGTGTGTTGCATATAAAAAGCTCACAGCAGAAGAATATAGCAATGTACAGAAGCTGCTTCAGAATGCAAAGATCGCCCTTCAGGACCGGGAAAAAAAATTGGCAGAAGTGTATGAGAAGATAGAAAGAGATTTTATATTACTTGGTGCTACAGCTGTTGAAGATCGGTTAGTTAGTACATTTTAGTTTCTTATGTTCAGTGGTGATGACCATGTAATTGAAGGCTCTTTTTCTGCATTAGAGATCTATTTGGGAAAGCCCTTATTTAGATCAGTTCCACACCCTTAGCTTACTAAAGTTACACATGGTAACTTTATAACCTAATAAGCAAGTAGCAATAGTTAAGTGTACAAAAATCAGTGTATTTGAACCCTTTACATGCATGTAATAATTTATTGATCAAGTTATAGGCAAAAGTTTTGGAGGAAAGGACTACGAAATGGGTATTAAGGAAATGAAGGAAGAATCTTTAGGTCTTGAAAAGATTCAAAAACGTATACTAGTCCCCTAAACATTTTTGGAGTCATACTTTGGGGAAAATTCTTAGATCTGATAACTTCTATTGAAATTTTTTATTTGTTTATGAAAATCTTTCAATAAAGACCTCTGAATTTCTCATTTCCAAGCAATCTGTCAGTGTATTTTGTCAATTGACTTTACAGACTACAAGAAAAAGCTGCTGACACTATTGAAGCACTCCAGAAAGCAGGAATTAAAGTTTGGGTTCTGACAGGAGACAAAATGGAGACTGCTGCAGCTACTTGCTACGCTTGCAAACTCTTCCGAAGAAATACACAAATACTTGAGCTAACCACAAAGAAAATTGAGGAGCAGAGTTTACTCGATGTGCTTTTTGACCTAAAAAAAACTGTTGTAATACCCAATGGCAACTTAACCAGGGATACCTTCTCAGGGTAAGGAAAAAATTGGATTTTCAGTCTAGAAATGGGCTTCTGGGCATTTTGCAAACAATGAACTGATGACCAATTATCTTAAGAACAGAAGTATGTTTCAGTTTCTGTTGTTAACGTGTGAATTAATGTATGGCAATTAAATATAAGCTTGTTTAAATAAATTTAGGTTTTCAGTCATGGTTCTTTATCTCATTTCTGGTACTGCTTTAACTATTAAAAGAAAAATCACAACTGACACTGTATTTATTTTTCCACCATAAAACTGTTAGCAACAAGCTAACATGCATTTGTGATATCATTTTAGCAGAGATTTGCTATAACTCTTAGCCTTACAGCTTGAATCTCTGGACCAGATAATTTTTCTTAGCTCTCTTTACACTTTATACCCCATTTGTCTGATCAAGAACATTTGCATATTCAGCTAAATAAATCATTTTTCTCCATGTCATCTGTACCACATCTTGTTTAAGTACCACAGGCCTTACAAGGTGTGATCAAACATGTTTGTTCAACTTTTTTGTGCAATGCCAATTTTCTACGCGTTAAAACTTTAGATTTTTTTTTGCATTTATCCCAAGAGCTGGAGAATGTACTAAGATAGTAATGGCAGGATTCTGCCTGTATGTTCAAATTCAGGCTAAAAATGTTTCACTATAATACACCAAACATTCAGTACATTGCTTGAACTTCATAATGATGCATTTTTATTTGATATCATTGTACACCAATGACATTGCCCCATTTGTGCCAACGGTAGCAAAGTGCTGAAAATATCTGTGAACTGTCATTAAACGTAGTTTACAGTATTTTATGTTACTTGCCAAAAACAGCTTCTGTTCTAGTAGAAAAGTTGGAGATGCCTATTAATAAATATGGTGTTTTTCTCACAAACACTGGTCTTGGTGAAACTATGTTTGTTGAAACCCCATGCACAGTAGTGTATAACCTTGGAACACTGAAAAGAGAGTAAAAATAAACTTCAGTGTACATTTATACAACATTCACTGCTGACCTGGAGCCTGAGGCTGTTGTGTAATGCAGGCAGATGCAAGGGTGCTCTGAAATAACTTGTTTGGATGCCGCTGAAAATGGCTCTTGCATCCAGGCCATCTTATCTTCCCCCATTGTTCAGCATATGATAATGTTGTGAATAAACTACTTCCTGTGACCGTGGTTACACTTCTAGCAATGCTCAAATTACTACAGCCATACTGCTAATAGATTTTTATGTGTAAGAATATATTGTAGTATTATAGGAAACATACATAATTATTATATTTTAGTATTATAAATAAAAGTAAACCTGTATTTGACTTAGCCACTATACTAAAGGCAAAATATCCATCCTCTAGATGTAGACAGTGGCCTTATCTATCCAGGCCAACCAGTTTCCTTTAGGCATTTCCTTCAAGGCATGATTTACTTTCATAAATATAGACCCTTGGAAAGAAAATTATTTCCTCATCAGAGTACCAAAGGTCTTTCCCTTTAACTTTTTTTTGCTCTGTGTTATGGAATGTGCCACAAAATCAACTTTTTTCCTGAAGCTTGGTTTACAGTGCAGTTCTTGGAACCTTTTCAAACCAAACTGAAAAGTCATTAATTATACACTCATACTCACTGGTGAAGTCACTGAGGTATCAGATTTGTGTATTCAAACTGGTGAAGTGCTGCATATTTTCAACATAATCCAGAATTTTAAAATGTAAATATCAGTCTCATACAAGGAATTTCCTTTAGAAGTGTATTGATTTTGTGGTATTCTATACTCATTATTTTTTCATTGATTAATTTTCACGTAATTCTTATTGCCAGATTTAAAATATGTCTGAGAATTTTACAGTGACAGTTTATGTTTTATCCCTGAACAGACTTTCAACTGATATGCAAGATTATGGTTTAATTATTGATGGAGCAGCATTATCATTAATAATGAAACCAAGACAAGATGGGACCTCTCGTGACTACAGAGACCTCTTTCTTGAAATTTGCAGGAACTGCAGTGCAGTGTTATGCTGTCGAATGGCACCTCTGCAAAAAGCACAGGTTTGTGTTAAATTTCATAATTGCTTGCTAGCCATGCACATATGTAAATATTGAAGGTTAATACTCTTTATGACTTACTATGATAACCTAAGATGCTACCATTCATTTTTGTATCTTCTAAAATGGAAAAAGTCAAAAAAGAGAGGGGATAATTTCTGCTGGCAAACAATTTAGGTAATGGTGTGCTAAAACAGCACCCAGCTGTGTACCTGAATTTGGTTTATGTACGTACTGTTCAAATTTTATAGTTGGTATATGCTAATATGAACATATTTAATAAATGAACTAACTGCTCTCTTTTTAATCGAACAAGCTTTGAATAGTCTACTCTTTTAACACTACAAGAAGCTATGTTACTTAGTACTGCAGAGTGATATTTTTTCTCTGTTTTTAACATAAGTGGAAATCCAAGAAGAATCCAGACAAAAAATATCTGTGTTACTGTGTTTAAGTATACCTGACTGTTGCATTTGTAATTTGTATCAAGTAAAAACATATCCTTCCATTACTGAAACATCTCAAGATATCTGAAGAACTTTTAAAGGAAAGAAGTATTGGAATATGCATTTTATTTTTCTTTCAGTTGGTCATGTCTTTTTCTCAGTGTGCAGGTACACATATATAGCCCTTATTCACATTAACATGTATTTAGCCAGCCCTATAACTGTCTGGAAGTTTGTAGAAGTTTTTAGTTGCAGCTGACTTGGTACCAAATTTACAGAGGTGATCATTTGTAATGGAGAGATTTGAAGTCAAATTTTTGGACAGTTTATATGTCAATAGTTTTTACCTATATACAGAGTCCAATATATTTTCTTAAATGTAGGAAAAAAGTTCAACACAGACAAGAAAGCAGAATTTTTTAGTCTTTCATTTCAGGATTTCTTTGAAATGGTACACTCTGGAACCCTCTTAATTTATTACTACACTGACACAGCATTAAGCAATCTCAACAACATCTTCCATTATTCAGCTCTTCCTTCCTCCTGTCCCATCTCTCTCAAAGTAGTTTGGAAGTATATAAAAAAGGTTTGGAACAAATACTTTGTAATACGAAGAAACTGTGATCTTTATGCATAGTTGTTGCATTGGGTAATGTTGGTTTTGTGTCCCTTCAGAGAATTTCTTATAAAACTGTCTTGGTAATTTTTATTTAATGTTACACTTACTCAAAGTAAGCAAGCCATTACAGAGGACAGTTTCTAACACTATTTTTTTTCCAGATTGTAAAGTTGATTAAGTTATCAAAAGAACATCCTATCACATTAGCAATTGGTGATGGAGCAAATGATGTCAGTATGATTCTAGAAGCACATGTCGGTATAGGTAAGCCTGCTCCTTAGTATATTATTTCAAGTGAAATGACAAAAAGTGTATATTTCTTAAAAACAGGCAGTCTCAAAGAATCAGGTTATATGTGCTATAGGCAAGTTTTAGTGCATTTATCTTAGGAATAATGTATGAGATACAGTCGTGATCTCCCATTAGATCAGTATCATGGCATTATTATAGAATTTTGCAGTTAATGGTATCTTTTTAATAGCTCTTTAGTTATTAAATAGCTTCACCTCTTTTTTTTTTTTTTTTTTTTTTAAAGGGATCATTGGCAAAGAAGGTCGTCAAGCAGCAAGAAACAGTGACTATGCAATACCTAAATTTAAACATTTGAAAAAAATGTTGCTTGTTCATGGGCATTTTTATTACATTAGGATATCTGAACTTGTGCAATACTTCTTTTATAAGGTAGGAAAATGCTTATTCTAACCACATAGACCTCAAAAACTTAAATGGTAATGTCTAACTATATACAGTTTTTGCAGCTAATGGTACAAAACAGCAATAATTCCGTAAAGAGATTTTCTTGAGTACCAGATCCAGTGCTGAAATGGGATTATTGTTTTTATTCTGAGCATGAAGTGAAATAGCTTTTATATAGATACATTCTATAACAGATGTTACATTTAAAAACAATATTTTTATCTTGTTTTTTCATATCCTACAAATTCCATCTCAGACTGGTCTGTTTATTTCCAGTACCTTCCAGATTGTCTCTATGGTGAACTTTTAAATCACGTTGGAAATAGTATTTGAGAACTTAAAAATTACTACGAATTAAGTTATGCTAAATTCATTTGGGTAGTGTAGGTGGAGAAAGTTCATAGTGAGCATCCCCCTGTTTAGACAGTTTTGTTATTTCTAAATGCTGGCATCCAATCCAAGTTCTTTTGGTAAGCAATGGAAGATTATAGAAAGGAACTGTCACAGAGTAATTCAGAGTTCTAGTGTTTGACTATATGTATAATTGGGAGACAATGACATTTGGGGTTACAGCTAGAAACACCTTAAAGTTGCTTTGCTGGTAAACCATGCTAACCAGGAGTATCCATGCTTGCTTATCATGGTTTGTCTCCTCCTGTGAATTGTCCCTTACTTGCTTTGCTTTAACTGAACTGTATTCCTGGATCCCAAATTTCACTGCCCTTGAATTTTCAAACTGTAGCCTTGTAAGTTTGTTTTGAAAATATTTTAAGTGTTTTTTTCTAACGGCATTACTGCAAGATGTGAGTGTTGGTGTTTAATACATATACTGTTCCTGCAATGCTCACTCTTGCTAATATTATAAAACTATGATATACGTATGTATAGCATTGTGTATAAATCAGCGCTTGCATTTCACTTGACAACAGTCACTTTGTTTTTCAGAATGTCTGCTTCATTTTTCCTCAGTTTTTATATCAGTTCTTCTGTGGGTTTTCACAACAGGTTAGTTGATCTTTTTCCATCAATGTCATGTTATCTTCTCTGCTTTCTTGGTGAAAAAAAAAGGGATCCTCCTGAGAATTTAGTGTTAGTTTACACAAAGAAGAACATCGCTTTTGGTTCATATGGTTTTCGGTGGCAAATGCACTTAAGTTACAGAAGTCAGTTTTATGAATTATGATAAAAGCAATGTTAAAGTCAAGAAATACAGAAATACAAAATTTGGAAATGGCAACGCAAAGTAAAATGTCTGTGGGAAATGTACAGTCAGTTAGATTTAAGCCTGCTGGACATGAACAGAGGAAATCCTGAAAGATGAGTAATTGAACCAGTTGTTCATTTTTAGAATCCAGAATGAAAATGAGAGAATCAACTAGCCTTCTCTGGCATGGACTGGTATGAATTACAAAATTCAGATGAATAGCAGCATTCAATTAGTTGAAAAGAAAATATAAAAACTGAAAAATAGAGGGAAAGAGAACTGTTGCTCACCAGAAAAGTGCTATCATTCAGGAGAGGATCCAGCATTCGCCTTCCTAAATTTTTGTTTATTTTCTGTTCTCCCTTGTTCTCATCTAATTTGTGCAGAAAAGATCTACCTCTTCTTTCTTCTGAATGAGGGACCAAAAACAAGGGAATGAATGACTGACTGAATTTAGACTAAAAGGGTTTATGTTTTCAGTATTAAACAGAGTGAGAATTGGGTGTAATTCAGAGAAAATAGTACTGTTGCTTTGAATTTGTTGAAAGAAAGCCCCAGGAGGAGTTAAAATGATGAAACTATCTTTATCTGTTTTGGTTTCCATTTCAAATGACCACTGAAAACTTTTTAAGTTTTTATTGAGCATTCTTAGGATTTAGATATGAAAGCATGTGTTGATGAAAATTTTGCTAATTTTTATCCTTTTAAGTGATAAATATAATTTTGAATCAAAAAGGGGGGTTTTGATAGGAATTTTTCCAGCATAAATGATCACCGAATAAGTTTTGGGAAATAAACAGCTCTTGTTGTGGGTGACATGGTAGGTTTGAGGGTACACTGATGATACCTATGTGAGAAGAGATTTCAGTGAGAAGAATCAAAGACAGATTGGGATGTTTCTTTGTACAGCTCATTGCAGTCACGCACAGCTGAAAAACCTCTGGAAGCTCCCACTTCTTCTCTGAATATCTCCATGATTTAAAGACATGGAGGAGATACAAGGGGGAGGAGGGATATGTGGATGTGTCAGAGAGGAATTTCTGCCTCTACAGGAATCTGCTGTTCACTTTGGGTACTTTGAGTTGGTCTTACAGTTGAAACAATAGGGGGAGCCAGTATGTGGACCAGACTGGTCCATGAAATGGATCTTTTAGTTGATCTTTTCCTCCAGGTGAATGGGATACAAATGGAGAGTTGTGTACTGTATCAGTTAGCAGCTGTTCAGGGGTATTTGCCTCCATTCTGAAGGAATATAACTTTGTTTTCCTGCGGAAGTTCACGCATTCATTTTAAATCGAGTCTCATGCTGAGGATTTAATTTTAAAGTAAGATTTAATTTTAAATTAAAAGTAGTTGATTTAATTCTTTTCCATCTACAGACTTTATATGATACTGCGTATCTAACACTGTACAATATCAGCTTCACCTCCCTTCCTATCCTCTTGTACAGTCTAATGGAACAACATGTCAGTGCAGACCTACTCAAGAGAGAGCCTTCCCTGTACAGGTAAAATTAAAACACTGTGCCCCAAAGTTTGACTGTTCAGCTGTGGGATCTGTGTCTGTTGCAGTGGAAATCCTCAGGATTTCTGTACCACGAGGTTACAGTAGAACATCAGATACACTGCAACAGAAGGGTTGAAGACCACATGCATGGTCTACAAAGTGCAGTAGATAAACATGTATTTTTACATGCACATTTACAGATCACACCGTGCATTTGCTACAAAGGGAGTGAGAGCAAAATAGAAATCACTGTTCAACAAAATCAAATTAGGATTTGTTTTAGTACTCTTTATTTCCTCCAGCCGTGGGGATGAAACATGGGGAACAGAAGTATTTTTTAAAAAGAAAACTTACTGGTTTTTCTATATACATGTTTTATTCTGAAAGAAAAGATGACTGAGTGTCAGAGTGTTGAATCAGAGGATGTATTCTGTGTGGTGTCCATCATTGTCCTCTGCATATTGTTGACTCATTTCTGGGCATTGGAATTGACTTGTTTAGGTTCTTAGCCACTTGAAATACAGTTCTTGTCAATTAACTGCATTTGGCCATCTAAATTAGGAACAGTCTCCAGTTTAGATCCTTGTAGCTGCAAAGCCAGTACATTTGAGGTAGGGGTAACAGTAGATAATCAAAGGAAAAGCATTCTTTGAAAGAAGTAATATTAGCTGCCCAAATGTTAATCAATGTAGTGATATGTTTTTAGCAATGAAATTGAAGAGGAATACAAGAGATTACTGCTGAAACTCATCAGTAATGTTTTTATTTTCTCTTTGATATTTGAAATATTTTTAATTTAGAAATGGCAGTTCAGAAGACCTTTTTTGGTTTATGAAAGTTAGCAGAGCTTTTTTGTCAGAAACTTGTGGGTTTTGATACCTAACAGAACCTATTGCTAAACTGTTTTGGGCAATAGTGGTTGTTCTGGCCCAGATGAGGCTATTGGTGGCCGCATATGTGTTTGCACTCTATATTGTTAATCTGTGGGGAGAAATTACTTTATATGGTCATCAGACAGTATTTAAAGTTCATATGGTGGAAGTACTGGTTGGTAGTAAATATTTCTGTAACTCAGGGTTTTCATTTAACTATGTCCTGATTTACTCTGATGTGTTTTATACTATATGCCAAGTTGATACATACCCATTCTGTGGACAAGAACTAAAGGTGGAACATTTAAAATCTTTTGTATTAAGAAAATGCATACTAGTGAAGAGTTCTGTTGTTGACAAATCCCTGTATTTCCCTTTTCTAAGGGAAAACGTTCAAGAAATCCTATTTGACCTGAAGCTTCAAGTCAGCTTCAAACCCCTTGTTTCACATTCCACGTGAAATTAATGTTTTATTTTTTTGCAATTGTCTGTATGTAAGTATCCTAGGGGAAATGAAGCAAGGTCTCCAGAGACCTCTAGTGTTTGCATTTAATATCTGCAGTGGATCATGACATGCACAGCAAGCACTGGAAAAGAGATACCTTCTGTAAAAAGATTGAAAAGTAAACAGGTACAGCACAGGGAGTTTGCCATTATTGAAATAAGCAGAATTACAGGGAGCAGTTAAAAGGGTTTAGTAAGAATTAAATAAAAATAAATATAGAGGACATTTTGAGGAAGGAGTTAGATTTGAAGTGGTAGACAGTTGTAATGTGGAAATGTGCTGGTTTTCAAGAAACAATATAAATGATCTCATTTATCTGGGATTTTCAAACCTGCTGGTAATGAATTTGTGTTTCTTGTTTCACACAGAGATGTTGCCAAGAATGCTTTGCTGCGCTGGCGTGCATTTATTTATTGGACATTCCTAGGAGTGTTTGATGCTATGGTATTTTTCTTTGGTGCCTATTTATTGTTAGACAACACAGTTGTGACCAGCAATGGACAGGTTAGTGTTGGATTTCATCAGTCAATGGTAATTTTTTTTAATGCCAATTGTGAAATGAATACAGTTTTAATTGTTTTCTTCAATATTTCATGCAAGACGATAACTGCTTTATGAGCTACAGTGAGATAAATGCGTTATCTGTTTAGCAAAATCTGAACTGTGCAATGGAACATACTGTGTATCAGTAAGCAGACATAGGATTGGATACTAATTAGGAGAAATATGTAACATAAATTCCAGGTATTACTTGTGAATTTATACAGTAACTTTTCAGCTTCATACTTAGTATGCATCTGTTTAACCTATCAAAAGACTCTTGGTAGAGTAGTTATGAATTATTATAAAAACTTAAATATAACAAGCTTTTTAATAGTTTAATTATTTTTGACATATAGCAGCTTAAAATAATCTATCTCTACTTGCTTTGCAGTCACATGAATGCAAATTTTATGAACTTTTGCATTTTATTTATTTTATCCATTGATATTTTGGTCTATTTTATTTGTGTGCTTTTTTTTCTTTTTGCTACTTGCTTCTCTTCCTATCCTCAGCTAATGACAACCAGCACTCACATGGTAAGACTATTGTGGATTTGTCATGATATCCATTTCATCTTTCACTGTTCTTTAATTAAACTGTTAAAGAGCAGTAAAATTTCACTTAAGCTTATAGTTAGAAATGTTCTTTATAGCTACTCTATAAGTACTTAAAATAAAAGGAACTTTATACAAGGTATATTCAGGTATATGAGGTGTGGTAAAGAACCATGAACTTTAAAAAAGCTTTTTGCTTCCTTGAATTTTGTTATTCTGTTGTATGCTTTTCTGTAACCTACATTTTGTTGCTGACTCTGCTATAGAAATTTTTTTACAGTTTATGCTATAATGTGTTTTAATGGCTTTAGAAAGTGCACTCAAAGTGAGAGATAAAATAAACTCTACACAATTTTGTTGCCTATATGCAACATACACATTTGCTAGAAATGCAGTGTTCAGATATCATTAAAAACCACCCTTGTGACATGTTAGAGAAATTAACTTCTTGTTAAAAAGCGTTTTTTCTGAGGACAGAATGTCCACTAGACAGAACTGTGCACTGCAGTATATATTTTTTTGGTACCATTATGCTCTCGGTTAGATGTCCAAAATTCTTCATCAACATATATTTATGGTCCTGAAAATTAGAGTTATCATACCTGTACCAATTCTGTAAACTGTTTGTATTGCAAATATTCTAACTCAGTTCCTTTCCAAAATTCTAGTCGTCTTCCATTGCACACAATCAGTCTAATTCTAAGGCTCTAAAGCCAGATTAATGCCTAATTCTCAAATTTCGAATGTTTAAGTCTACCTCTAGATACCCATGTTAACCCTTGCAGATAATGTGTTGCTTGAGGAGACATTCTGAGTCTTGAGTGTCTGTGTTAGAAAATTTGTCATTATTGAGGATGCATGCCTGTGTTTATGTATAAAACTTGAGATACTGAGCTGCAGTTCTAGATTTAAAGGCTTGAAAATGTCAAGTGTTCAGGAATAGTCAGAGACACTTGTACATGGTTATTTCCCAGTTTTTAAATTATGCTTACATCTGGAAAAAAGTCAGTGAAGAATTTGAAGATTTGAAAGGCTTGCTACGGCAACAAAATGTTGTTATGGAACAGGGAAAAGGTAGAAAGCAGTAAAGAACATAAAAGAGTTGACAGTAACATTAATGCCATAATTTATATGTAATGATACAAATCAGATTCCAGATTGTTAAAATGGGTGCTGAAGCAAAAATTTTGAATTTTTTTCCCCCACAAATGAACTAATCACTATTATCGCAGAACTGGTAAAAAGTGAACAAAGTCAGTATCTTTCACATAGAATGATGCTGATCAGACTAAAATTAACATACCATTAAGCTTGCTTCCAAACACAGTTCCCCCCAAGATGTTTCTCAGTGTTTAGAAATTAGTTTCAAACTGTTTGCTTACTGTAGTGTGATATTACAAGAATAATGGAAAAGTGTACTTTTAATCACTGAGATCTATTTCATAAATGCCTCTCTCAGTCATTTTCTGGGAAGCAAAACTAAGATGCTAAAGATTTATGTCCTATCAATTGTTATTAATTTGTGATACTGCTTTGTGTATATGGTGTTCCACTATGGATAGGACATCATGGTTGGTGTTGCAAAAACATACAGTTAGAAAACCAGCTACAGAAGAAAGGTAAGAAGAAAGGGAGGCACTGTAGAAGTCATTGCAGATTGCAAACATCATCTTACTTTACCCATATAATAAAATGTATTTCCTGAGTGACTTTCTTTATTTTAACATTTGATACAGAGTACATTAAATGTAATTGTTAATCTGAGTTGAGAGAGATTAAGTTAAAAGGAATAACAGAATGAGAAATACAAAACAACAGGAAAGAAGATAGGTGAGCAGAATGCTGAACTGGAACATGGAAGATCAACAAATACAGTCACAGGAGGAGGAGGGGAAGTCTTGGATAGTCTGGGAGCAGAACATAGAAAAATTCAGATGTTAACTAGATGTTAACAAACAGACTTACAAAAGGATGATTCATTGCCTGAAGGCATGAGTAGTATCTTGAGATATTCAGTGCTAAAAAGACATTGTGAGTTTTTGTACCTCACACCTTCCCATATTGCTTTGCTTACCTGTCTTTGTGCCAAAGTAGCAGCTTTATGGATCTTGTCCCTGTGCTGTGACCTCACTTTCCAAGTCAATAAGATGAGTGGATAAGGGGTTGGGTTGCAGACCAATGCCTTCTATCTAGCCTAACAAGCAGACAGGGGAAGGTTGTTTCAACTTCTTTTTCATCTAGCTGCTTTTATTGCAAATATGGACAAATCTGTTCAGTATGCTGAAACTTAGACTGCCAGTAGGTTCTCTGAGAGATGCTACATATGACACGAGAACATTATAAAATTTAACTGCAAGAAGAAAGTTGGCAAACAGCATGATTGGAAGTTCCTGATCCAGATTCTTATCCCTTAGGTTTTTTTAGGGCACAGAAAATATAAGGATGGCACAAGCCTATTACATATCAAAGTAAAAGATCGAAATGCTGAAGTTTTTCTGAATTTCATCTAGTGTTCAATAGACTTGGTCTCACAGTGAGTAGTTTTAAAATAGTGAAATGATTACTGAGAATAATGAATCTTTTGTCCAGTCATTTGTTTATTTTTTTTTCCATTACCAGTTGATCGCATTATCTTAGCCTAGCTTTCTACTGATTTATGTCTTATGGCTGGCTGTGGTCTCCATTCAAAATTTTTCACACAACAGCAAATTTGTGTGATCAACTTCCCACATCGATACCCTGTCATGTAATATTGGGTGGGCTTATACAGAAAAGTGTAGATTGAACATGATCCAGTTCAACTCCCTGCTCTGTGTAGGGCTAATTAAAATCAATTTGCTGACGGCTTTGTCTAGTCATTTTCAGGTTTTCCATGTCTCTGAAGATGCAGATTCCATAACCTTCCTGGGCAACCTATTCCAAAGTTTTTCTGTCTTCACGGTGAAAAAATTTCTCACAATACCTAAGCAGAATATTTCTTGTTGTTGAAGAGAGGTTTGTTCCAGTTCTTTATCTTTGTAGTTCTTCAGACATTTGTGGGCAGCTGCTAGATTGTTTCGCAACCTTCCCTTCATCAGACTAAGCTCTTCCACCCCTGTTTGCAGAAGAGCTTTAAAAACCTTAGTTGCCTGCCTATCTTTATCTGATCATTTCATATTTTTTTTCACATTACTCATGAACTGAGGGGTCCAAAACTGAGCACAGTGTTCCAGGTTCAGCCTCACTGTAGCTGAGTAGATGGGAATAATAACCTTTCTTCAGTGGCCATGTTCCTCGCAGTTGCTGTGCGATGCGGTTTCCCTTATGTATAGAGAGAGCACAGCATAGGCTCGTATTCAGCCTGGAGTCCAGATAACCCCACTGCAACTTCCTTTTCAGCAGGGCCATTGCACAGCCAGTCACTACTCCTCCGTAGGTGTAAATCTTTGCACTTCTCCTTACTTAACTCTCTAAGATATCTGTTAGCCTGCTTCTCAAATCAGCAGTCCTCCCTCTGGATTGAAACTCTGTCATTCATTATTTCAGCTGTTCTCTATTTTTATACCACTTGGTCGTTTGCTCATGATATTCTGTCACCCTCCAGCTACTGACAAGGATATTCCACAATTTTTGGCTCAGTTGCTATTCCTAGTGTGGTTCACTGATTACCAGCAGCCCATCATCCATCAAGGACTTTTGAGTCAATGGTTCAACCAGTTTTCAACTGTAGTAGTCGTAGTCCATTTAGCCAGCCCCTGCTTCCTTGTTGTCCAAATGTCAAATGCCTTGCTAAATTCAAAATACATTGCATCCACTGCTTTTCCTCCTTCAGAGCAACTCAACCTGTTGGTCCCACACTGTTGCCTGCTCCTTTCCTTCCCAAGCTTTGCTGTTAAATGCAAGGAGAAGGTTTTGCTTATGAAGACTAATATCCAGAGTATCGAGTAATTTACATTTTCTTTGAAACCTTCCACTAGGTTGTCTTACCACTCCATCAGCGGACTTAAATTTTTCCTTTGAAGCAAGGATGCAAGTATCGTTTTTGTCCCCCTCAACACCCCTCAGTAATCCTAGTTAGAGCTGAGTTTTGTCTGTGATTTGTTCCTCTGCTTTTATGCTGTTTGCTGCCTGCCCACGTTGTCATCTCTTGAACGCTCGCATTTTGCCTTTTTGTCCATGCAGTAACATCCTACTTGGCCAACTGGATCTTCTGCTGAAATTCCATGCCTGCACAGAAGTTGTCTCATTCCTGCAGTTGTAACTGCAGAATGCAGTTCATGAGATCTCAACAGTTCTCTTTCAAAATAATTCAAATCTCTTGGACACTTCCCTTCCATGGTGCAACACCCTGAATCAAACACAGTCTCTTCTAAAATACAGTGTCCTAACTGTTGCTCACTTTCCCAACATTTCTCTGGATCCTGAACCTGGTCATCTGGTAGTTGCTGAAGTCCAAGCAATCCTCTGTGACAATATTCACCCCTAGTTCTTCCCTGCATCAGCATTAATGGTCATTTCTTCCCACTTGAAAAGCTGAAGTGTTTTTATGTCATTATGCAGGTGGGGAGAAAATCAAACACAAGTTAAAAGTGTTTTATCTTAAAACGTATGTAGACATTTTTGTACTTAGATGGTTATAACATTTTCTTGTACTGTTGCTTATCTGTATAATATGCTTTTGAACCTCCAAGAAATTGTTGGATGCCAAGGACATCCAGCAGAGGAGGGAAATCAGAGAAAAGATGATGTCCAAGAAGATTGATGAAATTACTGCAGTTCGTTTTTAAATCTCAGTGATTTGTTAATTGTGCTACCTTTGATTTTTATTAAGAAATACACGTGTAAACTTCAGGCTGAGAGCATTGGTTGTGGTCTTTTTCTGTCTGTCTGAAATCTGGGGTGTGTACACACAGAGCGAGAAACCAGAACACTTTGCACTGCATAGATCATGTAGGAATTCAGTTTTTGCTCAAGTGTCAGTTTATGATACAAAGCAATATTAAGCTTTAATATGTTTATTCTGAACAATTCACAACATACTGGACAATACTGCCTATAACTGCTTTTGACCATTTTTTTAGATGTTTGGAAATTGGACCTTTGGAACAGTGGTGTTTACTGTGCTTGTATTCACGGTTACATTAAAGGTAAGGTATGCTGTATTTTATCCACTGAAACTTTCTTAAAACTTGTTTTTTAGTTGTTGCTTATTTATATCAATTTCTTTCTATCACCATGCCTTGTTTTATTAGTTTAAATAGAGAGTTTGCTGTCTGTGCCTTCTTAACTGTGCTCAAACTTGAAAGATGTGTTTAACTAATTCTGTGTAGAATTCTTCCCTGTTTTCAAAGGGTATAATTCTGTTTTATCTCCTGCTGGGAATTCTTGTTGTGTCTAGATAGCAATAACACCATATAATATCTTTTTATTTCAGCTTGCACTAGATACACACTATTGGACGTGGATAAATCACTTCATGATCTGGGGATCACTGGTATTCTACATTGTCTTTTCTCTGCTCTGGGGAGGAATTATTTGGTATGAACGCTAATATTAATTGCATTGCAAAAGTTGTTTCAGAAACATAAAGTTGTTATATTTCACCTTTTTGTCACAGACATAATTAAATTTAGCCTTTATACAATGCAGAACTCTATTTTAAATACATCATTAATACTAATTGGAGAGTGCTCAGCTCTTCTTTCAATGAATGTCTGCTAAAATCTTTGTAAAGAAGAATGCAAGGAGAATAATATCAGACCTCAGACTACCTGAGATAAACTCAGGTTTATCTCGGTAGTGTCAGTCAAAAGCAGCACAAGGGTTGGTTCAAGGAGCTGAGGTTGCCTTTCTGAGTCAAAGTGTCACAGAATAGGTCATGTCTGTGCAGTTGGTGACTACCCACCTACCTGCTAGGCTTGTCTTGGAAGCTAGCTGTAGCAGTCAAAACTAGAGACAGGGAATGGAACTCAGTATTGAAGTGGTGTGGATGTCCAAGAGTCCTGTGTTTGTGCTCATTGTTTTGCCTCTTTACTTAGCAAAGTAGAGTTACTGTAGGTGTCTGAGCACCTACTTGTTCTTGTTGGTAAGAAGCTTTTTAGGAATTAATCTAGCTTGTGCATAGCAAATTTAAAGTGTTGGGATTTTTTTCTATTAAAAATTCTGTGTACTTGAAACTGAAATTTTTGAGAAGGAAATAAAGTTGGAACAAGTTCAGTTCCTTACTGTGCCTGATTGCCATCAGGAGCTGGAAATTTTGTTTCACGCTTGTAGAGCTCAGTTACAAGGCCATCTTTGTAACTACTGCTGGAGCCATTCTACTTTGTATACACAGTATTTTGAGGGACCAGAAAAGGAGGAGGCTAACTATTGCATGGTGATTAAGATGCCATTTAATTTGGAGAAAGGATTTGTATTTCAGCATGTCTTTTGCAAATGAGTAACTACCTCTTAACTCCTTGGATATTTAGCTGCCTCTTCTTCTTCTTAGTAAGATCAGATCTCAGTTTCTTCAGCATCAGTTTGCAGAAGTGACATTTTCCCAGATGATGTTTTCCAACCAGCTTTGCTGTGTATTAGAGATGTGACTATGTGTATGTAACAATGTATTTTAGCTTAGTTACCTTTTTAGAATGCAAATACTATCAAATTTTGGAAACTGTCAGGAAACTGCCCTACTGTTTTTACACTGCAGTGTTCCTGCAAACGGTCCCTTGATCTTGGCTCTTGGTGATTATGGCCTCTGGTTCCCAGTGTCATATGGTGATGGCATTTTAATGATCATGCAACTGCATGGGATACAGGGAGATAGGGAAGTGAAGGTATTGATAGTGTGGTTAGATAACTATGTGGTGAATAGGATGGGGAGCATAGCATGAAACCATTAGAGATACTTAGAGGAGCCTGAGGGGTATGAAAATAGGTGTGGTTAACGAGTCTTACTCTGAGGATACTATAAAGGAGTGTACCTTAGGAAAGAGGAGGGAAGTGGTGGGTGGGACACTAAGAAGAAAGGCTGAAAATACCTGTGTCGAGATCAAGGTATGTGGAAGAGAATAAACAGGTTAAGAAAGAAACTTAGTTTATCTTTGCAAGGAAGAAACACTATGGTGATATTTCCTGCAGCCTGGAAAGACAAAAGGAAGGTAGTTATCTCCAGATGGTGCATGTTTAGCTCTCCTTTTGAGAAAACTGGTATGGGTGAACTCCCACAAACTGGGAAGCTGAACCTGAAGTATTGCATCACTGGCATAATTCTTCCATTTAATACTGTCAGCCTTTCTTTTGTGAAGTGAAGTGTAATAATTATTTTATCTTTTTTCCTCCCAGGCCTTTTCTCAATTATCAGAGGATGTATTACGTGTTCATGCAAATGCTGTCCAGTGGTCCTGCATGGCTGGGTATAATCCTGCTCATAACTGTCAGCCTTCTTCCAGATGTTCTGAAGAAGGTCTTATGCAGGCAGTTGTGGCCTACAGCAACAGAAAGAATCCAGGTGAATAATCTTTTTCATTGTGAAGTTAGTTTTTCTTGTATTACAAGTGTCTAATAAACGAGGTCAAAGTCAGAGACAAGATTAGAAGAGAGGTTCTCCATCTGTGGTGTCTGAGCAACATGGTGGAAAATGCTGCCTATTATTTACATGGTGGCATTAACCTGACTCCTGGGGCAACACTTGTGCCTCTGTACCAGCAACCACAGGGAAATCATCTGATGAGGATGATGGGAGACAGCTACATGGCTCAACATAATTTCTGATTTGAGGAGATAAGAGCAATGGATTGGGATCTCGGTAAGGGTAGATAAGAGACACTTATATCTGATAACATATTGATGCTTGTTACAAAAACACATGTATTAAAACTTACTCATATCCTATTAGTAACTTTTTCCTCTTTTATATTTCAACTTACATTTTGCCTGTTCTGATCCATTATTTGTACACATAAATGTGCCTTGCTGTGCCAATGGGAAGAGGATTTTAAAATCTATTCTCTCCTTTCATCTGATCAGCCCAAAAGGAGAAACTGCTGTGTAAATACAGACCAGCTCTTCTAAGGCTGGAGAGGAAGCCAGGTTCTGTGGGAACCATGGTGGTATGCTGGGGACATGAATAGAAAATGTTTCCTGTATTTTAACCCCAGCAAAATTTTATATATTATATATGTTAGAATGTGAAGGACAGTAGAGGTGTTGAACTTAATGTTACTGCCCTTGCCCTTTTCAACCCATCAGCTGCCACTGGTAGGTTAAAATAATGAGTTACCAACAACAGAAGGGATTAGGTAGCATTTTGATGTTTAATTGAGAAGGTACTTTGCATTAAGAGGAAAGGAATAAAGGAACTTTGCTACCAAGGAAAATAAAATTTCCCTGTGGCAAATGTAAAACCCCTTGCCATTGTTTTGTATTCCTGGAATGTAGGGGTGTAATAATGCCTCACTTCAGGAAAGAATAAAGAATAGCAGAAAAACATTTCCAGGCAGATTGGTATTTAGTGCTTTTTCATTTTGAGATCATAGATCTCTCTTTGCCATATATATTGCTTGTGCAAGGACTTGACCTCAGTATAGATTCTGAATAGTTAGTCTAAAAGTCTAAAGAGAGAGAATGAGCAAGCGTTAAGGTAAAGAAACAAGCTAGTAAATAAAAACCCCTAAAAAAGTATTGTAGCGTTTCTTACAGACGTTGTCTATTAGTACTGGAAAATGAATCAATAGTAAAGCAGACTTTGGGCTCAACACTGGCAATATTCATTTTTTAAAATTTAGTAGAAGATCTGTGACTTTTAACCAGTTTTATCGCTTGTGTTTCTTCTTCCCTCTCTTTGTTTCTTCTGTCTTCCAATCCGCTTTGTCTAAATAACTGCTACCTTGCTTTAAACATAAATGATGTGCTCGGTTGCTTCCTACAATCTTCTGGGGAAATCAGACTAGACATCAGTGCCTTTCTGTTGAGCAGTCCACCATCTTTATGCTTTCTCAGACTTCAAGCAGTCTAAGTTTCTAATGGAACAAAAGGTGACTTTTTTCTGCCTTTCTGCATGCTTGGCCATTTCATTCAAAGGACAGTTATAAAGTTTGTCATCAGAAGTTGTTTACCATACTCATTATCTCCATTCATGATTCATGTCAACTATATTTTGAGGAATACTTTTTGGTATAGTTTTTTCCTTCTGTGTATCTCAAAGATTGTATGAATTGTTGTCACAGTCCATCACTGTCACTATCAATTTTTGTCACTGTTCTTGCCACATTTTACAGAATGTGTCTGCCTCATCTACGATTTTTATATCCCCATTTTAATCACTGGTCTGTCTGTAGATGAATGCATGTTGTGTTTCCATTGTAACTGAATAAGTAGTGGCCACACAAACAAGTGATAATTCTGATTAGGCTGATGTTACTAGCATCATACAGAAAATGTGGTACTGGCAACCACTTAAGCAGTCTTTGGAATATATTAATGTATCTTCTCTGCTGCTAGAAAATGCAGATTTTTTTTTCTTTTTCCAGTGTGTATTTTGAAACTGAGCTTTCCTATTGTTCCCTTTTATGAAATTCTGTGCTCTTTCTAGAAATAAAACAGCTCAAGATCTGGAAGTTTATGACATTATTTAATACAAATGTAGAAGGAATGCTGTTTCTGTAAATCTTGTTTCCCCTACAGTCTGCAAGAAAACTGTTTTTTACTTAATATTCAGAGATTGTTGGTTCCCACTGCAGATTTTATATCTTTATTTCTTAAGTGGTTAAGATAAAAAATTTATTTCTTCCTTCTTTCCCCCTGAAAAATATATAGTTAATAAAATTTACTGTAATTATGTAAGTCAGAGGGAAAATACTGGGTTTTTTACAATGGAAAATTCTGACTAAAATTGTCTCTTAAGTGCCTTAGGATTGGTTTGAACTGAGCTTATAAATAATTATTTTTAAATGTACTGCATTCCTAAAAGTTATATTGCTTTCTTTACAACAAAAGGGCTTCTGGAACAATTGAAAAGATTAACATAGGACTAGTGACCATTTCCCAGGTTACTAAATTAGTTCTACTCAGGCAATGAGAATGCATAAAGCCTTTGAAGTAGTTCTTATACTTCTAAATTTTTCATTTATTTGAGAGTCACTCCAGTGTGTGGTGATTGTTTACCATCATTAACATTCAGATGTTTTTAAACATATCACATATAGTTCTGGGCTTTTTTCAGAGAGCTTTTCAGTGATATATATATACATACAGACATATGTGTATACACATACATATATGTACATACAAGTGTATGTATATATATGTGCATGTATATTGATATATATATATATACATATGAACTGTTGTCTTTCTTGGGCTAAAACATTAATTCTGCAAAAGCTTTGGAGGAATCTGTTGCTTTTCGGTAATTTCGGTCAAAATCTGCTTATTTCTTATACATATAGTCTCTGCAACTATGGCTCAATGACGAACTGAATTTTGTGCTTTAACTGGTAATTATGCAGCTGTGAGGTTTCTTTCAGCTTTTACTTTTAAAAAGCAATAGGGTATTCTTTTTAATATATCCAGTCTACATGGATTATATTTTCTCTTTCTTTATTCTTCTAGTAGCAGAAGGTCAGCCGCTCTGTTATTTCCAATTTTATAATTTTCGCTTTGATTGACAGTGTTTCAGCAACGCCAAGTATTTGGTAGCTGAAATACTAGGTGTTTAGTTCGTGACCTGTAAATTACTTCTGTACTTTCATCCCTTTTTAAGAAATATATTTTTCTTTTTCTCTTTGTTTTGGACTGATGATTTTTTAATTCGCTTTCACTCAGTCACAAGCTCTGGCCATCAGCGATGTTATAAGATCTTTACCCTTTGCTGCACCTGGGGAAACCCAAAGTCCTTTTGCCTGGGGAAGCTTCTCTGGGGATTCATCATTCTTCTGTTCCTCAATGGGCTTAGCTGCTGCTGAACAACTGCACTGAGCGCTCAGAAAACTGGTCACCAGCAAACTGCTGCCTTTGTCACGTGTCAGGCTTCTCCTCTGTGGAAAACAAAGCAATGGATCTTGCTGTTGCAATATTTGAATCCTGTGGAAGAAGTTTCCTTGGCAACTCCCTGGCCCTCTCTGCCCACAGTGTAATGACTAAGCTGTAAGTCAGCCTTCATTAGCACTGGCCCCATCACCTCCGTGTGGGGTACTCCCTTCAGTGTGCCGGTTGTTCTGGGGAGGAGTGAAGCAGGATGTCCACTCCTTAATGTAGGATTGATTCAGCCTCATCGTGTCACAGTCACCTCTCCCGTGCAGTGCAGGTTATTGTTAGAGGGGCAGGACACACAGCCCACAGTACTTAGTCAGTCTAGTGCTTTTGAGAGTAATTTTTTAGCAGAGTTTGAAATGGAATTAAAAACACCCTCAAATGATTAATCTCGGGATCCAGAAATAGAAACCTTGTTTTACACTGGATAACCTTTCCTTTTTAAATCTATCAGAAAATCCATCACTTTTACAGGGCTTTGCTATAATAGTTACCAAATGGTACAATTCATTCACATTTCTTGTATTCAGCAAGAGTCTCACTGTTTTTCCTCATCCTTGCAGAAGATTGTGAGACATAAAACAGCCCTAAATGCACTGGCGAACAGCGATGGGCCACTTCTTGAAGGAAATCTTTCAGCTTCCGAGCCATAATTAGATCAAAGCTAGGTAACAGTACTGTACGTGTTGCCAATTTGGATTAATTTCTATTGGTGCTATTTACAAATCAACTGTTTCCTCCAGAGTTTTTGATGTACTTTATCAGTATTGATACAAAATCATTGTTTTACTTGGAGAGCCTAGTTTTTGCAAGAGATGTTCCATGCCACAGGTAAGATCTTTTTATCTCAGAAACTTAATTGTATAAAGCAAACCAATAAATCAACATACCCATATTCATGTCCTGTAAATACATTGTATTATGTATAGGTGTTGTGTGACATTTCTTCTATAAGAACTGCAGTCATTATTGCAGTGTGTACTCACATTACACCACAGTGCAGAATACATAAAGTCAGAGGTAATTCTTACCCACGAGCAGTTTATCCATCATCTTTCATGTTCTTGAATACGTATATAGACCAAATGCAGATGGTAACACGTGAAGGTAATCATAGCAAGTTACTTGTGAATAGGACCTTGGGTCAGAAGACTGGGGCCGTGCATCTGACAGTGTCTGCCACTGCTGTGTTCTGTACAGACTAGGGCATTGCTGTGTCACTGCCTCAGATCAAGAGAGAAGCATGATAGTTTAGCCAAATATCTGAGAAAACAGCATGAACAGTGAACTAAATTCCCCAAACATTAGGCCAGCAGAATGAAGTTCTCTGCTTTACATCATCTCCTTGCTATGCCACTGATTAGATGAACAAGTAAGAAGGTACACTTGTTACTCTAATGATTCCCACCTGGATACCATGACTGTTCCAGTCCCTTCATGCTCTCCTTACCCCAAAAGCCACACATGAGGAATTCAGTGAAGGTGCAAAGTTAACAGTATGTGAAAAGGACAGATGTCATGTGCTCTGTGTGCTGTAGGACTTTAAAGTAGCTGAAAGTAGCTAAAGTAGCTGATTTGCTTTTAATGACTGTTGGACAAGTAGCAGTAGGAAACCCCAACTTCCTTGACTAGATTCAGGCTTGGTAAAGGCTCTTGCCTTGGAACCATGTGTAGTAAAAAGCATTTTATTTTTAGAACTATCTATGATAACTAAAATGCTTCACTTTCTAGCTGAAAGAATACGAAAGTTAGTTACCAAACTGTATGACTACTCCGTCTGGCATTTCCAAAGCAAATCTGCTAACCTGTTACCTGATTTTTCGGTATTAATGTTGCTATTTGGTCTATATGTGTTTAAAAGAACCCAGGCCTCGCTGTGGTGAGCAGTTCAGGATAGTTTTGTGACCTTTCCAAGAGTATCTTTTTAAGAGAGCTTTCAGATTGCTCTTGGTTATGCAAGAGTAGTGTTTCAAGCTTGTGATTGGCATTAAAATGTAATGTTACATTTCAGCCAAAGTTCTATAAGCTGTGTCATTAATATTTACTTTGTGATTTTGTCCTTTTGCTACTATGTTCTGATTAACAGCAAAGAAGGAAGGGGATGATTAAGAATAGAGGATTATCTGGTTTATATAGCATTCATGGAGAGATTGATGAATAACATTGCTTTGAACAATGCTTATAATGCATTTATATGTTAGATACCATCACAAAACCTCCATACCTCTATACCTGGAAATTATATGTGCATTTAGTGAGAAAAATTTTATAAACTCATTGGGGAAGGTGCTGTGCTAGTTTTCTTTCAGTTTGTGCACATGGCCCAGGCTCTTGTCATGCAGCCCTCGTGTTCTGCAGTCCTGAGCATTTCCTGAGTGGAAGTGCCAATTCTGCCAGAGTGTGAGTGATTATGTGAGAAAGATAAATTTTAATGGGCAATTAGACCAAGATAGTATTGTGATGTACAGTATAAATGGCCTGTATAGATGCTACGTGTAACCTAAGCAAGTTCAAAATTCAATACTGCTTAGAAGTACAAAGCAAGTACATTAAACCTCTGAAATTTTCATCTGTTAGCAAAACTGACTGTAAAGAATTTCCTCTCTTTGGAAGTACAGGGCAAAGTACTTGAATCTGTTCTGTCTCAAAATTCTACATAAGAAATTCGGAGATTAAAAGATGTATCAGGAGGAATTTCAAAATGAAACATATCCTTGATTTAAAACACTTTCATTTGAAAGCAGGCCTCCATGTCTTCATCTCTTCTCTAAAAAGCCCATTATCAGGTTAGAAGTTAAGTGTAAAATCATGCCTGGTTCTGTAGGTCTTCATATAAAACTAATCATGTTGAAACTGGTTGATTGCAAAACAACACAAGGGATTATACTTTCACATGAAACATATAGCCAGAGTGGTGATCTAGGGAAAGGTATTATTATATCAAGGGGACAGGGGCCCTATGAAGGAAAACAGTTATATACTTTTGGTTCCAAAATCGTCTGTTTACTGTGTATTTGTTTCTTTTTTTCCCTTTAACAGAATGCATCGAGGCACTGTCAGGAGCACATCTCAGAATTCACACCTCTTGCCTGTTTGAAAAGCCCAAGATACAGGAGCAGTGACTGCAGCAATTCCCCAGCAAGAAGGTCTAATTCTCATTCTAAAAAAGTGATGTTTACGCAGTGGAAAGGCGTTGATTATTCTGTACTTCCATCTGTCTTTGGCTATTCAAATAAGCATTGCCGTTCCAGTGCAGGCTACCACTGCAGTGGGTCAGGTTTGGAAACGTCCATATGACAGAACACCAAGTCAAGCCTTTAAAAACTGTGGTTTTCTTTATTTCTTTTTTCAGGAAACAGACATGTCACAGAAACATATTAAACTAGATGCGGCTTTTGCTGTCTGAGGTAGTGTTGAGACAAACAGGATCAAGAGCTAGAAGTATGAACCCCTTCCAGGCCAATAGGCCTCTTTTTATGTTTTGAACTACTGGAGCAATGAACAATCTGCACAGTCTGGTACTGTGACACTGGTAGCACTAAAAATTCTCTTCATCCTGTGTCAAGACTTCTGTGCATTTACTACTTCTGTCATCTTTAGTGATTTTCTTTGTAACTTGAAGTGCATAGTTTCAGTCAGATCAACAGTTTTAATTTTCAGCCAGAAGCAATGATCTCAGTTATCTCAAATGAAAGTCTCCTAAAGCATATTTAACAAATGCTGTTTCTGATTTTCCTCTGTCCTTTTTTCTTTCTTTGCTCTTTCTGTAGAACAAACTGGTGTTTCCTCTGTGCAAATCTGCTTTCAAGAAACACTCTCTAATGTTCACTTCCTTGTAAGTGGCCAAATCAGGGCTATGTATGGTTTCGGTTGTTTTCCCCTGTAGAAAGATAGGCAAAACAATCTTTGTGTAGAGTATGCACACACAATATGAAGTCAAGTTGGCTGTTATATAGGTAAATATCACCAATGTTGGTATCTACGTATAAATTGAATGTAAGCATTTTGCCTAAAACGTCTTTGAATTTGTCAAAGATGCACATTACCTGGTGTTCCCACTTCCTATCCCTTCCTATCCTACAGATAGCAGAAAGTATTATATATTAAGCTTTCTTTGACACAGTTTGTTGGGTTTTTTCCTTAAAAGAAGAAAAGCTGTTTTTCTGGATGAGTATCTTCTACTATCTTGATTCATCCACTTAATTTGGATTTTTTTGTGTGTTGCGTGTATGGTTAGATCCTGGCTAATGGGCTTGGTGAATGTATTACAAAGCACACAACAGTTAGCTTTTGCAAGCAAACCACGAGGTGGCACACAGCTGTTGACTAACAATTGAACCACAGTTGGGATATAGAAACTAGTTTGACTGCAAGGATTCTGTTTGAATTCGCTTAAGAATGACAGCCAACTTGCACTTCTGTTTTCTCTGCTACATTTATGTTACCTTGCAATTATTCAACTATTAGCTGCATCCTTGTGTTGTTTCTTTAGTCCAGTGTTTTATTTTGGGGTGCAAAAATATCTGAAGGAATAATCCGATTTCAGTCGATTTCAGCCTGGTGGTTACAACTGGTTAATAGCCATCCTCATTCAATACCTCTGTGAGGACATCAGCTAAAAATTTATTTCAGTGTGAAAACAAGATATTTGGAGTCAGACCTGCAGCATTTATTGGAAGATCTGGCCAAGACATTGTTAGTTGTGTTTCACGTAGGCAAGGGTGGCAGAGAAAAAATATTTCCCTCTTTGTGTTTTAACAAGAAAAACCAGAGGCAAAATAAGTTTACTTACTACTTTGCTTCTTAATAAAAGAAAAATCAACTTACTAGGAAATGTTCCTCACAGTATTCTGAGTAGCTTTCATATTAAACAAACAGTGATTTATTATTAAAATGCCCTGGGTCAAGCAGAGATTGTAAAGTGAGTTATGAAATCTTCAGTATACCAAAGATAACAGAATTTTACAAAGTCAAACAGTGAGCACCACAGATAAAGGCTTTTTATCATTTAACATATAGCACTTTTAAGTTTCAAAGAATGTCCTTATAGCAGTAGCATTTTGACATACATACACATTTGTGGGTGTGTGTACATATACTTGCCATTGCAGACTTGAATGTTGGTCAGTTAGAACTGTCCCCTACATAAAACACTGGTGTATATATTTTTAAGAAGTTAATATGGATATACATTTTATACCAGTAGCAGTGACAAATTTCTTGTGTGTAGTTAACAAATTATTTGTAATGTATTTTTTAGAAATCTTAAAATTGCCTTTGCACTGAAATATTTTTCATACTGTAGCTATTTATAAATCTGTTTTACGCATACATTTGTTAACACACCATTTCTATTTTTTTTAAGTATATGTTTTGAAGGCTTTTTTTATAACTATAAGTTTTGGCCACTTAAATTTAGCTTAGAGTGGAGTCGTGGCTGAATGTTAAAATTCTAATGAATGTCAAATTAGAAATACAGGTCTGTTGCTCTGTGACTGTCACCCAAGTTATTGATGTTTTGTTGGGATTTGTGGTAGCAGCAATTAGAGCACTGTACTTGCAGTGCTATATTATAATTGCTAGCTTTTTTTACTCTATAAAGCCTCCTGCTTTTTTACTTTGTGAGTTCTATCTTTTAGCCTTAAATAAGGAAATTTTTGCTTAATGTTTTTGAAAATGCTGCATTCCTGTTCTGCCTACTAACAAAGCAGTTCATTGCAAACTTCATGTAGCCCTGCACTTAGATATTGTTGACAACATTGTTCAGGCTGAAACACCTATATATGTGTTTGAGAAATTTTAGTTAAACATGGCATTTTTTGGAGGAGAAAGAATGCTTGAATTTAAGTGGAAATTTCTGCTTTGATTTAGCAATACTTTTACCTTTAAAAGTTGGTGCTGTTTGTTTGTTAAAATAGACTGTTTAATGAAATGAACATAAAACATCAACCTGGCTTACTTGATGTGTTTTTGCTTCAATCCCTGTTACTATTGCCATGTAAACCTAGTCTACTGCAGCAGGTGTTAACTTGGGAGTTTCACTGCAAAATATACAAAGATGAAAAAGTAGAAACACGATCAAAATGCATTAGAGTGTTTTATTATGGGTGGGACACTGAAAGGAGATTTTTATGTATGAAGAAAAAAGAAGAAAAAGGAAACGTCTAAAAATCTATGTAACCTTCTAACTCGCCTCGTTTAAATTGTTGCAGCTTTAACAGCATAATGTCTCCATAACTGCTTCTATAAATGTCTTGAAACTGGTAAGCGCTAACCAAATGTCTGTGAAGACTTAGAAAGTATTTCAAGCTTTTTGGTCACAGAAGCTCATATATTCCTGCAGTGGCTTGTGGCAAAAGATCTTTTTTGTTTTACCATGTACAATAATTGTTTGTTCAGCCACTTAATGTAAAAGCTTACAGTTTACTTTCTTGCTTGCATTAGCCTGTTTGTCTTGACCCAACTGGCTTGCAAAAATAAGAGGACAAAAATAGCTCAGTTGAGGAACTGCACTACTTTTCTTTTGGAAGCCAGTGGGATCATTGTGCTCATGCTACTGTCTCTGTCAAAAAAGCTTTAATTGAAATTTGTGAAAGTATTACAAAAGTAAAAACATACATGATTCTACTTTGCAGAATAATCAAAAAATCAGTTTATATAGCTTTAATTTTTTACCTTATGAAAATTCACAGGATTTCAATCTGCATTGTCTCGGACATAAATTCTGTGCTGTGTACACTTTGCATTTGAGATGTTCTTTCATGATGTAATGTAAAGTAGAATCTGCGAAAGTTGCTGTATGGGGATGGGGGTAGTTATCTGTGCTTTAACATTAAAGATGTCTGTAGTCATCAGCACCAAATACTGACACTTATTTTTAATTGAACAATTTTAGGTGCATTTATCTGAAAATAAATCAGCCTTCAAATCTAATGTTCAGATTATCCTATACTACTTCATTTATTTGATTTGAAGAGTCAGTGTGTGAATACATTACTGTAAAGTTCTTTTCAGTGCTATTTTTAACTTTTATTTCTGTAGACAACCAAATGTAACTCGTTTATATTCAGCCACTTTTTGGATCCTTATGTAGAATATATAAGCAGGAGATACAAATCTGCTTGCAATAAATATAAACATTCAAGACTGGTTTAAGTTTGCTCACAAGTAATTACAGTAATTCTAGTATGAATATGAGATGGTTTCATATTAGTCTGTAATAAAATGTAAGTATATAACTAAACAGAATGAGTGTTTGATTCTGTTATTGAATATGTTTTAGTCACGCTCATTTCTCATACTGGAGAGGACTCAGTGGAACACCACAAAAATGATTACGGGGACTTGGAGCATCTCTCTTACGAGAGACTGCTGGAGCTGGGCCTGTTTAGTCTAGAGAGGACTGAGAGGGGATCTCATCAATACATATAAATATCTCAAAGGTGGGTGTCAAAGAGGATGGTGCCAGGCTCTTTTCAGCTGTGCCCAGCAAAAGGATGAGGAGCAGTGGCCATAAACTAAAACACGAGAAGTTTCACCTCAACGTGAGGAAGAACTTCTTAACATTGAGAGTGGCAGAGCACTGAACAGGCTGCCCAGCAAGGTTATGGAGTCTCCCTCTCTGAAGACATTCAAAACCCACCTGCACACATTCCTGTGTCACCTGCTCTAGGTGACCCTGCCTTGGTAGGGGGGTTGGACTGGGTGATCTCCAGAGGTCCCTTGCAACCCTACCAGTTCCGTAATTCTGTGATTTTCAGAGTGTATGTAGACAGCTAAAAGGAAATTCAAAGAAGGGCTGGAACATGAGCTTGGGGGTGTGGGGTTGTTCCAAAACTAAGAGAAATTGGTACCAGTCCAGGAGAGCTTTGTTCCTCCGCACAGATTGAGTAAGTGCTAAGGTTCTTTCCAAAGTAAACTCATAAGCTACACATGAGAAGGTCTGCTACATTTCCTTCCAGTTCTGCTGTGTGAGGTACCCGGAGCTATTTCTCTTTTCTTTTGCAATGTTGTTGATTTAAAGAAGCTAAAGTAAAAAACAATGTGCTCTGACATCTGAGTTGGTAGCAGCGTTCATAGATTCTTACAGAAGAGGCTGAGTGCACAGAAAGACCATGATTTTATTTCATTTGGTGATAGAACACTACAAACTTGCTGCAGTTTCAAAACCATTACAGGTTCCATAGTACATTGGCTCTGTCAGTTTGAAGGTATCCCAGACAGCCTCCACAAAGCGGTTCAGGGTGGCAGGTTTGGTCCCTCCCTCTGCTGCTCCGACGATATGTAGAATGCTTAGGCCTTTGCTTCTGTATTGATTCTGCACTTCCCACGATAATGGTTTCAGAGGAATGGGTTTGTATTTATATGAAATTTGTATCTAAACAATACAAGAATGCTGTACTTATCTCCCTTTTGTACATCAAGAAATTTTGTGTTTCTACTGAATGAAATTCTAGAGAAGGTAGTTTGAAGGGGATATGGAAATATGGAAGATGTTTTTCCCTTTATTCATGCAAAGAAGAAAAAAAGAGCATAATTTGCAATTAGATGTTACATTGAAACTGTTTTTGAAAAAAATAATGTGATGATGTATTTGGATTTCAGGAAGAACACAGTACCAATATGGACATGTTACCACACAGCTTTTTATTTTGCACATGAAAATATATTTACTTATTTAAAGGAAAAAAGGATAGAAAATAATTTAAGTGCTGAACAGTATTCTAAATCAAATACTATGTGTTTTCCATTATCTCTTAAGTTATGCTCTTTTAGTAAGTTACATTATAGAATTAATTGGAAACTATTTTTTGTATTCTACAGTGAGGCTACACTTTTTTTCTGCAATATATGCAACACTGCTCTAAAAATCCTTCCTGAAGATTATCTTGATAGGAAGTGAGGTAGGTTGGAGACAGACTGAAGTTCCTTGGTTTTCTTTTTCGGATATTCTGATTTCCTCAGGTGATACTCTACAGGAATTTTGAAACAGTATTTGACTATTCTATTAAAGCTTTGTTGCTGTGTGTTTCCACTGCACATACAGGTGTATTAATTTTCATTTTATTCAAATGCCTAAAGCAAAACCCATACCTATTTAAAGGTTTCATTTACACTATGAAGTGATAAGATACGGATAAAACCAAGTATATCCATTAACTTCCTTCATTATACAGATCAGTTTATCTCGTGCCTAAAGTCCCTATCTAGGTTTAAAAGATTTTTTAAAAGAAAATTGCACTGTGTGAGCTTGCTTTTTTAACTGGTAAGTCTGCAGTAAATTAATAATGTTGAGTCTTAATCATTTCAGTGTTTGTTTTCCATTTAAAGGTGACAAATAGTATCTAGTTTTAAACCACCAAAAGGCTTGTTGTTTCCCATTATTCGTTTCAGTTAAGAAATCTCCTGGTGCATTATGCCTTTAAAAATATATAGGATGCAGTGTCCTACTAGGTTCAGAGGCTTCCTGTTTCAGGGAGAACTGTTGAGTGTCTCCTTATTTAATGTGGGAAAAACTGATGTGTTTTTCTTCCTAACAAGGAAAGCAATGTAAATATTTTTTCAAAAAGTACATCAACAACTTACCTTGAGATTTCAGGTATCTTTTGTAAAGTTACTTCATACTGAAATGTTAACCAAATTTGAGAGCTCTGAATCTTGCAATCTAATAAACACTGGGTTCTGGAAGAGAAGGAAAACAAATCCTGGTCCAAGGATCAAACCATCAAGTGGTATGCTGACTTTTATTTCAGAAAATACTTCCAACCAAGTAGCCAGCCTAGAAGAGCATTTTGCTAGGAAGTACTGAATAGCTTGCTCCTAGGATGAATAAAATTGCATAGCCAGAGAACATTGTCAATTAAGTTGAAATCTAATTGTTTATTCCCAGCTATGAAGAGGTAGTGTGTGTAGTTTTATTCAGACTAAATTATAGCCCAGAAAGAAATACCTCTCCTCCTGAGGGGTTTCAGGCACAAGACCACAACACTTAATGTTGATACAGCTCAGTAACAGTTGGGATTCCCTTGGCTTTTAAGTGGCTTTTCTTAGAAAGTCCAAATTATGTATTAGTTTAGCACAAAAGCCATGTTTGTGCATCGTTGTGCTGAAAGGAACTGGTCCAGATGGAAAAAAGCTGAAGATCCTTCCACTGTAGACTGTACTGGAACATGAGTCAGGCTTTTCTCTGTCTTCTCAGGTATGGCCTACAGCAGATGATTTGGAATCCAGCTTTCTTGAATTGTCCATCTGGAGTTTAACTAGAGTTTCAAACTTTAATGCCTGCTCAACTCTTGTTCTTGCTATGGGTAGAAAATGGGATATGTATGTTTACACTTCCCCTAACTTACCTCTTACCTGACACTCTGGGGTACCTCCCTTTCCCCTAGAAGTCTGTTTAACATACCATGCTTAATTCTGAAAGGAAAAAAACCCATTCCTTTTATGTTTGAGCAGTGATCTCTCTTTTTCATGCTCTCTCAGAGGAACATTCAGCAGGCAAACCAGCAGATCTGAAGCAACGTGGTCACCACCACAGTGGTTACTTGTCTTGGTTGTTTTTACACAAAAAGTACTTGAACACGTTCACATAAACACCACAAACTCTGTGTGTCCCCATCTCATGTGGGACATAATCATTCATCTTCATACTGCATTTCCCAGGCCCCTTTCTCAGCAAATTAACTCTCAAAAGTAAGCTCATCCATCCTTTTCTTTACTGAAATTGGGCATGCTTGGGAAATTAACCTTCTCCCTACTGAGTCCATTCATGCAAATTGTTCCAAAAGGATACATGGTCTCATGGGACTTAGTAAATTTATTTTTCCCTATAAAAATCTGTGATTTGAAGGTATTGGGGAAAAAAAGGAATTTTTAACCCACTTAATTTATTGCCAGCTACCTGTGTCCTACAATTTTGTCTTGACAAGAGAAAAGGTCTGTTTTCATACATACCCAAAGATTTTAAGCTAACATAGAAAGGGAATGGCTATTTAAATTCTAACACCACTGCCAGTGAGGAAATTCTTATCCATATCTGAAAGATAAATTTCACGCTGATTTCCCACTGATCTGGTTCTGCATCAATCATGATTATATCCTTCAATTAACTGTGGGAAATATGCCATTATCCCAAGTTCATCAATATTTCCATATCCTATGTGAATAATTTCACACACTCAACTTTGGCATCTCATATATCCAGATGTGGTTGATGAGAACCATCTGTCAACACTTTATTTCCAAATGTGTATGAACACTGAAATACAGAAAGTTGAGATATTATCTTAATTTCACTGGCAACTAATGTTCTCATTCAAGAAGGCTCCACCCTGACTCATTGTTTAAGAGCTGTTGCTAGAAGCTACTTGTGTTTTCCGTAAGGTTAATTGCCAACCATACTATTAACTTTTTAACTGTTTCAGTCTATGAAAATTTACATTCCCCTTACATTTCACAGAGATGCACACTTACCAATCCTGATATAATAACTTTTATATCCAGGTATTGAGCCAAGACACTATGTTTGGAGTTCTACTGATTTAGGGAGGAAAGTGCATGTTGTGCAAAAAGCCCAGACTAGTGCTGCCAGGCACTATAAATCCAGTGATACTCTTGTCACTGATGTGTTTTCTCATCCATATGTGGACACTAAAGGTGTTACATGAAAGTATGTCAGCTTGGGAGTAAGGAAAGTTAATTAGAATGGCATAAAAATAAATTTCACTAATCCATAGTAGAGTTCAGGCATCCTCTCATGTGGATTGACCTGTAAATCTGATGAATGTCCATTTGAACATTTTACATTACTGCTCACGGACATTTCATCTTACTGCCACGTCACACCACTCTTCTGATAGTGTTCATGGGTTGCAAATCCATTTATTCTCTACCACCACACCAGATGCACTCAAAACAAACATGCTCTACTAATATTTTTAAAGAAAGTCCATGGTTTTTGTTCAGTCCCAAACAATTTCTTTCCTTCACTATGAGTCTTCATCATTCTGTTTCAGTTGTTTCATGGTGGACAGCCTAGAACTCTGACCTAGACTGTGTTTCCCACAGAAGAAGACAGCAGCACCTATGACTTTGAAATCCCTGCCTCACATACTGCAGACCGAAGCACACCATGGTTCTAGTCCCCGGAACTTTTCTAGTCCCCTCTCCCTCTCTGCCTCTTCTCTGCACAAGCAGAATTAAGTGGGAATTGTGTATTAGAACAACTCAGCGTCAAAATATGATCCAAGAAGCCAAATGTGAGGTTCAGGTTCAGGTACTTACAGCTGTGTGTGTTCAAGGCAGATGTTTAAGCTCCCATTACAGCCAGCAGGAGATTTCCTGTTGGGTTGTCACTGAAAATAAAAACAGATAGTACCTGCAACATATTTTTAATCATGACATTCAGCCCAAGTTCTTCAGTAGGTATAGTCTTTGTTTGTGTGTGTTTGTATTTACTGTCTAATTTACTGAACATAAGCATAGTGAACTCCATTAATTGTTTCAATTTTATTTTTTTTTAAGCTCTTGGGAAAGCTAAGGAAAAAAGCAACTAGGAGGGAGAGAAAACATACATGCCAAAGGATGTTCTGCATCCATGACAAAGAAAAAACCCATAGAATATTCTTGGTGCTTTCTGTCACTATGACAACAAAGACACAGAGACACAAAATTTGAAATGTGAATAGCAAAGGTAGAATTTGGGGCTCTTGCACAAGCCATTAGTGGGATGGACTTACAGCTTTGTCCTCCCGCATGATTTTTGTTGCTTGTGGCCATGTCCCCAGTACACGTATTAGGACTAATTTCTTTAGCTGACAAGGTCTGGACCTTGCAGCTGGAAGCTGTAGAGTTTAGTAGGACCAAAGCATCTTCAGAATCCCAAATCTCTAGCCAGGGAATCTTCCTCCTCCAATTTAGGCACTTGGGGCTACAGGCAGATCTCCCAGTCCTCCCAATACCTTTAACAGCTGTGGGACTGCTAACAAGAGACCTCGTCTGACCTGTTACCCTGAAAGGAAGGAAGGGAGGAGAGGAAAGAGGATCACATGCTCCACATGTCAGATATGTTTTACAGGCACCAGGAGTGGTGGAAGAGTCTGATTCTGTGCCAACCACCCAGGTAACCAACAGGACAGATTTTCCATGGCCACTTCCAGCATGAATATTTGTTAAATAAAAATATGGGGAGATGCTTGCCCTGTAGATTTCCCTGTATCTGCAGGACACCAGCTTCTGTCTTGACCGGCATTTAAAATTGCATTGCTCTTCCATGCCCTTTCTGGAAGCTCTGCTGTGCAGGGTAGCTATGGCACATCAGCTGCACGAACTCTGCCTGCTTTTTGCTGCTAATGCTTTCCACAGTGTTGGTTCAATCAGAATGGAAAAGCACAGAAAAATCCTTTCTTGATTTCACAAGGTCAGAAGAGTTTTTTAATCTGCCCTTTTAAAGCCATGTAAATGAGAGGCTTTCTCCACATTAGCTATAGCTTCCCTTGGTCCCCACTCGTGTTGCTATGGGTTTCCTAGTACCTTCCAATAGGAAGGTCCCACCAAAGGATTCTCCTTTTATCACCTGATTCCCTGGAGATAATATTTGTCCTGGTTTATTAATTCCTCATACATCTTACAAGACTGGAGTGTATCTTCACTTTTGTTCCAGTGACTGGGTCAGAGAATTATGGCAATGAATGGTAGGAGATTCACAATGGATGACTTCATCTCCAGAATCCTGTGTGTCTTCACACAAGTAGTGACAAGAAGTCTCTCACTGGACCATCTGGTTTTTAAATCCCAAGCCTGTACACTGTTTTTTGACTAAACTGAGTTCAGGGAGGGCATCAGAGCAGTTGTGTGCAAAGCTTTTTCCTTGTAGCTAATTAGCTTTCTTCCTATTCACTGCACATATTTGAGTGTCTTGTCCATCCGATTCCTGCCCAAGCCAGTTCCTTTCCCATTTGTTATGGCAATTGTCCTGTGTTTCATCAAGAACTCTGGAGGACACAAAAGGAGTAACCAGCCATAACAAGCTGAATCTATCCACTTTGGATAAAATCTAACTTACTATAGGCTAAAAGGACTACCATGGCCTCTGCTAGTATTTCCAGCACATTCAGCTTGAATTTTCAGCCCTAGAGTAACCCTGAAATCAAGAGTCTTTCTAATATTTGTGGAGAGACTGGTGTTATTTTTACTGAGTTCTTAGGATTTGTATTAAAGTAAATATTTCATACCAGAGAAAGAAAAATTAATGGAGATACTTTACACCATCAGAAAGCAGAGTATGATTGCAATAGTATTCCCTGAACCTATGAGTCATGTTTGTTAATGTTCATGGTGTAATAAGAAGACAGGCTAGATTTTCTAGTAACATATTTTGCTCACATCTTGTAAAAACATGAATTTGTGCAGCTTACTAATGGGATTCTCCAAAGTCTTGACTCTTCCCTTTTCCAGTTTATTCACATTTCTACTCTATTTGCCACTAATAAATTTTTCAGCCCTGTGTGCTATAAATTATTGTTATAATTACAAAGAAAAGACTCACTGTCAATCTATTTAAAAAAACCACAGGGCTGAGAAAAAATGCACAGAAAATTAAGACTCAAAGTTCTTATTTGCAGAAGTTCTCCAGGGCAAGTTAGGGAGATTTTTGAAACACACCAAGAATAAAATAATAATGAGTATATACAGGCAGAAGGAAATTCAATTCTTTCTCAGTACACTACTATGATTTTACAGACCGTTTCTGATTCCGTACAAGTTGTGGTTTAGACCAGTTGCTCGATAAAGGTCTCAGATTTTTGACAGACCCAGTTCCTGTAATCTGCTCCTGAAAGCCAACCTGTTGTCATTTTGTTGCCCCTCCAGACTTCATAACTGGCAGAAACAGGTATAGCTGATACTAAGAAAATTTCATGCTATTAACTAATTTATAGCACATTCACACTGACAGCACCAGAAATGCTATGTACATGTGTGTGAAGGAGGTGCTCCATGGTACAACTTTTGCTAGAGCCGTAATACTTCATTGGTTTACAGTTCCTAGGAATCCCACCTTACTCCTCATATTTAGGACAGATACTTTAGGATAATTCAGCCTCTTTCCAACCCACTTTTACCTTCAGCTGTTTTAATGTGAAAGCACACATTTGCTCTAGTGACTTACTTTCTTTCTTTATTAGTTTCTTCAGACCTCTTAAATGCCATCTGTTCTTGACATTTGCTTGAAACTTAACTGCTTCCTGCTGAAATTCACCCCAGCTTCTTAGCATTAGTCAAAACAAAAGTATTTTCCATGGAGTATAGCATTCTTATAATAGCCAATGTTTTATTGATGAATATATTTTACTTAATGTAGAAGAAATAACATTTCTGAGTCTATTAATAATAAAAGTCTATTCCTAATAAGATCCATTTCCTCCACAAACAGATACTACTAGCCAATGCAACTGTATCTTCCTTTTGAGCAAAGATTTCTGCAGAAATCCTGCTCGATCAATAAAATGCTCTGATCTTCTGTCTGACTTCTCACTGCTTGATTCCGGCCAGTGCCTAAGGTTCTGGTTTAACACAGAACACAGCAGGGATCACAAAAGTCAAAAACCTCATGTTTCTACTAGCAAAAAAAGCAGGTCAGGAACTGTCCTTTGGCACAGGAACCAGCTGGCACAACACGGCTTTCCTACATACAACTAAACTCTTATCTCTTGAAATAGGTCAGTTGCACGCAGACAGCCTGCTGGGAACGGCCCCGGCACACACCGACCCTTGAGCTGTGCCTCAGGGACTGCTGTTGGCTGAGACACAACCACGCCGGGGACGCCACCACCCAGGGGACAGCACAGAAGATGACCAGTGCTGTGCTCTAATCCTGAACCTAGCCCCATTTAGTTTACCACTCTAGGGGTAGCTATAGGGATAGAGATCAAAAAATGCCTGCAACACAAACCAGAACTGAAATCTAAATTCTGTGTTTGATTGCTGCCTCCCTTGTGCTTCAGAGACTTCTTTCAAAGCTATTTTTGACAGTATTTCCAAATTAAGGCATCCTCCCTGTTCTTCCATGTTATCATTAATTGGCCCTTTTCCCTGGACAACCAACCAGATCTTTTCAACCGACACTGAAAATGTTCTTGTGAGGTTCTGAAAAAAAAAAGAAAAAAGAGTGATCTGAATCTGCACTTTCTCTCAGCAGTCCCCTGTTCCACAGTGAAGTGCCACAGGGTCATTCTTTTGCATGATAAACTGGAGCATGGGACATCTCATGGAGAACAGACCATGGCTGCTGCTAAGGTGACTTGGTTACCTACTTGCATCTCAGGTTCTGTTTGATCCACATTTTGGGTTAAGCTGCCAAATACCAAAACCTTGTTTCTGTAAGCCATTTCCTGACACTACCCTGGGTCACAGGGCTTTAAGAAAGAGCATTTCAGGTTATTAAGGAGACAAGTGTACAGAGCATATCTCTGTCATCTGATGTATTTCTAAAAATCAGAAGCCTCTCACTCAAGAAATAGGAAGTACAAGAAATATGTGGCAGCCCTCGCTTTGTCCTCAGTTCTGGAGTATTTTTCCTGAAAAATTTAGTGTCTGAAACTTGCAGTTGCATTACCATGAACATAAAGCACCACTGTTGCAGCAGGGATGTAGAGAGAGTAGCCCTGAAGACTGCTGAGCATCTGAGAGGAGAGGGATTGGGAAAGCTTGTGGTCAGTTAGGGACACACCTCGGGTGCTGCCCATGAAACACACATCTTCTCTGCAGCTCCTGTTTCTCACACGTTTATACATACAGCACACAAAAGCACATGCTGTGCATTGTTTTGCTTAAAAGCAAAGGTTTTAATGATTGGGGATACCTGAATAAAAAATGCCAATACCTGTTGGTGGTTGGCTTGTTGCTTTTTTTTCTTTCTATAATGGGAAAACCCACTTCCAGCTGTTCAATTGTCTGATCAAGACGTAAACACAGAAAGTGCTGTTACCTTCATATACGCATTCCAATAAAAGCAAAACAAAACGCTGGGAGGGAACCAAACACTGAAACACCAAGAAACGTCAGAATTGAGGCTGCGAAACTTCACGTGCCACACGGTGTACCTCTCTGCTATTACAGAACCATGGAATTGTTCAGGTTGGAAAAGACCTCCAAGATCATCAAGTTCCGCCGCTGACCCAGCACTGCTACTAAACCGTGTCCTTAAGTACCACAGTTCCCCAAAAGATGACACGATACTCCTACAGGTAGCAACAGCTTTCCTGGAAATGACCACTTTTCACTGAGTAAGGCACGCAAAGCCCCTCACTCCAACAACCCCTCCCTACCCGCGGAGCACCTGCCCTTTGCAGCCCGCGGCGAGGAGGCGGCGGCGCTTCCCCAGCCTTTACAGGTGCTCGAGGTGAGCGCGGCCGGCGCGCCCGGGGCGGGGACGAGCGCTGCGCTCCCTTCCCTCGCCCCGCCACACAAAGGGCCGCCGGCCGCCTCCCGCGGAGCGCGCACGGGGCGGGGGATNACGGGGCGTGGGATGCCGGTACCGGGGCGAGGATCGGAGCCCGGACAAAAGGCAGCCCCTCTCCGCCACCTCCCCGCCCGCGGGCGGGGCCCGGCGGCACCTCCCCCGCACTCCATCCCATCCCATCCCGCTCCCTCCCTCCTTCCCATGCCGCGGGCCCCGGCGGGAGTCGCTGCCCCACTCGCCCGGGCGAGCCGCTGAGCGCCGGCGGCAGCGGCCACCTGGTCCTCCTGGCAGGGCGCCGAGGTGAGTGAGGCGGGCGCCTCATGGCCCGCGG
>VXBT01013265.1:125652-158942 GCA_013400235.1 Oriolus oriolus
TTTTTTTTCTGTTGAACTTTGCAATTCTTGTGTTTCAGATGGCTTCCAGAAGTGATATGCTTCACTGATTTGGGACTGGACTATACAAAAGTAATTACGGAAGTTAAATGGAAAGGCCTTTCTTTTTTTTTTTTAATGATGGAGGTCTGTAAAATCAGTCTTGAAGGCAGCCACCTGTGTGCACTGTTGAGGCTGTGCAGGAGCTTCAAAATAGCTACCAGATTTAATCGTCTTAAAACATACATCTGCTTGAAACTTTGGACACAATTAAATTTGTCAGATGCTGTTTCTAACAAAATTACACTGTTGGGTAAATCTATAACTACTTCATTAGGAAGTATTCATCATGGTTACTTAACAGGAAATTAAATCCAAGTAGATTGGAAGAGAACTTGCTTCTTCTTTCCTCAAGCATTACCTTTACCTTGCACGTAGGTTCAACAACTTCTGCGGGCACAGGACATTGGCAGTGCTCTCCATCTCTATAGACAGGCAGTTAGGGAAGGTTTCTTGAGCCTTAGGAAACCTCAGCCATGCCTTTTTTCCCCTCTGTGTGTGTGATGGTGAAAGACTGAATGCTGAAGCTACGAGTCTTGAGGGTTTTCTTGGTGGGTTATTGCAAAGCGCTTTTGATCTGCCACAGGCTGGGGTTGGGGGGTGGAGGGAGAGAAGGGACATGTGGAGTAGAGGTTCTGTGAGCCCTTTGAAACTGGACACCTATTATATGTTTGTCAGCAAGTCGGTGGTATGAAGTGACCCAAGTGATCTCTCAGAGACCTGTGTCCTCTGAGCTGAGCAAAGCACGTACTCCTGTTTTACGGTCACTGAACAAAGGCACTCTCCTTGGAGCTTTCTTCAGAGAAATGTCTTAGATGTTCCAGGTTCTGATTTCAAGAGAAACTGTTAATATTATGATGCTTGCTCTCATAAATAAATTAAAAACCAGAACATGCCATGTCCTCACTGACATCTAGAAAGTAGCATGTATTTTTCTTCTTTCAACTGAATTAGTCTAGGAGTTGGGATTTGCATGCTTGGCCACAGGTACCTCTGAGTTAAACAAATGGGATTTGTGTAGTGTCCTCATGCTGGTGGGGCAGCATCTTGTGTTTGTCACGTCTTTGTGCGTGAAATGATGCATTGGTGAGATGGGAGTTTGGGTTTATCATGAGAACAACTTGAACAAGGGGAGATTTATCAGCCCCTTGAAATAAGGGGTCAAGTACAAAATCACCTCGTTCTCTGCAGAGTACTGAATAGCACTATCAGCTTCTATTGTGTTTCAGGCTTAATCTAAAAATGAAACCTGGCTTGTCATTCTCTGGGGTCTTGGAAAAAAATCTCTGAAATGTGTTCTGAGTGAAAATAGATACAGTGAACTGTTCTAGAAAAGTATAAGCTACTCTCCATGCTGCTTTAGAGGACACCATGTTCAGGCCAGTGTTTTATTTGACGTCTCATGGATGGAAAGAGAAATGAGTGGGAAAGAAAGCTGGTGTGTGGGGGCAGTATGAGGGGGCAGGAGGAGAAGTTTAGATATCTAATTCCAAAAGCTCAGTTTTCAGGAATGTAGGTGGTTTGGTGGGAGTATTAAAGACTAAGAAAGTTATGCTTTTGCTAATAATGATCCCTAGGCAACCGGATTTCTATAATATGGAGGTTTTCTCACATTTACATTAACATTCCTCAAACTCTGACTTTTCTTTGGTTATATTCACTGAAAATATGGAAGTCTTGCACTCAGCATTGGATGTCAAGTTTTTACAGAGTGAACAACAAGCCACTTTTCAAATTCTATGCTGTATAAAAGTTGAGGACCCCTGTTTTTTCCTGTGGTGGGTGCAAAGGGGAAATTAGGCATGTGTAAGGTGCAGGTTTCTGAGGGACATGAGGTGCAGTTTGGGTAAGGATGCTTACAGCCAGTGGAGGAGAATGAGGAACTTCAGGCTTTGTCCCTACCTCATTTCATTCCTGCGTGGAGCTGTTGTTTCCTTGTCCTCGTGCTCTGCTCCCATGGTCCATGGATGGCTTGGTGTGCACTGGGCCCGTAGCTCTGAAAAGGAAGAGAATTTGAGTATGAGTACTTGAAGCTCTTCCTGTACCTGTGTGCAGAGTGGTTGTAGTCAGGCAGCAGGGAAGGTTGCTCAAGTCTTGGGGACTCAGCTACCCTCTGTCATCTTAGGTTTATCTTTTTATTCTTTTTGTTAGAGGTCTTAAAACACAATGCACAATTCTGAGTTGACTAACGAAAGATAAACTTCTTATGTCTGTCTGCCCCAAAAGGAGGAAGGAAGACAGCTGAGCGACTTCATTTAAACTTGTAAGCATTCCTCAAAGAAGTAGTGGCTACCTATAGGATGAAAAGTTGAATAAATAAGAAAGCATTTCTCTTATGAAACACATTTGGTTTTTTGTTTTCCTTTGTACAGGCCTCAGGTTAGCTCTTGCTAAATAGTCTTGCCTTTTCTTTGAAATTAGTATTTCTTACGTAAGCCTGTTGATGGTTTTTAATGTTTTGTGAAAGGCTTTTAAATAAAAAATGAGACCCTTTATCCTGAAGGACTACTTAGTATTCAAGTTAAATGCTGATCACAGTACAACTCTAAATGAGAAAAAATTTAGTCTTTAAATTGATTTTGACTTAAAACATGTGAGGGTATTCTACATGCCCTAGAGAGAGATGAGAACGGGGCTTTGTTGCTGATTTTTTTGTCTTCATCTTTCCGAATCAAATGTGAAAGGACTGGGAGAAGGGCAAGAGTAGAAATACAATATCTCCATAGGCAGAACTTGAGTCATTTCATGGACTTTACTGGAATCCTAAAGTGTTTTATTGTTTTTATTATGCGACTCATTCTGTGTGGCGCTCTGTTGGTTATGTATACAAAAGTGGGACTTCTCATTATACAAACTCGGGTTCATCTGCTGTTGTCTTGGACTCTCTGGAGTCGAAGTAAGGGGCTGATGAGTCTCTTAACTTAGACATCTCAGTTTCATGTCTGATCTTGGAAGGAACCTGGGCTATAATGTGTGTCTGATTTATTTTGCACTTTCCCCTTGCACTGGGCAATGGGAAGAATGACTGGCCAGCATTGCAAAGCATAAAAATTGGAAAGAATGCTGCAGATCTAATGCGTGCACCTGAAATAAGATTCTCATCAGAGCAATACTGACAGGTTTAAATACCATTCAGTGTATTTTAATCCATTCCAAGATGAAGAAATACTACTATACAGATGTTGGTATTCAGTTCAGTCCAATTCTCCTGGAGAGACCTGCAGGATACATGGATGAGCTCTTATGTCATCATCTGGACTCTGCTGTCTCTTTTGATGTGGGTGTACTGAGCTTGGTGAATTACTAAGTTTAAGCCTGCTATCCAGGCTGGATATTAAACAGTTTTTCTTTAAAGGCATTGGCATGAAGTGTCATCATGTATATGGAAAATAAGTGTGTGAAATCTTAGTAGATGCTAAATTAGGAGCAGTTTTCCCCACACAAACATCTCAGTGACTTAAATGGAACAATGATGAAAGCACGGTAAAACGATGCGATGATTTAATGCTGAGGGAGGTAATTCACAGGACAATCTGAAAATATTGGACAAATGGTCTTAGAAGTTAGATATATTTAAAGGTTTGTGTTACACCTGACTAGAAATAATGCACTTCACCAGGCAAATGGCTGAAGAAGTTGCATCATGTGGCAGCAACCGTGATCCAGTAACAGTGCATGGATTCGGGGTGATGGGACCCTGGGAGTTGGCTTTAACTGCCTTGGTTAAGTGGCTGCAGAACGTGGATTTAAGTTTCTGAGATAACTGCATGCCTTACGTAATCTGGTTACATTTGAAGATAATAATTAACTACTGCCTTTGCAATGTTATTCTTGAATTAAAGGGGGATTTTGGATGGGAAACTGAAGTAAATTCCGTGAAGTATGTGTGCAAAGTGATTGAAATAGGACTCTTGCTTTCAAAAACTGTTCTTTTGTCTGAATTTCATAAGCAATGTTTCAGGAAGCGTTTGCACCTTAATTAAGGAGTAATGTGGAGTTAAGAGTTAAGGATATTAAGAATATTATTACTTAAGTACAGCTCTTGGGCCCACAGGTAGAGAGGTCCTGGCTGCAATGAAATCTACCAGTGCCTTTGTGTCCTGACAAATGAATCCACATTCTGCCCCTGCTTTTCCCTGGGTGTTTCACCAACTTTGATGTCTGCAATCTAGTTAAAAGCAAACAGAAAAACTCTCAGGAAGTATTGGTTCTAGCACATGAAACTGAGGTTCAGGAGCAGTTGTTCAGATCTGTAAATGTCAAAAGGATATTTTAGTCTTGGGCTTTCTTCTTGGTGTATCAGCCTACTTTTACGCTGGCTGAGGGTATGAGTTTATCTTTGGATGTTTTGAAATAATAAGAAAAGCTGCTTGTGTCTGCAGTGTCACTGCAGTGGTCCAAGTGGAGATACATCCATCAGGGATGCTTTGACTATTTGGAACATCTTGTATTAGCTCATAAACCAAGAGAAAAAGATTGTTTGGGGTTTCTTTTTTCCTCTCTTTTTTATGTTTTCCTTTTCTAGGCAATCTCGGTCAGGTAGTTTTATGAATGTGCAAGCTGCCTCTCTTCAGGAAGTGTGACAAACATATACAGTGACTATCTCTCTTATATTTTTTCCTCCAACTCATTTGGCCCCAGAATTCCTGCTGTGTTGGATTGAGATCTAAGTTCACATTACTGCTCTTAAAATAAAGATGATCAGTGGATCAGAAAATAATTAAGGATTAAGGTCATAAATTAAATGCGTGTCTTTAGCTGCATGTTCGTATATAATTATTTCTGCTAATCTTCAGGAGTTTCCATTCCTTAAGGAAAAGCAGTAAATTAAAAACTTATTCCTAGAGTAATTTGCTGACTCCTGAAGCAGATCCAGCTGCTTTTTCGTTCACCTTGCACAGGAGCAGGGAGAAAAACTGCTGGAAGTTTCTGGGGTTCTTGTTTCCTGCAGAGAAGGCTTCCCCATCTCTGCCCCAATTCTTGGGCTAAAGAGTTCTGGACTGGAGAACTTTAACTTTGCTAAGTGGCTTTAAGAAGTAAAATCTGTTTAATGTCTCAGATGTAAGGGTAATTGAAAGAATTCCCCCTGCTCCCACAGAATTAAAAAGAAAAATGAATTGCAATTAAGTGCTTTTTTAATGAAACCCTCTGCGCTGTTTAGGTACCTGCATGTGCACACTTGTGCCAGTTGTTGCACATGGCATGCCAGACTGTTGTAGAGGCAGAAGCAGCTTAAAACTCTGTCCTATTTGCTACATACATTATTTACTAGCAGAATGTGCATTAGTACAGCTGGAAGTGTTTGCCACTTTCTGGGTGACAGGGAGGACGTGTGCAGTGAACCTGTCCAGTTCAGCAGCTATAGAAAGAGTTGAGCAATTTGCTTTTAACTCCATTACCCATCCTCTGACAAACACTGTGAGGCTTCCAAGTCTGGAAATAGGCAAAGGGAGAAGTGAGGAAATGGCAGTATGTTGGCTAAAATAAAACAAAATTGCTCTCTTTAAACTGGGGAGAAGATGCACCTTGCTGTAATACTTGAAGAGTGTTTTATCTGGAAATCTTCTCTTCTGTTGAAGTATTGTAGTAAGTGCCAGAGAGAGTACTTTATTCATCATGGGTGATTCCTGAGGGATCTGGTGCTGAATAATGAGAGTGTCTTTTTGCCTCTTTTTAAACTGATAACTCTTTTATATTAAGAAGGCTTTTAAAATGGAGTTTACTTTGTTCAAGTCTGTAAAACTAGCACCTTCAAATGTAATACAGAGAATGCAGACTTATGTCATTGTTAATATCCATGGTCTGGAGTGATGCTTTTACTCAATTTAATCAGCAGCTGGAAACAGATGCACTGGAAACTCTTGGATTTTGATGCTTGCAGGACAGATGAAGATTGTGCATCTATTTCTTACCTAAAAAGCATTAAATTTGCCCAAGGAGATGTGTATCTCCCCTACTTGCGCCTGGTGTTTTCCAGATAGACTTGGAACAGCCTGTCAGGTCCCTTGTGCTTGGAGATTTGGACCATTATTTTTCTTGCCTATATGCCTTCTGGTGGAGAGTCGGAACAAACCCATCTCTGGATGTGGTGAAATTTCCTGAACAGAACAGGGGAAGCAAGGACAGGTATCCCTGGGAAGAATACAGGGATGCAGTCCAGTTGTAGGGTTGTGGTGAGGAAGGCCAAGGGGAAACTGGAGCTGAACTTGGCAAGGGATGCAAAGAGTAATGAGAAGGGCTTCTATGGTATGTCAGCCACAAAAAGGGAAGTCAAAGAAAGTGTATCCCTGATAAGCAGGGCTGGCAAACTGGTAACAGTGGGTGAGGAGAAGGGTGAGGTGCTCAAGCTTCACTGGCAGCCTCTCTTCCCACACCTGTCAAGTAGATGAATTGCAGGATGGGGACCGGGACAGCATAGTTCCTCCCACTGTAGAATAAGATCAGGTTTGTGACCAGCTGAGGAACTCAAATGTATGGGACCTGATGAGATGCATCCCAGAGTCCTGAGGGAACTGGCTGATGTTGTTGCCAAGCCATGCTCCATGATTTGAAAAGTCATGGCACTCAGGTGAAGTTATCATTGCAAAAAGGAAGATATTGTATCCGTCTTTAAAAAGGGTAGGAAGGAGCACCCTGGGAACTACTGACCTGTCTCCTCCCTGCACCCTTCCCCATCATGGAACAGATCCTCCTGGAAGTTATGCTATGTCATATGGAGGACAGGGAGGTGATTAGGGACAGCCAGTATGACTTCACCAGAGGCAAGTGCTGCCTGATCAACCCAGTGGCCATCTATGACAGAGTGGCCACATCAAGTGATGAGGGAAGGGCTACAGATGTCATTTACCTGGACTTCTGTAAAGCCTCTGACATGGTGCCCCACAACGTCCTTCTGTCTAAACTGGAGAGAGATGGATTGATGATGGACTGTTCAGTGGATGAGGAATTGGTTGGATGGTCGTATACAGAGGGTGGTGTCAGTGGCTTAGAGTTGTGGTGGACATCAGTGACAAGTAATGTCCCTCAGGAGTCTGTATTGGGATCAGTGTTATTTATTATCTTCACTTGTGACAAAGGGATCAAGTGCACCCCCTGCAAGTTTGCAGATGACACCAAGCTGAGTGGTGCTGTTGACACACTGGAAGGACTGGATGCTATCCAGAGGGACCTGGACAAGTTCAAGAAATGGGACACTGGGAATCCCATGTGGTTTAACAACGCCAAAGGCAAAGTGCTGCACCTGGGTAAGGGCAACCACTGGTATCGATCTGGGCTGGGGAATGAACAGCTCAAGAGCAGCACTGCTGAGAAGGACTGGGGGGTGCCGGTGGATGAGACAGTGTCCAGATGCTGCTGGACACAATCCAGCCATGCACACGCAGCCCAGAAAGCCAGCTGAATCCTGGGCCACATCAAAAGCACTGTGGGCAGCAGGCTGAGGGAGGGGATTCTGCCCTTCTCTCTGGTGAGACCCCAGCTGGAGAGCTGCATCCAGCTCTGGGGTCCTCAACCTAAGGAAGATGTAGACCTGTTGAAGTGAGTCCAGAGGAGGTCCACGAAGATGGTCTCAGGTGTGCTGGAGCACACCTCCTGTGAAGACAGGCAGAGATGGTTGGGGTTGTTCAGTCTGAAGTAGAGAAGGCTCCAGGGAGACCTTACAGCACCTTCTCCAGTACCTAAGGGAGCCTATGGGAAATCTGGAGAGGGACTTACTACAAGAGCATGTGGAGATAGAACAAGGGGTAATATTTTTAAACTGGAGAAGGATTTATTTTAGATTAGATGTAAGAAAGGTGGGCCTTTTTGTTTTGTTGTTTTGGTTTTTTGTTTGGTTTTTTTTACAGTGGGGCGGTGAGACGCTGGAACAGGTTGCCCAGAGAAGTGGTAGATGTATCCCATCCCTGGAAACATTCAAGGTCAGGTTGCACAGGGTTCTGAGCAATCTGATTGGGTTGCTCATTGCAGGAGGATTGGACTTGGTGACTTTTAAAAACTCCTTCCAACCTAAACTATTCAATGATTCAACTTTTCAAAGTTCCCAACTACATTTTAACAACTATTAAGTAGTTCTCTGGCATAAACTAAGAAGCTTGCAGGTGTTTAGTGATGTGCTTGCTCTCTTACCTGCAAACACATAGAATAACCCTGGTAATTTCCAGCTCCTGCTAGGCTAAGGGAGCTGTTGCCCCCTCCTTGTGCTCAGGAAGAGGGCAGCGGTGAAGGACCTGGGTGCTGTGTCAGAAAAAGCATCTCCTCTTCCTGTCAGATTTCAAAGTCAAGGTTTCATTCAGTTATTTTTATTTATGAAAACTTTGAACTGTAATTTCAGCCCCCTATATAATGGCAATCGTAGTATCTTGTCCTTTTTTATCATTATTTTATTCTTTCACTTTTTTGACAACCCATGTGTTCGGTGTGTTCTTTCACCTAGTTGAATTTGGTTTTAGAAGGTGCTTTTAAGATAAATACTGATTCATTCTGCTGAAAATACAGAGTGATACTGATTTTTTTTGCCTTTATGCAGGTCACATGTGATTTGATATCTGCATATGGTTTTTTTTTTTCTTTGTTTTTTATATTAGCTTCCTGACCTATGATATAAGCATTTTGAGAAACTACAGGGAACTTGAACATTTTACTTTAGGTACTATACCATGGATGGCTATTGTAAACTGCATATTTTTTCTTCAAATAAAATCAGAGATATGATTATCTGTATGTAATTGTCATCCTTAACATCTGAGCCTCTTCTTTCAAGTAGCTAGGTTTTTTCCTTATGTTTTGCAGCAAATGATTTTCTGTTTGTTTTTATATTTCAGAAATCAGCTCACAGAGTTTTCATGTCTGAGTACTGGTTTCGGACCCTGATCCTGTGCAAAGAAACTGGAAGCTGCAACTGTTTTGCGACAGCCAACCAGCCTAATGAAGAGAAAGAAGAAGATACAAACCATCAGGTTGTGGTGTCAGATACCATGCAGCTTGTGCAAGATAAGCAGGAGGTGACAGAAATCATGGCAGGTGAGAAAAACAGCGTATTTTGAAACTGTCCTGCTGGCTGCCAGACTGTTGAGAAGAGGACTGATGGCTTCAAGAATTTTAGCAATTGTATCTCACCTCTAACAAGGAGAGTAGGGTAGGGAGCCCTACTGGAATAGCTGAGTATTCACTTGGAGGGGGCTGATGTCACCACGAAAACAACTGTTTAATAGCAGCTAGTGAACACCTGTACTCAGGAGGACTGATGCTTGTAATAAGAAATTAAAATAATTCCATAAATTAATGGTTTAGCAAAAAATAGCCATCCCAGAGAAACCTGACCTACCTTCCTACAATTTTAAAATCATAGTCTTGAGAAACTGCTGAGAAGCAAGTAAAAAAATACCTCTGCACCATATCACATTACTTCTGTTGCTGTGGACCATAAGCACAAAACTGTAGTGAGTGCTAGTTTATAGTAACTGGGACTAGGAGTACTGGTTTTTTTTAACTTTACCATCTAATCCTATATTTTTCCATGCAGGATGTTGTCACATAGTTCATATATGAATGACAAAGGAACCTTTGCCTAGTGAAGATGGTCTGTAATTTTATAATTTGATTAGCAGTTGCATCTGATTCTGTTTGGTTTTTATTAACACATCTTCATTTCATTTTGAAAAATGTTTTTATAAAGCCTCCTAGGTAGTTAGAAAATACCTAAATATATTTATGCAAACCACTCTAAGCTGGAAAGATGTTCCAAAACTGGAAAGGTGGAATTCACTAAAATACAGTTTTGCATTTAATATACAATTACAAAACAGGATATGACTCCTTTGTGCTAAAAGATAAAAAGCTCATTCTTTCAGCTGGAATTAACTGGTGATGTTGCTGCTACAGAATGATTCATATTCTGTTCTGACTTAACAGGAAGTAGTGATTAGAGTAATCACTTTGCTTTTGTACCAGTGACGTCTCAGCCAGAGTGAGGTTTCTTTGGAAGGCAACAAGGAAAGATGCAAACAAACCCTGCAGTAATTCCAGAGGATGATGTCAGGGTTGATCAGATATTATTTCTGTGGAAATAACATGTGTGTATCTAGACTACAAGAGCAAACTGAAGGGAAATCACACATAATTCAGTGGAGATCTGTGCTAGTTATGGAAGAATGTGAATATCTGCTTACTATTTTCTTGTTGTCCATAACTATTAGAATAAGAGCAAGGAAATGTGAACTTGATTCCTGCAGAGAAGATGTAGACCTAATTGGGGCAATTGTTAAACAGACTACTTAAAGAGTTTGTGCAATCTCTAGCTTGTTCTTAATGAAATCTCTAGTGAAACAAACCCCTCCTAGAAGGGTGCTGGGTGTGCTTGTTTCCATCTCAGTGCTTTAAGCCAAGCTAAGAGGACTGTTCTTCTGTGGTGGAGGAACAAACAAACAAGTCCTGGGAAGGCAGGCCTGGAATATGAGGTCAGAGGAGAGAGAGTTCTGTTTTGTGTCGTCTGGAGGGTTTCAAATGGGAAATTGCTACTTCTCCTCCCCAGAAATTCAGGGGAGAGCTGTGTAGGGTTCAAAGTTGTGTATGTATTCTCTGCTGAAGTGTCAGTGAGTCAGTGGCTGACTGGTTCACCTACAAAAGAAGCTTAGTAAACTTCAGGGATTGAAATGAAAGCAGTGAAAGCAGACCAGGAGCTGAGTGTAGAGATGTACTTCATAGGCAAGAGACTGCCTAGAATAGCCTGCACATACTTGACTATGCCAATTTCATCTTTTAGCTGTGGCTGCTACCCTTCTATCACTGTAGTGTATGTGGAAGGGACATGAGGTTTAGTGAAAGACGTTCTGGACTAAGTTTCCTGGCCTGAGAAGTAGTGGATTTTTCACTGAGGGTTATATCCATGTCTGGCATGACAGCTGAATTGCAAGCCATTAATTGAAACTGCAAAGCACCTGATGATACTCTTTATCCCTGGAAAAAGTGGGATGTAGTTTTCAAAAAAAGGTATGTTTGTTTTCTTTTGACAACAGTGTGTAGACTGAGAGAGGAGCTTCCCCAGAACTAAGCAGAGACTACATGAGAAACTTAATGGCAGATAATTTTCTGCTAAAGTTCATAAATTTTACAGCTAAATGAAGTATGAAAGGTTTTCTGTGCCGTAATACTGTTGTTGCTAGTATTGAGGATTGAATGAATCATTGTGGACATTTTATTGGGTTATGATGTTTAACAAGTCATTGCTCTTAATTCATGCAATTTGTATGGTAAGATTTTCTGACTCTATCAAGGGACTGCTAAAACAAGTCTGCTCTGAAAAGAACTAGGGTGGCATAACATAGTGAACATTTAAAATGAGAAGATGTTTTGTTCTAGTTTTAATACTTACTCAAATATTTATTTCAAGCAAAGAAGCAACTATTTTTTCTTTTGGTAAAGGGAGCCATAGTGCCTTGTTCCGTGAAACTAATCCTTGTAGTCTTGTAGTGGGAAAAGGCAGAAAGAGAGATGCTGCCATGGAAGATAATGTTGGAGTCTTCTCCCTTGTCTATTTTTGACTTCTTAAAGCAAATGTGAGGGTTGTTACTCTCCCATGCAGACTAATATTACTGTATGATGGAGAGCGTCTTTCTGCTCTTATTTAAACCATATGTTGCTGTTGCTGAAGTTTTAATTCCCTCTCCCTCCCCAGGAACTCATCTGCTGTGCTATTGATACTATATTAACAGCAATATTTTTACTCCAGTGTCTTCCTAGAAGTTATAATTAAGATCAGGTCTTCATTGTGTCTGTAAGTTTACACATAGAGAGAAGACACTGCATCTTGAAAGCTTTAAGGGTCGAGCTCGAAAGCATTAGAAGAACCAGCATGCAAAATTCAGCTCGAGGCAGAGCACAAGCGAGATGGAAACATAGTAACATCAGCCCACCTTGTGTGTACTCTTGCCTCAATTTACCTGATTTTTGGCATTTTTGCATCTGAAATTACAAGGCACCTGAAAAGACAGCAAAGTGACTGTGATGTGCCCATTCTGACACTTGTAATAGTGCTGCAAAACACAGTATCAGCTGTTGCACTCACAGGCACTTGAAATACTCATCTGTTACGCTCATGCTCTTTGAAAGAAATGTGCATGGTATCATCTTAAAACGTTAAATTACATTGTTTTCCATACCTAAACACCTTTTTTAGGTACTGCTCAATGGCATTACTGAAGGTGGCAGTTTTAACTGAAGTATATACATCTGCAACATCACTGGAACAGGGTGCTCAGGTTACATTATCAAGACCACTGATGTCTCATCACCTGCATCAGAAGGGGGAAAAAACCAACATTCCTCTTAAACACTTGTCTGTCTGGTAGCTTCAGTTATACTCAGAGCCCATAGTATAGCTTTGGTTACATGTATTAGCCCTTTGCTTCCACTAGTCAGAACTGTATAAATACAAGATTTCAAAAGTAATGTACAATGGAAACATTGGAAGTATTCACTGTTATAATAATTGTACTGTTTCAAATTAGGTGACTTTTCAGAAAAACAATAGTTAATGCTCTTTGGATCGAGTCCTTTCTGTTCCTTGATAGTGTACAAAGACAACCTTTGAAAATCTTAATTACAAACTAAGACACTCAGAACTATCTCTTAGAAGCTGCTTTTATTGGTTGCTAGAAGAGTGCCATTGCATTTTTTGGGGAGAAGTCTTTCATTTATGCAATATATATAGAAAGTTCCTTGATTCTTGGAGCTGTTTTATGTTCTCCAAGAAGCTTTATCAGGTTCAATGTCTTAATAGAATTTTAATTTTAATTGGCAAAGTTGTACATTACAGCATGCTTCCAATAACAACTTGATCAAAAGTTTCTCTTCAGGGGATAAATTATAAACTAGATTAATGTAGCTAGAAGGTATATGTGAAAAATGAGGCTATGAATTCCATACTAAGTATTTTTATGAGGTTGTTTGCATACACAAAAATCGCAACTAAAATGTCAAGACCAAAATTTTTGAGGCAATTGGAAATTTCCTCTTTGTTAAAATTCCAAATGCGGCTGCAAGACCACTTGGTTTCGTGAGTGTGACGCCAGTGTACTGTCACCTGATTAACATTGGTACATCTTCTGTGCAAGGAAGACGGCATTACAGACTTCTCAGTCTGTCGTGCAGGTGCTAAATAGCCCATGACCTTTTCTACCTTTAAATACAAGCCAACTAGGGCAGGAGTCTCTAAGCCATAATACACAAGCCACTTAGTGATACACCGTCCAGCACGTAGCTGGGAGCTATTGTTATCCCTGGTGGCATCTGTCACAATGCTCAAGGAGGGGGAACCTGGGATTTGTTTTCTTTTTTTATGAGCATTGATCTGGGCTCAACATAATTTTTTGGCAGAAAAGGGTATTTGTTTTGCTGTGCACTCTTCTCCATCTGCTTGGTGTCAGTGGGTTGTCCTTTGAAGACTGTTTGTGTTTTGCTGTGGAGCTTTTAAGAAAATCCATGTAGTGCTTTCTGTTTGGTGCTAGTGTTTTGATTGCTGTGAAGTGCGTGTTCAAGTAAGATACAGCAGATATTATATGTGCAGGGTTAGCATTTCCCATTGCTGGAGGCTATTTGCTCATAAATGTCTTTACAAGCCTGTTCCCTTACTGGCTGCTGTAGGACTGGTACCATTCTCAGCACGTGTATGTGAGCCAGTGTTTTTATGTGTTAGCTGAAGGAGCTGCTTTTTATTAAAACTGAGTTCCTACTGAGGGAATTTGGCAAATTCTTACGAGCTTTACTCCTCAAAACGAGACACGTTTAAAGCTAATTGGAATAATCTATCTAACAACATGGAAAAGAAAACCTTTGCATGGTAAACCTCTTCTGTGTCGTGTTGCTGCTTTGAGTAATAGAGCAGTGAAATCCAGTCTGATTAAAATCAGTAGGAGTCTTGTCTGGATTTTCGTCTTAAGACTTCTAAGCTATACAAGTTAACCACCCTCTTAAATGAAATTAATATTAAACATCTTACTCTAATTCCTTATTTCCTGGGAATTACAGCAGATACGGAATATATAAAAATAACTTCTTGTTCAGTTCAAGAAATTAGAGTGGAAAAGCTTCATTAGTGTTAAAAAGGCATTGCCAGCTAAAAATGAGCTACACAGAGGTAGTTTGGTAATGCCAGGACTAAAATTCAGTGTGTGTGTGCATCTGTCCATCTATCTATCCTTGTAATTAAGTGCCACACTTGATGGATTTTTAGTTCAGCTGCTGCTGCTGAAAAGAACATTTTTTGGGAAATGGTCCTGCCTGAAATTGCTCTTAGCCTTTATCAAAGGCATGAAAGCATTTTTAATTTTTTTCTTCAAAGGTCTTTGAACTCTGTTGAGAAATTTTTCAGAGAGATGTCACAAGCACCATGTGCTGCAGTGGCACACACATCACAACTTTTAATGGTGTAGTGGGTGTACTGGAAATATCTCTGCTGCATTGTTACACTTCTGTTTTTTCCTCTGTTTTCTGTTATAATGACCAGCCCAGACACAACATTTGATGTTCTTCCCTTTCTATTCTCCCATTTCCTAGAGAGTGATTCGCTTTTCAGAAAGCATTTTGCTGGAGTTCCTTGTTAGCTGGAGATTGCATGAACTTGGGAGGTATGGCTGGAGCTCTGTCAGCCTGGCTGCCTTCATCTCTCTGTGCTTGGAGAGCTTCTTGCCAAGGGAGAGGCAGACACCAATCATCTGTACGAAGCAGCAAGGACTTTTTAATATTAAGTTGTGGGAAACTATACCTGCCTTGTTTGGTGTGCTGCTCAGAATCCTTCCACAGTAAGATGTGATGAATGCAAACTGAAATTTGGAGTTTCCTCAAATGGTGGCATTTTTATGGGACATAGGGAGGTGTGAAATTATTCTCTGGCAACATTAAACTTGTTAAAATTAATACAACTTTCTTTGGTTTATATTTTTTAATATTATATAGTTATAAGTGTTCTTTGGTTTATAATCTATTTGAAATCTATAGCCAGATGGAAATCAGAATGGAGAGCAGTAACATTTAATTTATTATGAAAATTCCTAGCTGTCGTGATGCATCTGAATGTAGTGAATCTTTCTCTTTTTATTTAAATCATGCTTTGCTTTTCAGATATTCTCAGTGCAGGATGAAGCAATAGATGCTTGCTGAAACTAAAGCAGGAAAGCTTTGTCACTTCTGTTTAGTCCCTGACATGAGTACCTTTGTGCTTTTGGTGCCTCAGGTGGCTCCAAAGAAATTGGAAAAGTGCCTAAGCAGCAGTATAATTGAAATTCAAGAGGGGTTACATGTCTAACCTGCTTAGGCATTCTGTAAATCCCATTTTCCTGCATCTGTAGGCAGTGGATATCTTTGTAAATCTGCTTGATTATAATAACTAAACAGAAAAAACCCAAACTCTGTATTAGAAACTGGCTTATTCTTCTGCAAAGGCAGGCTGCTTGCTGGATTTGGCACTTGCTCCTCAGGCTGGGAAGATGGGGAAGTTGTGAATGTGAATGTCAGGTCTTGGATAGGTGCAGTAGAAACCATCTGAGTGACAAGGTCTCACATGCTTAATATCATTTCAGCGTCATCTGCATATCTGTAGGGTAAAATGTGGGGTTGCACAGACTCACTGGCTTCCAGCTGGACTGTTTGTGCTGGACCATTTGTCATGGAAATGAATTGCTTTGCCTCAGTTCTAGCCAATACCCAGATTAGGTGTTGGGTTCAGTTGTTGCCTCTGGCGCTGAGGAATTACTCAGGGCTGTTTCATGCAAATGAACAGATTTTCTGGGGATAATCAATGCACTCTCTGATTTCAGTGTTTAGAAAGTCAAACCCTCTACATAGGAGGAGGGAACTTTGGTAACAGAAAGAGTTGAGAATAATGAAATAAAATATTGAAGTTTCTTTTCAGCTATAGCTGGAAGCAATTTAAGTTGCCTAGTGAGAAGTTTTATTTTCTTGGCTCAGCCTATCAAACCTTCTTAAGCCTATTTGCTGATCATAGGGGGCATTAGAAAAATTGTGATTCTTTAAAATTATTTGTTGCACATAATTAGATTATTGTAGTCTTCAAATGTCATCTAAACTAATTATTGAACAGACTCATTTATTTTCCACCCACATTGCTAAACTACTCTTTATACAGAGAAGAGGGAAGTAAATTTGATGTATCTGGAGTCTCTCAGTTAAAATTTTCTGCTGTCAAATTTGTGCAACGTGTTTTCCAAAGTCTTAACCTGGGGAAATACACTCTTTACTAACTGTGTGGAGGAAGGAGAGGAAGGCCTTGTGGTATCCCTGTGACATGTGTCACTTCCATCCGAAAATCATCTTGGGGAAAAACAGCCATCACTGAAAATGATGGATTAAGCCAACTGGGATTAACTGCTGCCAAGGAAACATGTCCAAAAGGTGAAGGTTTCGGGGAAAACACATTAGTGGTGCTTCTGCTGAGGTTTCTTTGAGGTAGGGAGCAAGTCTTTGAAAGCCAGGCACTCTAGCCAGCAGCTTGTTTCCAGTAAGGTGTGTGGATACATGCATGAGGCCAGGTGTGTGCAGAGAATGTACTGGAGACCTCTGTAATGCTGTCAGGAATTGCAAAAAAACCCAACTGAAACGAGGCTGGTGGGCCTAGAAGCAGAGTCAGCTCTCCTAAGTCCTGAATTCTCTTCACTAGTGTTCTTTGTGTTCAGGACAGACTTTTTTCAGGTGAGATACTAGCAGTTTCTCTTTTCCACATAGGCAGGGCTTGCATTCAGAGGAGAAGGGGGGAAAATACGGAAAAAATGCCACATTACATGTTTGTTTTTGTACATTTTCCCCCTCCCTACTATTGGTTCTTTTGAGAAGCATGACATTTTAGAACAGAGATTGAATGTCCTGGAACCATACCTTGTACTGAAATTTGCTGTTTGTGTGCTGTACTGTGCCTCTGTGTTGTTTCAGTGCAGAGCAATGGTCTGATGTGGTGTATTGTGGACCTGGGCATACCTCATTGCACAGAAAAGGGCCCGTGCCTGCCCTTTTTCCTGTTGCAAAACACGTTTACATAGGAAGGCTATCAGTGAGATTATAGAAGGTATCCAAATGACATCCGTGTGTGCAGCTGAGACCAGTCCCAAATGGAGCAGTGGGGTTGTTTTCCTGTTTTGCTGACTGGTGGGTCTCCAGCAGCGCTGCTGGACTTTAGTTCACTGCATTGCAGAGGCTCCCCAGCAGCATGTGCCAATGTTCGGGGCATTTTGGTAGCATTTAGGTGTTTTAAGTCCGAGAGGGCGTAACTCCTTCAGTAGTTTTTCTGATGAGGATCAAGCTGCCTCATCACGGGCTCTCTTGCCTTTGCCCAGAGCTGCTGTCATTCCTGAGAAGGCTGCCTGCAGTTTGGTGTGTGTGGTGCTCTGGAGCTGCTTCGTGCGCCCTGCACACACCTTGTGTGGCTTCTCAGATGTTAGGGTAATCAGCTTCATGCAGAAGGGGTACAAAGGCATTGGAGTTCCAAACATATGCCCTAGCAAAGTGAGGGGAGCACTCACCCAGAAAAAAGAGTGCTCTCCAGTTTCCTCCTCAGCCTGGAAGTCGGGGTGGGTGCTCAGTCTGGCTGCTGAGCTCTTCCTGGGTGAGTGAAGACACTGTATGGAAGGACTGAAGCGTCACTAGGCCACAGGGGCTGGTAGCAAGGGGAAACTTGGTTTGCTGCTGACTGAGGCCCCAACTTGTAAAAGGAGAGTCTTGAGTTTTTCTGAGTTTCCAGTAGCATTTATACTTCTAATAAATAATCACTTGACTTGTGATGCACAGTGAGTGCTTGGAGCAGACATCCTGTTCTCATCTGATTGCATTTTAAAAGAGGGAGTTGTGTAGATGTCAAAATCCAGGCTGTGATTGTGAGCCCTGACCACGGTGTGTGCCTTTCATCAGGCAGGTGAAACACCAGTCCCTGCAGAAGGGCACCAACAAGGATGAAGCTGAGCTTGCCCCACTGTCATTTCCTTTGCATTGCTTAGATGAGCATGTCAGAAATATGGATTCTCCTGTGCTCCTCTCACAAGGCTCCAGTTACTGTGTTCTAGTTAGGGAATTTAGACCCTAGTAGGTTCTATTAAGAAAGGCAAATACTGGGTGTTATTGGGCCGAAGTTCTTTGGAATCCTTGTTCTGAGCATTTATTAGGTTCACGTGTCCATCTTGTTCTTTGTGAAGTTTTGAAGAACTTCTGCTTGGTCTGATCTGGTTGGTTTTTAGTCATTGCTGTTTGGTTGGTATCAGTTCAGTGGGGTTAGCTTTATTTATTGATTTTGTAAATCTGTGTAATTGTTAAACAAAGAGGAAAAACAGATTTAAAGAACAAAAATGTTCATAATAAAACTCTCCATTGCATGAACTTGAATAATATCTGAATACTTTTACTGGCAGAATTCTTGCCAACTGGTTGTGTTAGCCCAGTGTATCTAATATTCCTAACTGTAACGTGTTATTTATCATATGTATGTTGTTACGTAATTATGTCATTTCCAAAGGGCAGCCAGGAGTCAGTGCTGTCTTTCTGTCCATCTTGCTGTTGGATTTGTTTTCCTTTTGGAGAGGTGAAGAGAGAGCAAATGCGTATTTAAAAGTTTTGTTCATCTTTTGTTCCACAATGACTGCCAAAGTGATGCCAAAGTATCCACAAATAGATATGTAAGCATTGTATGCCACTATGCCTGGCCCTTTAATCTCTTCTAAGAAATCGAATCTTACCCTTCTGTGCCCAGTAGATGTTGCTGTTGATTCAGTAACACTGAAAGAGGACAAGTAGAATAATGGTTTAGGAGCTTAGAAGATTTTGTAAAGGGTTTAGTATCTTATTCAGAGCAGTGCCCATATTTTAATTTATATATATTGGCCTTCCAATCTGTAGCATAAATGAGAAGTAAGCATTGTGTGCATAACTGAGTTACTGGTTTAATGTCCCATGGAAAAAACTGTGGGTTTTCTACCTTGCATCTCCATTACGGTTTTACTAAGTATTTGTATTTATATTCTCATCCTAAGAAGCATGAATCGTACCAGTCATGGTGATATCTCTGTAGCATGGTACAGTTTTGCAAGGATATGCTGTATGATCAGAATAGGCATTCCTGTAGCCTCTCCCAAGTCAGCATTATTTCATGGAAGCTGGAGCCTTGCCAACTTGTTAGAGCACTTTTTGAGATGAAAACCCACTGCACGGGGTGGGTTTTGCACTTTTATTGAAGGGGACAAAGCAAGGGGGAAGTAGGTCACTTTTGGAGAGGAGACTGGAGGAGATGAAGAAAACATTTAAAGGTGCTGTTTACTGTTCAGTAAGGTCATGTGTAGGGGAAGCTTTTAAAAATTATTTTTTAATGCAGCCTGGTCTTCTAACAGAGTTTGAGAAATAGTTTGTTGTTGAGACCAAAAAAATGTGTGAATAAAATACTGAGTAGACAAGCTCACTGCTGAATTTTCATGCCCTGGTACATGGGAAAACACCTGCAGCTGCTGGTTTCCTTGGTAACAAGTTCACTGGGAAAGCTGAATGCGCTGCACTGAGCCTGTCAATTGTACTGCATCTGAGGAGAGTTTAACATGCACACTCGGACCTTTTGATACATGAGTTTCTTAAATGCTGTGTCATTTATGCTGTTCTCGCATAAAATACCTGATTATAGGAGATGTGTGACATGCTTTGGATTTTGGACAAAACTACAAAAAAGGTTGGTATTTACAAGTCCAAACATGGGCTCTGTATGCGTGTGTAAATATTTCCTTACAGCATCTTGTTTTCTGAACACTTTTAAAGCCTTGCCTTTTAAGCTCAGTGCTATTGCTTGCATATTGCTGCAGTCTTAACTGCTTTATGGAGCTGGAGATCAGAGAGCTGCTGAAAGGAATTGCTAGTACATGTGCCATATAATAGAATTTTGGCAGGATATTTGTTTTACTTATTGTCTAAGTAATTCAATATGGGATACATGTATATGTTCTCACAGATGAGTATTTTTGCTCTGACTGAAAGGAGTATGATTTCATATATTGTGTGAGAAGATTTTAGTAAGGCTTATGATTAGCTTCAACTGTTTGAGCCAAAAAAACCCCAACTATGGAACAGTGTGGCTGTGTAATTATATCAGAAGGAATTAATTTACAACTTGCATTGTTGTACTTTAAGAAACTCTTTTAAGTAAGTTTTGTTAAAGAGTTGAACTGTTTTTCAGCAAGTATGTTTAGCATAGCTTCATGTGGATCACAAGTACATGAAGCAGAAGTCATATTTGTGACTGTTTTTCTGTTTGTAAAGGGGTTTCCTGTATATATTGGGAAAATAACATATAGTTCTGAGAAGACTAGGCAGTATAAAAAACCACCACACATGGTGACAAAACACTGTCTGTATCTTGTCAATTATTATAGACATCTGGCAGTGACTCCATGGTGGGACTGCTTTCTAAAATAGACTTTGAAATGTCTCATAAACTCCTTTTCCCTTCTAGAAGGAGGCAGTGGTTCACATGAAATTATGTATGAGTTTAGTCACTAGACCCTTTGCGTTTGGGGTCTTATTCATGAGTATTAAACAACCTTTGAATCTGAGATCTTACTGTGTTTCCCCCACAGATAATATTGAATGTCATTAATAAGGAATATCTTTTTAAAGAGCTCTCTCTAGAAAAGGCTTGAAGTTTTCATGGGCTTTCTTTTATTACTATTTGCTTTGGGTGCTCTAAGTTATTAATATTGCATTAGAATGGTGCTCTGTGTGTACAAATTGAGTCTGTTGGGGGATTGAGGAGGTGGGGAGAGCACGCAGATACTGTCTTTTACATGAGAAACTAGTCTTTAGACAAAAGGAGAGTGCAATAACTATTTGCATGTTGCAGTTTTTCATGTTCTGTCTTCCGAATCACATCGTACCCCTTCTTGCTGCCTTTACACTTCGAAAATTGTAGACTCCAAAAATATTTTTTCTATTGTGGAGCAAACAGTTTAGTTTCTTGAACAGCATGCTGCCCCATTCCATGAAAGCAATAAAAGTCAAACTGGCTAAAACTGCTCTGCTTCTGAGAGCTCTTTGCTTGCAACCCACTGCACCATTGGTAGCTACTTTACAAGATATCCCATTTGCACATACATGTGACAGTGAAGAGAAATCTGATACTTACATGAAGTAGAAAAACAGTTTATAGATGTAACTTGGTGCTATGCAAAGCTCTTGGATACTTAAAGAATCTCTGATTTCTGTATTCAATGACATAATTTCAAACATTATTTGTTATGTTGTTTATGGTTATGCATTTCTTTGGTTTTACAAAATAGGGCCTTCCAGACTAAGTTACTTAATGGTTTTTGCTTTTGTAACAGGGGATGCTAGCAGTGACAGATCCAACCATGCTAAGAACTACGTATGCAAAAGTGACTATTTCCTTAATGCCTGTCTTATTTTTCTCTAAAGGGTTGGTTGAGATATTGAAAGAAGTAAATGGGTCTTAGGGGATGCTAATGCAGATCAGTCTCTAGGAGCCAGAGAGACTCTTCCTTTCATATGTGTTGGTCTCGGTATAGCTAAAGTTTCAAGTCAGGCCTTCCATAGTATCTGGTATCCTTAAGCCTCTTCTTTATGTCCTTTGGAATTCTGCTTTTAAATTACATTTCATAATGCCAACCTCCCTGTTCTTCCTGCTGCTTGCCTGTGCTCTGCTGATGCAGTGACAGTATTCAACCCTGAAAATGTTCTTTCTCTTGGGTACTACACAAGTAGGAATGGTGAAGAGGATCAAAGAGTTCCTCTTCAGGTATTCCAACTTTGCCATGGCACTGATGTTTTGAGGCTCTGGGAGGGACCTGGCAGCTGAAGGAGTAACTTTTACAGCCTGTTGAAACTGATTTTGTAAGGAGAAGAACGCTGAAAGCAAAGTTTTGCAGAAACAAACTTGAAGCATTTGAGAAATGGCAAGAATATAAAACCTGAAATTTTGTGGAAATCTCACTTCAGACTTTTAGATCTTATAAAATGTGGCATGGCTCAATGAAAACAGATACGGTGAAAGAGCAGCATGATTACCGAGCAACTGTTGAAAATATCAGTGTTGAAGATATTTTGATTGCATTTCTTGGTGCATCCTGGAGGTTAACTACCAATAACTTTCTACAGCTGACCTGACAGCACCTGGGTAGGGTTAGAAACAAATGTCTCCTGAGATGCAATAGGAAATGGTGTACTGTACTCTGGGGATGAGTCTCTCTGTGAGTGTGTCCCTCTGCGTTAATCTTTGTGGATTTATGGGCCAGCTCTTGATCATGGTTGTGATTTTTTTTTTTTTAAAGTATCTAGTAATTTTAAAGATTAAATTATTTGAAAGTGACACCCATGAAACCTCTTACGTGTAATAGATAGTTTATCAAAAAGCACTTTATTTTACTGCATTTTAAGTAAGTGCAAAACCCCCTGACTGTGGTCATTCAAGAAAACTAATGGTAGTACTTCCATAAGCCTATTGAAGCAAGAATTCAGTCTTTCTGTTTCAAGAAAGTATGAAATGGTGGTTTGGATGTGGCTTACAATATAAAGAAATCTAGATGACATTTTTCTTTCTGACAGTTTTACCATAATGCAGCAGAGTAACTGTAAATGGAAGAGCAGTCTTTTTGCCTCACCTACTGAGGGTTTTGTGCAGACCATCTCTCAGGAAAGATCACTTTAATTTGGCTTGTTTGAGAAGTACCATATTCCATGAAGAATACTAAATGGAAAATAAAGAGGATCTGAAAATATTCTCTATCTCATATCCTAATCAAAAAAACACGACACAACAAATTATTTTAGATTGGATATAGTGAATTTTACTTGTCAAGAAATGAAAAAGTTGTAATTGTTTGCAAAACACTTTTTAGAGGCATTTTTTCCCTACCTGGAATCTTCTGCCACTTTTGATGGTATCTGCTGTATTAAGCATCCACCAACAAAAAAAAAAAAAGAAAATAATGCTACTCTATTTAATGAGGATCGTTTGCATTAAAATAGGTAGGGCAATAGGTCTGTTAAGGAAACAGTGAGAGAAGTTTTCAAGCTCTGTTGTGAAGGACACAACAGCACCATTGCAGGACCTGGGATGAGTGTGAGCATTCTGCAGCAAGATTGAGATCTTGTTTGGGGCGTGGCCTCTTTGGCTGCAGGTGAAATATCCTTGTGGTTGTTGGAAATTATTTTCCTATTTCTAGATTTTTTTGAGACTTATTAAATTTTCCTGCTTTACATTAAGAGAAAGCCAAGTCCTTTAAGAGTGCTTGAGATGCATTCCAAGAGGGTGGCCAGCACTCAGGGTGGAATGGTGAGCAGCCTTGGAGCAGCACATCTCCCAGAGGTGGGCAGCTCAGCCAGACCAGCCACAAACTGAATCTTCCCATGTCCTCAGTGCATTCCCTGAGCATTGCACTGCTTCCTTTTACAAAAAGGGAGAAGCTTTCTGTCACCCTAAAGGTCCACTGAATGCTACTTTTTAAGATGTACAAGTGAAAAAGGGCAGTCAAATTTTAAGATACATCCCCTTCCATCCCTGGAGGTATTCAAAATCTGTGTAGATGTGGCACTTGGGGCCATGGTTTAGTGGTGGACTTGGCAGTGCTGCGTTAATGGTCGGGCTCAATGATCTTAAAGGTCTTTTCCAACCTAATGGTTCTGTGATTTTTAAAAAGTTCCAAATTAAAGTTGACATCCTTCTGCTGTGTCCTTTATCTGTGATAAAATTTGTCAGCCTGTTCCTCAGGGGTAAGCACTTCAGTTTTATTCTGTGTAATCAAATTGAATGGGCCTGGAAATTCCTTACTTTTTTATTCTGAATACTTTTTATATCGTTGATTGTATGTAAAACTAACAATTTTATGTGGCAGTTAAATATCACTTTTTGTTACAGAGAAATTTCCTGAGTGTTTTAAATCAATCCTGACTTGAACGGTAGACCTGATGAACTTTTATGTGTGCATCTCCTTCTTTTGAAATAGGGATTTTTACAAAGTAGGGCGTGTCATAAAATTTACTTCTAATACTCCACATCTGAACACACACATATCATTTGATTTAAAGCCTAATACTTTTTAGGAGACCTCAAAGATTTGAGCTCTAAAAAAATTTTGGACAGACTCTTTTGGAGGGAATAAATTAATTTTATGACCCCTCATCTAGCATTTCCTTTGAAAAGAAAATCACCCTGCCAACAGAAGACAAAAGGTGTGTGTTTTCTGGATCCATTTAATTTCAGCATTTACATACGTAATACTAAGTCTGGGGAAGAATATGACTGTGGCATCTCTCCATCTATATTCTACAATCTGTTTAATTATCATGGTACCAGTAGCTGATCTTCTAAAACCAGAGCTCCCTGACATCCACTATTTTATTTTTCTACATTTTAAGTACTGTGGTTTCATTTCTTTAGGGGCTGGAGTAGTTTCCCTAGTGAGGCCTTTCCTTTAACTATACATACATGTGGAAGTGCCCCAATGAAGGAAATAACAGTGATGCTTCACTTCTTTCCATATTACTCCTTTTTGCAGCAAGTTCATTCCCTGCTCACCTTTATGCTTCCTGTTCTTGCTCTTGCTAACTTCCTACACAAAGTACTTCCTTCATCTATAAAGATATCTCAGTAAACTTAGAAACGAAGGGTCTTAGTTGGCACTGCATTGGCAAAAGACAACATTCATTCATTCATTGCCATGCCTGCTTTTAGAGGAGTGCAGCTGTGGGCACATCTGGGTAGTTTAGTTCCTCAGACTGAGGAAGAATAAAAGACTGGAACACCCCTCAGCTGGAGCAGGGGCAACTGGAGGTGTTAAATTAAATAAACTCTTTCAAGGCTGTTGGCTCTGCAGTGATTACTTAATCCCATGTGGCAAAAAAGGACACAGAAGAAATCTGAATGGAGATTTCTTACAAAGAAACTTGGTACTCTTTAGAAACACAGCAGACCAGCAGAAGAGATTCAAATGACATTTCATCCAAGCAATGGAGGCTGGGGAAAAAGAAGGCCCTGCCTGCTATGCTAGGAAGTACTGAAACCTGTGATCTGGTCAATCATTTTAATTTAATTCTTGCTGAGGAGCCTAACTTTGAAACTTCACAGAAGTATGAAGAATGCTGCTCTAGCATGAAGTCTAGGCACAGGTTACGAAAGAAACTAAATGTGGAAAGTTAGTAACTAAACTAAGCTTTAAGAACTAATCTTGATGTATTTGTTTTTTGCTTTTGTTTTGATGTTGTTTTTTTTAAGGAGAGGCTAGATTGCAATTGCTAGGGGAGGAAGCAAGCTGTTTGGGAAAGACTTGAAAGTACAGGGAGCTGGATTGTAGCAGGATCGGGCTGTATTAGAGAAGAGGCAGTCCAATAGAGATGAGTGCATTGCATTTCATCTATCTTTTACTACTTCTCAGCCGTAGGCCTGAGCAATAATGGAAAAAGAAAGGGAGAGTGAAGCTTTTCCCCTACTGCTGAGTACTTGATCTGGGTGTCACTTCAGCCTAGTCCCTATATGGGGGTATCACACATCCCAGATGGGGCAACCTGGAGAGCAGCTGCTAGGACCTCTTCTGTATGGTACTTACTTTCTCAAAGGAAAATTTATTGAGGTTGAGAAGACACTGAGGACGTGGTGGAGATTTGGTAAAATAATATGTAAATTAAACAAGGCATAATTTTGATGTAATTGTTCTGTTAACTGGCCTTGCACATCTGAAAGCTTCTTTAGTCTGTGTTCCTGTATGAATGAACCTTGCCCATGCTCTGGCTTTGTATGAGTATTCTGAGTGTCAAGTTTTTAAGAAGAAAAACTTTGATTTTTTGTTTTCCCTCCTTCCTCCATGCACTTCCTAAGTTCTCTGTATTCTTTGAGATTGTGAATCTAGGAACAATTTTCTCCTTGTGAAAGAGTGAGGTGTTGCCAAAACCAGAATACTGCCATCTCTGCTTATGAATCCCAGTTTCAAATCCCAGATGCTTTACATAATAAAGCCTAACTGGGCTGATTACCAAGAGAACTCAGTCATTCAGGGAAATAAAAGGGAAAAATCCCTTTTCTTCATGAAGGAAGAACTCGTGCCAAGAGGAGGTTGAAATGTTAAAAATGCATTTTCTGTTTGGATCTTTCGTATCAACTGTCCTGTTTCCCTTTTCTTTCCCTTTTATTTAAGGCTGGGGATCAGTATCACTCTTGTGCAGTGGGTGTATGTGGCAGTTTTTTGTAGGACCTGAGAGGACTTAAATTTGTGAAAACCACATTCAATGGGTCTCTTCCCTCTCTGCAGGAGCCCAGCTTAGGTAAGTCTCCCAGGCTATGTTTGCAGTGTCTTTAGAGAGCAGTGGTGGCGTGGGTGCTGCAGCTCGCTGCTCACACAGCCTATGGAGTTTAGGGGCGTGTTGGGGCCATCCAGAAAAGAGCGTGCGGGCTCGGCTGCCTGATGCTGACCATGTGGTATCGCTAGAAAGCGGTATGGGATGTTTGGCAGGGGATTCAGCTGTACAGGCACAACCATCCATATGCCCCCTGCCTGTTCCCTTTGCTGCAAGCGATGCGGCAGGGCCCGCGCAAAGCGGCCCGGACACCTCTGTGTGCTTTCATTTCTTGTAGTCCTGCTTTAAATCAATACACAATTTCTCTTCTGCTGCAGCCGCTCTTTGGCTTGTAGAGAAACTAAGCTCCTGTGGGTTAAACTGGAAGGCCTCTTGCAGATTAGTAATTGATTGAAAAATAAGAAATAGAGAGTTGCTTTAGGTGGTCAGTTTTCGCTGGGTGGAGGGGGAGTTACTGGTGGAGAAAAAGCAGGGATTTCTGCAGGGGTTCCAGCTATTCAACATAATTCTAAATGAACTGTAAATGGAAAGAAAGCATGGAAAATTTGCAAATATGTGAAAATATTTATTCCAAGTAGTAAAATTCAGTGCTGAGTGCACACTGCTGGAGGGTAAACTGGTGGTGCTAAGTAAGTGATCAGTAGAGAAGGTGAAGTTAATTGTTTGTACAAGGAATACAGATGAGAAAAGAAAATGCTGTTCTGTAAGCTAAGCTGTTACCCTCACTGAGAGACCTTGACTGGCTGTGGGTAGCTCCCTGAAAACAGCAGCAGCTCCGCTGGCATTCAGTGTTGGTCCCAAAGGCAAACAAAACATTACAAACCGCTGAGAGGGAAACCGAGAACAACAAAATTCTTATGTCACTGAGTAATCTCTGCTGTGCCTGCTTCTGGAGTACCATGTCCAGTTCTGTTCCCTTTGTTAGAGTAGAATTAGTGTACGTGGAGGAACGGTAAAGGCAGTCGGAGGTATGGGGTATGCTTTTATACGCATAGGAACTAATTAGTGTAGGAAATTTTCTCTCTGGAAAACAGGCAATTGGAGGAGACATAATATCACCTACAGTGGCGGTCTGTATAGTCGTGAATGGCTCAGGGATGTGAAAAGAGAGTGTTTATTTCCTGTAGGTTTTTTTGGTTTGTTTTTTTTTCCCACTGCCTCACAAAAGAGAAACTGGGGCACACAGAAAACTTTCAGGAAGGTAGTTTAAACAAAAACAGTTTTTCACACAGCACATAATTAAATTTTGGAGCTCACTGATCACCGATGTTACGGAGATCAACGTAAAGTTAGCAGAGAAATCTTTAGGTATGTTGTTGAAAGTATCTTTTGCTCTAGCAAAACTCAGTACATGATTATATGTTAATGACTTATGGTTACCGGTTTGGCCCCCCCCCACATGAGTGGATAGCTGTGTGTTACTTCTGGAACACTTTCAAAATAGCCACAATTTCTTGAAAAACTAGGTAATCCTATTTGGGTGAAACTGTTTGGAAATAAAAGATGTGTGATGTTGCTGTGTTTGAACAGGATTTGCTGAAGACTACAACCAAAACCAGAGCAAAATGGAGAGCTGAAGGAAAAATAACATTGTTGGGGCTTTCAAATCCAATAGAAGTTTAGAAAAAAGTCAGTACAAATCAGGTCAAATATTACACTCATGCAGCTGGGGAAATCGATTGATTAAATTCTGTAATACATTTGCTCCTTGCTTATTATCTTTGCAGTTTCACTGAAAGAAACAGGAGTACAGACCATTTGACAAAAAATGTTTCCAGTGCATTTTAAACATTTAAGACAGAACTGAAAGGCTGTGTACTCCTCAAATTTCTTTATGAGTTCCTTTGTTGCAGCAGGGGCTTGCCTGGGACTGGTGAAGATATTTTGCTGAAGGTACTACATTGGCAGAAGGTAAAAATCAGAATTCCAGAAGCAGCTTGAATTTTTAATTTAAAAATAATTTAAAATAATCATATTGTACCTGAAAAATGACAACATTTCCTATTTTTTTTACATATTCTCAGTGCTAGAACTGGGCACCAGTCCTTTTACTATCAAATTTTAATTATGCTTGAGACTGATGTGGGACTGAAATGGCATGTTTAATTCCATAACACAGTTGCCATGATGACTTGCAGGGGTGTGGGGATCAAGTAAAAACTTCAAAAGAGTGAAAACTGCAGTAGCTCTTCCCTGAGACATAGTGATATTGTATTTTCAGGACTGTTTTGATTCCTTAGCTAGCTCACGGTCAGATACTGGATTGATTCATCTTGCAAGAAAGCTCAGTTGGGTCTTCCTGTCAAGAGCTGATTTTAATTAGTTTAAGGTCTGTTTCTTTAGTCTGACTCAAGGTTGTTCATGAAACCATGGATGATCCTGTTTCAAACCAGCAGAGATCGTAATCCCACATTTGGTTAAGTATCTTGAAAATACTCTTTGTTTCATTCAGCAGAGGAGCTGTGCCAAAGCTTCTTACTCAGGAAGACAAGACCGCCTGATTTCCATGAATGAACATGATTAAACAAGTACATGATTACAAATAACCCACTTTTAAGTAAACTAACTTTCAGCCCAGCTAACTAAACCTTTCACGTGGATGCTCTGCTCATGCCTTGCATGTTTGGAATTCGTTTGAAGGTGTAGAAAGTATATATAAAGTGGCAGCGTTGGTGTAACTGAGGTTTAACTAGCATGTTAGGGTTCTCCATGCATCTTGCACAAGTATAAATTACTATGTGCTTGTGATTCTGAAAGTTGACTGGTTGATGTGGTAAAATTCTTCACTGTATTTTTATCTTCCTTTTAATTTGTTAATTTCACTGCAAAACTCCATGGAAAGATGGACCTTTGATATATGGGAAGCTTAAGCAGTCCGCTGATTCTCCAAGGAAAATATGAAATTACTATTGAATTGAGGCAGGATACTCAGGGAAAGCTGGGACTGAACTAGCATCTTCTCTTACAGTGGGTGCTTATGAATGAATACATTTGCTGCACTTCTTACTGCGCCAGGAAATAGTGTAAATCTTACAAGTGAAATTTGCTGTTCTGCATATGCAAAAATGCCTCAGGCCTTTAACTTGCTGCAGTAACAAATCCCATGGACTGTCTGACATCTGGAGTTCTCCCTGGGCTGTCTGTGGATGCAATATGGTCACACAGCCTTTGTTTCAAAACAAGCCTCACCTATCCAAGTGCACCTGCAGACTTGCACACTTTTTCTCATTCATTTACTCCTCCTGGTTCACCCCCAGAATGGCCAGAGCCTGGCCTGGTAATCGTGGCTTCACTGCCCATCACTTGTTCCTTTCCTAAATGCAGTCTCCAATGGCAGCCACATAAACAAAGTACTTTTTGCATACAGAGTTCCTGCAGATCCTGTTTTTCAGTGGTAATAATTTGTTATGGAAAAGCTTGACTGAAGACTTCATTTTGTTATTTCTATTCATATTGAAATGGAAACATATAAGGCTCTAGTCATATGTAATACATGGAGCTGCTGTAGGCCTGTCATACTTTGAGTGGAAATAATGTAAATTAATGTAGTAAATGAATTATCTAAATTAATTTTATAGGCAGATAGTTTGATGGGTCCTCTTAAAAACTTTTTTTAGTTCATGTCCTCTCTGGTATTGTTGAGAGTTATGAACAAATCATCATAGGTGTCCACTTATTTTCCTAGGAAGGGCTGCTGGTTTTACCTGCTCTATGTAATCTGTAGAAAATAATCTTCATCTTAAATAACATAGCACAGTCTTTTTACACATAACGAAAAGCATCCCTTTTTTTTTAGCCATGGATAATTTGTTTATTTTTGTGGTTAAAAAATAAGAGGATATAGATGAAACCAATAGGATGATTAGAAGAGTGGGAGAATTCAACTGACCATCAGCAAAAACATGCCAACAATGAGATTTAGCAGGCATCAAGATGATCTTTAAAAAGAAGTGTTAAGAGTCGTGGTTTCAAACTTGTAAAACAGTCTGTATAAAAGCACTGAAAATCAATTATGAGGAGTTATGTAGAGAAGCACTGTACTGCTTTCAGTCTTGTAGGTTTTTCTGTGTCCCTATAAATTTTCCAGTGGTACTGTACACTCTTTAGTAAATGGAAGTTTACTGGTTATGAGGTTTGGTTTCCCTGGCTGCCTTCAGTAGCAGTTCTGTTGTGTGTACTCCATACACCTTGAGGGGTCCCTAGAGCCCGGCTCTAAAACCCCTTTGCCTAAGGTGGGAATACAGTTGCTGGGGAAATACGGATTTCGCAGAGTTCTAAGACTGCTGTGGCACAACACTTAAGCAAACTCCTCCAAAGAGTCCAGAAGACAGCTGTGTTTAAAGGAAATTCGACAGCGTTTAAGGGAAATTTGAAGTCCTTAGCCTTCAAAAATGACCATTCCAAACCGAACGCGAGGGCATCCTGCGGGCTGGTGAGAGCGGGATCTCCTTGGCGCTGGCAATGGGAAGGCATTTTCCTTCCAAGCTGCTCGCCCTGACAGCGAACTGGCAGGAAGGTGGAGGAGCCGCGGCTCACGTGAGTGAGGATGGGGCGTTCTGCGAGCTCCGGCTGCTCCCGCGGGGTGCGGCGCAGCCCTTCCCGACGCCGGCCGTGCGCCGGCTCCTCAGCGCTTCGCATCAGCCCTGCCTTGTGATGGGGACTCCACTGCGGGCAAGCCCACACGCGGCAGAGGGGAGAGAAGTTGTGAGCGATCCTGCTGTCATTCACATTCCCGGCTCCGGCTGCCAGCAGCGCCCGCCTCGCCCAGGCGCTGCCAGCAGGGAACGTGGGCTCCTGCCTCCCTTTGTGCCGAGGGGACCCGTGCCGAGCGGGTGAAATGCAGGGCTGCGAAGCGCTGCTCTAGTGGGCTGGCTTGGGGGTTTTTTCCCCCCCTGCCTCCTTTAATCCTTGAGCAGAGGGGGGGCATGTTTGCTGTGGATTCTTTTTTTATCTGAGAATGAGATGCTGGCTGAAAATTGAAGAAATGGCCCTAGAAGAATTGATGCAAAGATTAAATGCGGTTTCCCAGTGCGCTGGTAGGAGGAGCTGCTGGTCTTAAATAATGCGTTGTGTGGATGCTGTTAGCGATTTTGTAGGATTTACAGAAAATCCTGGCAATCTGACTAGCTTTCTTTATGCATGCTCTCATTAATAGGAAAGAAAACATTAAGAGCTTTTGTCAGCAGGTTAAACTTTCGTTGATATTAACACTAATTATCATATTTTAGTGCTTAGATAATCCTGAAGCATGCTTTAGAACATCGTCTTGAGTAGTTCTGGGCAGCTGTTAGCCCTGTTATATACTTTAAATGGGTCTTGATTCCCTTTTTATCTGACTCGGCTGTACCTAAGTTCAGGGAATTACAGATTTTTCTGGTGAAAACGGGTCTAATATGAAGCAGTGAAAAGCTCAGCTAACTGTAAGCACTGCAAGCCAGTATTTTGGGTGGATATAAATTGCACTTCCATGAGAATGAAGAGTTGCATGAATTAATTGTGGTAAATGTAGTTTTACATCTGTATAGATTCAAAACTAGAGCAGATCTGCTGAAATGGTTTTAGCACTGTAGAAAGATTATGACAATTGCTGAGATTCTTTTATTTGTTGAAAATGTAAATGCTTGTGTGTTCAAAACTAGGACTGAGAAGCAGTGCACGATAAGGTGATCTTTGATTAGATCTAGGAATGTTTTCCTGGCTATTGCTCATGCAGAGATGTGAACATATTTCAGAATAAAAAGTTACCTGGAAAGACAAGAGAGGTGGTTTTCGCATCCTTTGAAACTGTTTGGTTTGCTCTTTATTCTTGGTTGACAGATCACAGAAGTCTTACATCTTCTTGTCATGTGAGGCAAAACAGTGATTTGAAAATACAGAATATATAAGGTATTATTCATTGCAGTATCAAAACTCGGGATTTATCTTCCTGTTTTCCTAGTTCTCTATTTCTTAAGGGTGAGTTTTTCATCTTTTTCAATTTCCATGTGGTGGAAGGAGATAATTAGCAAGATGGCTGATGCTGTAGTCTGATGAACGCATAGATTAAATGACAAATATGGAATGAACAGATCAGCTGCCTCTGTTTTCTTGGATAGGGAAAAAAGGTATTTTACCTTCTTAATAACATTTTTTTGGGGGGGGGAGGGAAACAAGATTTGATCTGACAAGAACAAGCATTAAATTACAAGTAAAGGTCACATACACACTATTTTCTCCTTCTGTGTTTTTCCTATTGATTATCTTCCTATTTTCAAAACAAGTCTTTATTAAATGTTTGGATATTTGTTTCATTTCCTGTTTTGATTTTCTTAAGAATAAAGCCAGTCTGATATTTATATATGATAGGGCATACTGTCTATTGCAGTTTATTTTAGCAATTACTTTTTCCACTCCCATGAAAACGTTGATCTAGTTTTCTTGAGGCAAGATAAATTTTATGAACGTATGGTGGATTTGGTTGGGAATGTGGGAGCCTTTTCTCCCTGAAGTGAAGGAGAGGGAGCCTCCAGAGTGGGAGGTTTGCCTGTGACACTGCCTGTCTCTCAGCTGTGCAGCTGCAGGTACACTGTGACCTTCATGTCAGCCACCAGCAGCTGCGAACGTTGTTTTCATACTTGCTGGCAGCTCTGACCGTGTGCTGGTATTTAGCTTGTTAAACTTGCATATTTAAAGGAAAAAAAGAAAAAAAAGAAGAGAGAGGAAAGGCAGCCTTTACTTTACAGCCAGTTTCATGTTCATGTGGTTTAGCTGGTCCCTCTCCTCCCCCTTCTCTTTCTTCCTCTCTATTATGATCCTTGTGTGGGTATTCTCAGGCCAAAGGCAGCACTTTTCTAAAGCCAGTGGTTGTATTTATAGGTAGGTGGCTGTTTCAGGTTTCCTTTTCCTTCACCCCCCCCCCCCCC
>VXBT01013265.1:158974-205673 GCA_013400235.1 Oriolus oriolus
CAGGATGCTTAGACTGTTTCTTTGTCACTGTCTCCCGTGCTTGGGCTGTACACTGTCCTTGGGATTATCCTCTGTCTGGCTTCACAGCAGTTCTGTTGGTTCAGAAGCCTTTTGTAAGCAAAGATTTCCTTAACAGCCCAAGATCATGTTCAGACTTTTTCAATAGCTCCCTGCTCAGGAGTAATTGAAATGCAGAGGTTCCCCTGGCTTCCCCCTGGTGCTGCTGTCCACCTTCAGGCATCGAGGAATTTTCTCCTTTGTAGGATTCTAGGTAAAAAAAACTAAAAAAAACCTGTTCTTCTTCCTTAGCTTGTATTTTTTTTTTATGCTGCAGGCAGGCTGAGATTTATCCCAGGTAGTTTTAAGCTTTTGAGTCAGAAGAGGGATTCTCCTAAAATCCTTGTGCGCTGAACAGAGAGAAGGGAGCATGTTAAGAAGGAAGGTCCTTCCACCTTCTGAGATGCACTGGTCTTTCCTGTGACTGGGTCAGGGGGCCAGGAAGCCTGGAGTAGCTCAGCTCCTAACCTAGCATCTCCCAGTGCCTGAGGTTAGGAACGGTAAGTCTGGGTGTGTCTGTAGTCTTTCACTCTTCTACCACAACAGCCTTTGTGTCTCTGGCTGCTTTCCCGCTGGCAAGTCCCCTGTGTCAGTCTGGCACTCACACAACCTTTCTGGGCTACTCATCCCTCACTCCCACACCAGCACTTGCCTTAGCGGTCCTGCTCCCTCTGCTCTGACTGAATTCTGATTTACACACATTCCCAGCCCCCATGGTGAGTTACTGACCTCTCCTTACTCTCTTACGAATGTGTGATCCTCTCACTGGATCCCTTGAGTGCCTTCCTCTGCCACATTTCACAAATCTGGACAGCTTTCTCTGGCAAAACTTTGATTGATTGTTTCTCATCTTCCTCACCTTCACCTTATCCTCCAGCACCTTACAGATACATTATTTTCTGCTTCTGGACACACTTAGGTACCAAAACCGTGCTCCCTAGTTTAAGATTATAATCTGCTTCATATTCCTGCTCTGACTTCTGCTCCACAGTTCAAAATAACCTTGCACCCTACTCTTTTCCAGCAACTGTAAAGGGTGTTCCGGTGGCATTTTCTTTTATTTTTTCACAGATATGCTCCTCAGTCTTCCCAGCCACTTTCATTCTATCAAATGGACTTGGCCACCTGGACTTGGATGACCAGACTAATTGCTTTTGCTGTTCTCATACAAATCCATAAAACAAGGCAGAAATGATTTAAAGAAATTCTCTGGGTGGTTTTTTTTTTTCCCCCATTAGAATTGTGGGGTTATTTCAGAAAAGAACTGTGGCATTATTATTGATACTTTAAAAAAAAAATCCTATTTTTGTCCATGTTTATTGTTTTGATGGATAGTGGCATCATTTCTGTTCATTTGGACGTAGTTTTTCCTTTTCTTCTTTTTCAGTTGTTGCTGTGTTAAATTCAACCCTCTTCCACGAGTTTCTGTTTATGGGCAGAGCTTCCCCTCCCCATGGAACAGTAGCTCAGAGGTTGAAGCCTGAGATGATGAAGTGTTCTGACCTGGGACCTCATACATTGTCCATATCACTGACTGGTGGGGGTTCTGCTGAAGACTCCCCTTGCTCTGACTGTCACAGAAACAGTGTTAAGGCACCAGCTCCTGATGTCAGTCACTACCCTACATTTGCATCATTTGGAAGCCTTGCAGTGACGTGTTGTCTAATTCGTGCAAACTGGCAATACAAATCTGACATTCTCAGCCTTAAGCTTGTGGAAGCCCCACTATATTGGTTTCTTTCCACCTTGGAAAAGTGCCACTATTACGGCTACCATCTGTTTCCTCTCCTCAAATACAATTCTAATGCTCTGCAGAAAGAAGAAACATCTGCAAACCAAAGAAGGAAAACATGTGGTTCCTCGGTAAATATGTATGCAGTGCTGATATTTTAAGTACAGGTAGCATCCCATACCCATTTCAGCCTCAGTCACTTTTCAGTAGCTCCAGATTTTTAGTCCTATTCACAATTTGGGCTTCACAAAACTTTACATTACATTTCCCTGGCTTTCTGTTCTTGACAGGCAGGCTTTTGAAGTTTTGAAGGCTGGCTCACCTGTCTTGACAAATTAGGCACAGATGTAGGAGGAAGGGACTTGCACACCATCTCCAAGTACCCGGCATCACTGGGGCCAGTTGGATTATTGTGAGAACAAACAGGAACACCCGCAGGCATTCTGAAGGGGTATTTTAACCTTGTGGGCAGCTGGAAGGACCTGTTCTGTGTGTCCTCCCCATTCCTACACTCTTGTGAGCTTGCCTGCTCTTTCTTACCCTTGTAGCTTCTGTCCTTGGTTCGCTTGATTTTCAAGTTTGGGAACCAAGAAGTCTTTCTCCATGTGGCAGAGTGCTCTGTATGCTTCTGTTAATTTGGCAAGTAGGCAGGTCAGAGCATGAATGCATTGGTTTACTACTTGGCAACTTTGTCAGCTTTCTATGTAGCTGGTAGAGCTGGAGAGATCCATGTGAGAGCTCTGAAATCTGCAGGTTGTTGGCATATCCAGGGCACCCAGTGTGGTGACCTTTAGTGGTAATGGGGAACGCCTCTGCCTGGTATTAACTTGCTGGCCCTTTGTTTCAGCTTTTCTGCTGAAAGCAGGAAAAGTAGGCATGCCCTTCCTGACATGAGATTTAAAATTTTAAAAGTAAGGGTGGGAACTGCAGTTGAACAGGCACAATTAAGCAGTTAGGAGTGGATTGCTCATGTTTCTATGAGGATGCACTGTCACAGCTCCTGGGAGCACCTGCATGGCATCCATTTCTTAGCATATTCTGGCCTGAATCAAAATCTGTATTTTACTACTGAAACAGCTGAATGTAGTGAAACTAGTGGGAGTAAGGTTCAGAGATGGCAGCAGTATCGTCCTTATTAAAAGGAGCTAGCTGCCTTTTTGGGAATCTGAGGAAAAATATTTTGATCAACATTAAGGCTGATTATGCTTTATTTTTAACCAAGCTACTGTTGCTTAAAGATTCTGTCCTGAAACATTTCATCACAATAGGGTTTCTGGTTTTTTTACATACAACCCCCACTCCCTCTCCCCCTTCCCCCACAAACCACCAACCACTTGACTTCATGTCCATATCCATGTGCAATTTTTGGTACTGTCAGCAACTCTCTTACGTAATCTACCCCAGTCTTTCACTGATTTTAGTGGCAGTTACTGAACTACAGTAGGAAAACTGCAGTCGGGGCAGATATCTTTCAACAGACTTGGGGCAAAATAGCTATTAAACAGTAAATGATGGCATGTTTAGAACAGCTTTTCAGAGGACTGTGGGTGCATATTTGTCAGTGTCCTTTTCAGTTTATGGACTTTGGGTATATGTACTTAAAGCTTGCAGAGCTGGGAAAGCCCTGCCTGGATTTAAGTACTTAGTGATATGAAAGAAGAAAAAAGCCTGTTACTTTGATGTGTTTTTATTATCATGGTGTCTCAGAATACTTTCTTGGCAAGAGTGCCTGGCACAGCTGCCTGCCACGCTTCCAACCACAGAGAGCCAAGCTGCAAGATTACCTTGTGCATATCAAATAACAGGGAACTTCTGCAGAAAAGGAACAGCACAGAGCAGGGACAGGGTGTCTGCATGTAACACAGGCTGTGTTGTCTTAAAGGTGTTTGCTCTAGGCTGATGGGTTGGCCAAAGCCTGGGAGCAGGAGGCATTTGGGTCACTCACTTTTTCATTTAATGAAGAAGATCAAGCTAGCTACTTGAGATTTTGTTATTTGTGTGTCAGCTCCAACAACTTCTTAAGGTTTTCAGTATCTGAAACACTCCATTTCAGCTGGAAGTTTGAGACTGCTGTTTTACAATATCCAGCTTAGTCCCACTGTTTCTTTTGTCCCATTAAATAGCAGCTCTCATTTCTGACAGAAAGAACATGATCCTGAATGCTTTTATATGGATTAATCACTTGTAGGTCTCTTGAGTTAACCCTGCAATACTGTGTTAGCGATTTTGACCTCTCTCTGGTTACTTATCCCCACAAATGCATAGCTCAAGCATGAGCCACTTGGCTCACCACACACAGGAATGCAGCTTTGTGGTGATGCACACTGTCTGGAAGTCCAGCCTTTAACAGCACCATGGGTGCAGCCTCCTCGTGCCTTGCGGAACAGTCAGCCTAAGCACACAGTCTTGGGTGCGGGTAGAGATGGAATCATCACCTTGGAGGTTGACTTCCTGCACAGTGTAGGCAGTTTCAGACAACAGATCCCCTTACTTACAGCAGTCTTGGATGTTAGTTATATCCTCAGTCTGTCTCTGCTGGTCTTTTTGTGGCTTTTGAGATTGTTTAATAACTCTTTACATTTCTTGATGACTGACAGGAAGTGCTGTTTGCGTTGTGGTGTACCAGGGGCATGAAGCTGGCTGTCAGGCTTCCCACATGGTTCCCTGGAGCAGCAGGGAGTTGGGCACAATGAAACCCATGCTGCAATGACTAAATGTTAAACTTGGTCACACAAAAGGTGTGATTGGCTGTGAGTTTCAGCATGGGAGAAAGCTGAAATGGAGAAGCCTTGGGATAGCCATCCCCAAATGTTTCTGCCTTCATGTGAAGGTTGATGGTGTTTGAGCTTGGTAGGAGCTGGTGTGATGGTGCCTTAGGCAGTTAAATCCCTTTGAGGACACAGGGGAAGGCAGTTTCCTCGTAGAATGTGGCACTCAAATTGTGGCGAGCTGATAAAGCACAGTGCAGCATGGTACTGCCAGGTTTTGAAGATTTAGGTGTGTAATGCTGCTTGGCAGCAGTCTGCCTTTTAAAAATTGATAATCTGGGCAAACAGGTATTTGGCAAGTTGAGAACCACACTGCTGTGCAATAAGTACGCTCTTGTTTTTCACCTGTGCTGTTACTTCAGGGCTGTAAGTGCTGTCACCCTTCCTGTGCTTGAGGCATTTGCTAAGTGACAGTTTTACTAAAAGTCTTTCTGCCTTCAGCATTTCATGTGGCAGGCAGAAAATTTGCACCGAGAAGTGACTGTCCTAGTTCTTTTATAGTCTCAATTCTTGTTCAGCCAGAAATGTATCTTGCTTTTCTTTCAGTTCCTGCCCATCATCTGATGAATTTGAAGGGAGGGTGGCTTTGCATATGAAACACTGAGATAATTTATCTAAATAGAAAATGATGAGAATACACATAGCTGATTTTAAAAATTACTCTTCAGGCTACAACCCTCATTAAACATATCAAATGATAAATTGCAGCCTTTCTGTAAACGGTCCTGTGTCTGGATTTTGGGGTGGACACAGTCTTCCTTTGGTCACTATTTTGTCCTGGGCTGCTGGTTTTCTCTCCAAGCAACCTTATGTTACTTAGCCGGTCATTTTAGGTTACCTCACATCACATGCCAGTGTTTGAACAAGAGCTTTGTAAAACCAGTCCTGTATCAGCTTTTGGCCCCTGAACCAAAACAACCAGTGCATTGCGTGACTGATTTGTTTCCTCTTTCCGCGTTTACCTTGCGTGTGTTACTACAGGCATGATGCCTATTGAAGCAACTGCTGTGGAAAGGCCCTGCCAAACCAAAGTGTTCCTTATGGCTCTGTATCCTGCTGCTGGGGAGTATTTGTAATCAAATTGGTCCTTCTCTATTTCCATTATCTCAGCATTTGCAATTTTCAGATTTACTGCAGTGAAGAGACTCGTTTGGTAATTCATATGGTGAGCTGAAAGCCAACTGGGTTTTTCTGATTCCCTGTCTGCCTCTGAGAAGTGCCTGAACTCTCAGGCAGGTGTCTGCTGTGTGGGAGGGCCAAACTTACCCATCTTGTATCCTTCATGAATTACTCTCCAAACACCAGGTAATTCTTCTCCTGGCTTTTGTTTGCAGTTTCTAGCTGCGTCTGGAACTTGGTTATTATTACTAAATGGATTTATAAAAGGAACCTCAATGCTTTCTTACTTAGCATTTCACTTTTTTGAGGCACTTTACTCAGCTTTTCAGCATATTTGTAATGGCAAAGTACATTTATATAAAATACTCTGTTCTTGTTATAATATTTAAAAACAAAATTAAAGCTCCTGCACAAACATTCAGTGAAACAAAGTAGATAAAAAAGCATGTTTGTGTTTGAGGAAGGAATTTTTCCAGCTTACTCTGAGGCCTGTTGACAATGGAAGAAGGAGAAAGATGGGCTAAGGAAGCAAAATAGGTGTGTTTGGTTATGCAACTTGGATGAGAACAGAAAGCTGGCAGAAACAAGGTGGTGCAAAAAGATTCCCTGGATGATTTGCTCATAGATGGTCATTTAGTAGGACATGAAGCTGGGTCCCCATAATACACTGTCTGAAAAACAATAGCTTTATGTTCAGTAGTTACAATGGAATATGACCTACATTCACAGAATCACAAGAGTGATGGAAATTCATCATAATTACTTAATTCATGCTTGAGTACATGCCAGGCTCTAATTATGAGATAGGTCCAGTCTGCTCAGGACCCAGACATTTACTGTGGTCCTGGCACAGGTGGTTTTGTTGAGGACAGCCACAGTCAAAAATTCCGTTTCTGGGTTTTGTGCAGCAGCTGCTGAGGCTGCAAGTGACCTGTGGGATGTACACTGGAGTTCTGATACTAGAGATTTGAAGTTAAAGAGAGGCAAAGAGCATCTGAGTGCACTGGGGGGATCAAAAGGAAGTCACCAAAGTTGCTGATGGTTTTCAAAATACTACCAACAGCTGACAGAGAAAAAAAAAAGTACCTTTCCATATCACATAAATCACTTGTGAAGTAAAGGTAAGAAAAAAATACAAACCAACACACAGCACTTTTAGCTTTCTAATTCCATACTTTCTTAATTTCCTTCTACTGAGTCTCTTCAGTGTTTCTTACTCCCAGCTCATGCTTTACTTGCCTTTCAAGGACATTGCAATCTGCATCTGACTTCAGTGCCATCATTGTTTCAAAGTAAATTCCTTTGAAAATGGTATACCTGAATTTCTTTGAGACCACAAAGCCTGGAGCAGGAGAGGGATATTAATAGAAACAGCTTCTCTCTGTTGTTGCATGAAGACAGAAGATGAATTATTTCAGTGTGGCAGGTGGAGGTGTTTTTCAAAGCAATTGTTTACATTTTTGAAGATCCAACAGGGAATTAAAAAGGTCTGGATGGCACAGAGAGCTGGAATAACTTTGCATAAGAAGAGTAAAGGTATGCATTAAATACTACATTGCTAATTTTGCAAGGTGTGCTTAGCAATTATCCAGGTTAAAGTAGTAGTAGCAGTTCCCATCCAGCCTTCAGAAAATCGGGAAGAAACTTTGCTGCATTCTACCATATGCCTTTTAAAACATGGAAACAGAGCAATTACTTTGGGCTTTATTTGATACTCTTTTTAAACACCCTCTAACCCCACAATGATTCTTTTAGGATAATGGTCTAAGGCTGAATTCGGTAAAGACTGCCTGACATTCATGTGATGCTGCAGGGAGCTCTTATTGGAGCTGGTGGGAAGAGGCAGGATTTAAATTTTATCCCCGAAGGAGGGTGAGAGTTTAGAGAGATCCAAGAGTAGATTGAAGGGAAATACAGGTATTTGAGACAGTCCTGATGTGTGTCTGCCAAGGCAGGAAGGGATGTGGGTGTTACCGTTTGGCACTTGGATCGTGGAGAAGCCCCTCCTGTTCCCCCACATTCCCTCAGGAGTTCCTCTCCCATCCTTTCCCATCAAGTAGCTCCTGACTTTCTGCACGTGGACATTGCCTGAGCTGCAGCTCTTTGGTATGCATCCTGCCTGAGAAGGACAGCAGGAGCAGGCAGTGCTACGAGACAGAGGAGCCTTCCCACTCACTCGGCATCACCACTGCCCTGGACCAGCAGTCTTGCTGGTTCGACAGGCAGTCTGCAAGCCTTCCTGACACGTGAGACACGTCATGCGTGGCTGGTACAGAGAGCTGGACCTGTTTCATTGAATAGCAACAGATATAATTTATAGTATTCACTTTTAAAGATACACTTGGAAGAAAAGGAAGCAAGATGTGTACATCCACTCCCCTCTCTTTCCTAACCCTTTTCTCTGCCTCCTGCTCCTGGCAGCAGATCAGCTGTGGGTTAGCCTTACAGGGAGGTATTTTTGTTCATTAGGCTCTGTGGGGTTCTCACAAGCCTTGCCACCTGTGTGCTGCTCTCCTGTGCAGGGAACAGGGCCACACTGGGTGCTGTGCTGGGGGTTTGCAGATCTTGCCTCTCCACAGACCCTGCCCTACAGCCTGTCCAGGACTGCAAGGGCCGCCCTGTCCGTCAGGGACGCTTCATCCCATTGAGATCAGAGTGCTTCACATGCAGCTGCACTGGCTACAATTTACTGGAGTTGAAAAGTACTCAGGAAAATGTTATTACAAGTGTCAGGTATAATTTTATAGCATCATTAATGCTGGAAACCTCAGACTTTGAAAATTACCAATGGACTGGTAATTGCAGAGGGAAGAACTTAGTTTAACTATTTATGGCTTTAGAAAGGAATTTTGAGGGTCAAAGCCTGATTTTTAAAGTGTGTTGCTAATAACATATTAGGCAATTAATTAGTAAGTTATTAAGCTATGAATAAATGAAATTGTGTTTGTTTTAAAGGTTGGTCATCTGCTCTGCTCCATTTTTTGTACAGCCTGCCAAATCCTTTGCAGATGAGCTATACTGCTCTCGACAGATCCCTGCCTCGAGTTACTTGTTATCTGTATTTGACACAGCAGAAAAGGAAACATCAGACAAGCGTGGTGGAATTGATGAAGGAGGGAGGGAGGAACATTCCCAGCAGAAATAAGGTCAGGCACATCACTGCACAGAACTGCCAGTGGGCTTCAAGCAGTTTTTCTCGTTTGGGAGAATAAGGGCTGTGTGCCCCATGGTATCTCTTGGCAGGTCTGGCCCTCTGCTTGCAGAGGTGAGAGCCCTGTTGTGGCTCCTGCCCCGCTCAGTCACCTGGGTTTCCTTTCCCAGAGATGAGGTGGGATGGGAGGGAGCAGGGCGAGGCAGAGCTTGGCACTTGCACGTCTCCTCCCCTGATAAAGTCAGGGCACGGCAAGGGTGGGAGCTTAGGGAAACAGCAACACCCGTCCCCTCCGGAGGCAGCCTGGGAGGCGTCTGGTGGGTGATGACTCTGTGTAAACCTGGATATCCGGGGCTGTTACCTGGTCTTACTCCTCACCTCAGCTGCTTCTGTCAGCAAGCAACCAAAGTTAGGTTATGAGCAGTTAAGATATGAAATAGATTTGTGCTCAAATGTTTTAGTTTCCATCTTTGTAGCTTTTTTCCTAGTTTTTGAGAAATTGTTTGAAAAATGGCATAAGATATCATCATTTCATTCACATTTGGTGCAGTGTTGTGGGGTTTGTATGGTGTAGAGTCAACCTTTGGTGAGCTTATTAGGTTCTGACAGCTGTTAGATGGCCAGTCAACAGAACTGGAGTTTCCACACACAAAAGTTTCTAATGTCAAACAGCAGTTTGACTGCTATTAATAAACCATGTTGCTGCTACCTAATAAATGAGACCAGTTGAAAAAATCCAAACAAACAAAAGCAAAACCCAAGAGCAACCATTTCTAATAAAGTTTTAAATTCAATAACCTTTTTGAAAACAGTTGGTCCCAAACTGCTTTCCAAGCACATCTGCATTTTTTTCTCCCTTGCCTTTAGCTTCCCATAGTTTCTCTTGTATCAGGTGGGTACCTTGCAGTTGTTTGAACCGTTAAACTGGTTGTTGATTCAACAGGAATTTGTTTGGGTCTGTTTGGGGTTTTTTTGGTTTTTTTGTTTTTTTAGTTTTTTTGAGGAGGAGGAGAGATAAAGAGAGAAGTGTGCTCACTGTCACATCTGTAGCCCGCCCCGCCTCACTCTGAGGTCATTTGAGCTGACACCAGGGCAACAGGGAGAACACATGGCCGTGGCATTGGAGGAACAGGGATGGGGTATGACTGTGCCCTCACTAGCAGTCTGCAGTTAATTAAGAGGAGAAATGGTGAAACTCCTGCGACCATCTCCTGCAATTTGTGTTTCCTGGATAACTGAATCAAGTACAATCATCTCTTTAGAAGTTTACTGTCTTGGTTAACTTCAAATCTGAAGCGGGTGTTTTTTGGTAGAACATTATGGCTGTTCGTTTGTCGACTGGCAAAGCAGAGAGAAGCTGCTTGATCTGTTTGTTACTGTACTACAGGTGCTTGATTTCTGCAGAGATCTGCATGGATCCACTGCCCATTAAGCCCAGTTTCTCGACTGAGTCTTTTCACTTGATGCATGATTCTGTCAAGATTTAATTGAATTTTGAGCTCACTAGTTACCTTGGAGTTCATTTCTGTGGGTGTAGTATCAGGTTCCCAGTCTTCCATGTTGAGTGAAATAGAAACATGTGACATTTCTGTTCATTCTCTCCCCTGCCTGTAACTAAGGACTGCTATACTTCAAGTTGTCATACCTGCACATAGTTTGTTTTCACACAAGATTTTATTTGATTGCTGTGAAAGGTAGAAAAGGTTACATTTTATAGGGTACCACTTACCCAAACTCTTAATTTTTTCACACCTCTTAAACAAATACATGATGTGCTAAGCAGTATTTTACTTTGAAGATCAGAACTGTATAGTTAGAAATTACAGGGAAATTCAGATTCTAGTATGTATAAACCAATACCGGAATTTCTTCAAGTGCCACATTTTTAACTCACCTTGTGAGTAAACAGGATGGAGGTCCAGCCAGTGATTGATTTAGACTCTGTGTTTCCCTTTGCATCTTGACCTTGTACTATGTCTAAAGAAACAAATGTGATGGGATGGTGAACTGAGAAGGCACAAGGCTGAAAGCTGAGTGTACGTATTGAGTCTAAAAAGTGATATTTTGTTGTGACTTTCATTTATCTTCTTTTTTCTAGTTCAGTTTATCAATTTACAGTTTTGCCTTAGCTGAGTCCAAAATCAGAGAAAAAAGTTTGAAAAGAAGCATTACTTAAACTAGAGACAAGGTGTACATTATATTAGTAACAACTTTCAAGAATGTGTAAGCAATCAACTGCAATGATAAGAAGAGCTGGAAGTATTTTTTTAAATGAGATGCCTTTTTTTATTTTTTCCAAGCTGTCTGTTGAGAGCTACAAATATTTTTAAGATTTTCCATTTGTCCTGTTCTGTCCAAGAAAAAAATAATTTCATAGCAGCTATGTGCTGTTTTGCTAGCCTTGATATGAAACATACTTACTAGATGTTTGTCTTTTCATTTAGGAGTCTGTATTCATAATAAACTTATCTTTCAGTGCTGAATTATTAATCTTAAATGTTATCTGAGAACATTTTGGTCATTTACTGGTTATTAACTTATTAATAATTTATAATACTTGCAAAGTTAATATGAGAGATACATATTTTTATACTTCATGTCTGCTATCAATTCTTGTGTGACAGTTAGATGAGAACATATTCAAGCTCTTGAATTTCTTCTTTCAGTTGGAAAAGTGCCTTAAATAATGGAATTGAGGCATGAGATTTATTCGGAAAAGGAAACAAGGTACAGCTAGGTTTGAATGACTGCCTAGTGTTTGCTCCTTTGAGGCCTTGTGGTTTTTTCTCTGCTGATCTATAAGATCATGAAAGAGTAGGTCTCTCACCCAAGGCATTGTGTTTTTATACTTTATTAAAAATTGCACTCCGTAACCATCAAAACTTGTCAAAATAAACTGTAATTATATTATTTCTTATTATGATGTCTTGTTTGCACATGTACACTCCTGTCTCTCCCGCTCTACCCCTGCCTGCGATGGGAAGGAGCATTTCTGTATCGATACAATACGAACAGGATGATCCCGTCTTCTTTGCCTGTTTTCTTTGAGACGCTACAGCAAAGCAGCCACTCCAAGTAGCTGGAGGATCAGTCCCCAGCACAGAGCATGAAGCACAGGGGCATTCTGGCAAAGCCAGAAGCTGTTTCCTTTGTGTGGTAGAGCTGCTCTCTCCTCTCCTCAGAGTCCTGGGAGGTTAACTCTCCTCCTGGTCTCTGCTCCCACTACTGCTGTCCTAACTGCCTGAGGTCCATCTGCTGCACCCAGCCTCACACCACACCTCCCAGTGCCTGGATCTCCTCTGCCCTCACTCCTTTCCTGTCCCCAGCTCTCCCTCCCCAGTACCAAGTTCCTTTCCTTCCACAGGCCTCCTTGTAATGTCTCCTTTCACTAGAAGTTGACTCTGTTTGTCCAGCTTCCTTTCCCATTTTGCTGCAGTCTCACTGACCAGCCTTCCCCAAGCTGTGGGCTGGTGTCCCCTCTGTGCCAGCAGCCGCGTGTTCTCTGCTGGGGATCCTTCCACCTCCCACACCTGGTGGTTTTTCTACCAGTGAGAGGAGGCAGGGGCTTGCATCAGGGAAAGGAGTGAGCTCCAGGCCAGACTGAGTGTTTCTGGGGAGCCATGGCAAGCCCCAAGGCTGCAGGTGCTTTAACCCCTTCACTTCTTGTGTGCTGTCATCACACCAGAGCTTATGTGCACCTTACAGAGAGAAAACTACCTTCTGGCTGTGGTGGAGCTACTTGTGGGTGCTCAAAGGGGTTCCTGCTGAGCTTAAAGTCAGTGACATGCCAGAACAGTTGGGCAGAAAAAGAGGGTAGAAGAATGCTAATATAGCGTGGATAAAAGATGTGTCTGCTTGTTAGAACGTGGAGGAAGTAGATCCTAGATCTTCACTGCTGTAGAAGATTGCATCACCCAGCACCTAACAATAAAGACTACTTTCGGAGGTCCTTTGTTGGTAGGGCCCCCTTCAGAAAAGAAAGGCGATCTTGTTCTGCCAATCCTTTAATGACTGTGTCTTTCTGTGTGCATCTGGGGGAAGGGGGGGTTCAGATAGCCAGATAAATTTTAACAGAAGGTCTTTGTGTAAAATATATGCACATTAAGAAAGAAATATATTTTAAATCAGTTTTCAAGAAGAATGTGAAGTTACAGGGGGAAAAAAAAAGTGTAGCGGTATTTTGTTCGGTTTTGCGGTTCCTTTGTAGAAAATACTCAGGGCATGGTACTTCAAAACTGTTTCCATTTTTCAAACCTACTTCTGGTTAAGTTTTATTTGAAAGAAGTTGTTCAGCTGTGTGTATAAGGCAGTAAGTACATTTAGAAAGGTTGAATTATGAGGAATTCTGTTTGCTGTCCTTGTCTTCATCATGTGTAGAGGTTATTTGGAGTTGTATAAAAATTCAGCAGTTTAATATTAGTTCTTTATTTCTTGAGTACTGAAATAAGAAGACGTAATCCTTTATTCAAGCAAACTGAATAGGGTTGGTAACTGTAGACTTGAAGACTTAGGATCTATTTGTTGTTTTATAGCACTCTCCACCTATTACAAATGAATTTGTAATTTATTCTTCCAGCCTGTGATAACCTTATCACCTGCCAACACTTGACAGTTCTGCACACTTGTGGTGTATCCAATTCCATCCTCCTAAAACATGGAACAGGGTTTTAATTGCCTTTTGTGAAGAATTTTGCCAGCAGGGGAATGGAGCCTCATTCCTTCATTTGCAGAGAGAAACTGCTTACTCTGGTAGCTCTGAAGTTTGTGCAGACTTTGAATCTACCTTAAATACATTTGCTTTAGCCCTTTTTTATGCTTAAAAAATGTAACACAGACTTGAAGATTACTTTTCTCTCCTTAGACAAAGGACTTTGGCTGTCACGCTTATTGTTTCTGTACTTTGTTACTACTGTTAAATGTATGATGTACCATTTATCTGCCTGCATGTGTGTACAACTTGTAAATAATTTAATGTTTTACTTTTCCACTTGGCCTCTTCGCACAACTCTAAAATATGGAAGATAAAATTCTGCTAAATTATTAATTCAGTGGGAAATTGAAACAACCGACATAAATTAAGCACTGGAAATGGTTCCTTTTCCCTCTGTGGGAATCAAAGCAGTGAACACTACTGGATATCAGTGAGGGAGCTAAATGGACCAGATGATTATAGAATAATTTAGATTGGAAAGGGCTTCTGTGGGTATCATCCAGTCCAGCCACCTGCTCAAAGCTGATCTACTTGCTAGAGACATGCTTGGTTGAATCTTGAATGCCTCCAGCAGTGGAGATGATCCAGGATGGAGGTGTTCAGGAGTCTCCTGTGTCCATGGGTACATAGACAGGGCACATCAGACCCGTTGCCTGGCTGTCTGGTGGATTTTGGTGGTAGTCTGCAGTGTTAAAAGTTTTCCTGCAGGTTAAAACCTTTGCAGCAAGGTGCTCCAGTGCCACTGTGGCAGAGCAGAAAATTTTGCAGCTCGCTCTCAATGGATCTTTATTAGATAAAAGCACAATGACTATATGAAGGCTTCTAGGTCTTGCTACTTAAAATAATTTGTGTCAATTTTTATAGTAGACAGTTTTTTCTTTCAGTTATTTTCTGTGTTTTATATATACATATAGTATACATTGTAGCAGTTGTCACAGATTGGTTTAAATGTTTAAAGAGAATTAAATGATTGTACATAGGAAAATGTGGTGAGATATTATTAGTATCCAGAACAGCAGCAAAGTCCAGGCATGTAGCTGCAAAGCAGAGGACAGTATAATTTGTGGTTTAATAAAGAGCTATATAACCTAAAGTTAAACCTGTATTCTGCAAAATTTCTGCACTCAATTAGAGCCTTTCCTCTGATACTACTTTGGTTTTGATCTGGGTTTATTTTGCTTTGAGAGCAGCTGGGGAGTTCTGGAATATTTGAGTATTGTATGTATTTAAAATGAACTGCAGTATCTGTGCTTCTTTTGTTTTGTTTTCTTACCTGCTTCTCACTCCTGGGATATATCCGGGAATCCCATATGTTCTTCTTAAGGGGAAAGTCAGTTTGCATAATGCTTTCCAGATGCCCTGCTTGTATTTAAGGATACAAAATAAAAAATATCCCTTGCAGACCTGTACATAACTAATAGAGGTGCCTGATGCTGGTGGCCTACACATCACAAATCTGAGCAAAGATTGCTCCTGTGATCAAGTCCCTGGTTTGTGTTGGATTGCACAAGAAGACCAGTTCCCTAGATCATCCAATCCTTGGGTTTGGCATTCCACTACTGGTTCCTGAACAGCCTGCTCTGCTAACTGTTGTCAGTCATCCAGGGGAAATGCTGGAGGTTGTTTGGAAAGCAAATCACTTTTTCTGAATGGAGGATGGGATGTGTGCAGAAACCAAAATATACACAGCTTAAATGCACAGGGACAGTACATATGGCATAGTGGATGGAGTAATTGTCACCTGGAGGAGATGCCAATTTTCTGGAGCAGATCACCCTCCTTGAAGATCCAACTGCTGCACCCCTGAGACCAAGTCCTTGATATCAGTGGGAGCACTTGTGCCCCTCTTCCTGGATAGTTCTGTTTTCAGTGTCATCATGATCTTCCTCAAACAACCTGGGATTGATGAAGTCAGTTTGGTGATGAAGAGTGAAGCAATGGGTTAATGTTTTTAGTAATCAGACTTTCCAGAAACACATCCTTAATGGACAGCAGAGCATGCCTGTGTAATATTTCTTCTGTATAAAAGAGGAACATATAAAAACTGCTGTCACAGTGCTGTCTTCACTGACAGCATTTAGAATGTCTGGAAAAAATTAATCTGTGAATCCAAGTGTAACAAATGAGATCAAAATCTGGGAGGGAGAAAGGGACTGTAAGCTGGGATTGACCTTTGGCTGCATGGCTCTACAGCGATGGGGACCCACGTTTTGTGCCCCTTGCAGGCTTTAGTCACATCAGGGAATATGCAGCCTGAGGTATAATCTATGATTTTTTGGTAATGTCTTGACTTTTTCTTTCTCAGTAGCTTACATACTAACAATGTTATTTCCCCCAGTGCTTTCATGCTGTATGACTATGTCAAGAGGAGCCATGATTTCATCACTGCCTATTCCTACTTCATCATATATTTAATTCGCAAAATCCTCAGTGTCTTTCAACACATTTTGATGTAATGATTTGTTTGGCAGTGGTAACTCCAATGATGTATTTACCCATTGTGCCTTTATTTGGGTTCTAAATGTACAGCCATAAATAGTCATTAGTAGTGCTATTTTATTAAGCCATGTGAACATCTCAGCTGAAGAATCCAAACATAAGTACGTTTTGCAGTACTATTTTAGGAGATATTCATTAAATAATACACCCAGCCTGGAAATCAGTAGATTTCAGCAGCTTCCACATGCCCTTTTGTATACAATTGTATCTGACTTCTTCAGCCAGGAGCAACATCACATGTCTCTGCTCTGCTTGTCCTACCTGGAACGTATCCATGCATAATTCACTGTTAGGCTGCACAAATGCAAATGCCCACACAAAGGAAGCAAGAAGCCACTGGGAGCAGGAATCCTCCTTTTCGCAGCAGTGTGGAGTCAGGTCAAAAAAAGTGCCTGTGTGATTGTGGCTGTATTCAGTGTTGGTGCTTGTGGGTGAGATGCTACAGAAAGAATGAGTTTCTCAGTCTTTTTAAGGGTTACAATGATAGTAACTGCATATCATACAGCATTTATTTTAAGTTTTCAGAAGGAAATTGTTGATTCTTAGTTCTCAAAGAGCTTTTCACTACTCGACTGAAGCATGGACTTGTCATAGTCCTTTGCAGTTCCAGATGGCATAAAGACCCTTGGTCTCTCTCTCACTGTGTTTGGATATATTTGGTTGCATGTCTTTAATTATGACTGTGTAATTAAAATATGTCTATTAAAACTGAGTAGCTGATAAGCAGAATGAGGCAAAATAACTATGAACAAACGAAAGCTTTGACTGTGTAAGAAAGTGTTGAACATCCACCAGAAATCCCTTAATCCCAATTCAATTAAGCATGTTTTTCTGTACACAGGAAAAATCCTTTTTTGCTTGAGGCCGTCATGAGCATCATCGACATCAGCAGTTAGTGAATGTTCATTAATATTATGAAAATCTCATTCCTTCTCTAAATGCTTATGTGATTTATCTCTATAACCATTTCAGAAGACTGCAGTGCACAACCTGCTGTGCTGCATCCTAACAGTAACCTGAGAAAAACTGTATGAAGTTCTTACAGCCTAGGGATTTTTGCAGCATTTTTGAAAGGTCCCTAAAAGGTATTACTTACAGCTGCATACAAGCTTTGTAAAGTATTAATAGCACTACTACTTCTGTGCTGAGTGGATTACTGCCATATACATTTGTAATTGGTGTAACAGTGCATGCAGAAGAATTTCAAAGCAGCCACTCAGCTGAAAACTCTTGTTTTATTAATAGCCCATTCATGAAGAGACTGAGAGAGGATTGTGAAAAGTGGAGAAGAATTGAAGTCTGATAAGAGAAGATGTGAGAACTGAGCACTGGATCCCTTGGGTCCAAAGCACATGGCAAGAGAGAACATTTTTCAGAGGAAGGAAGTTTAGGGTAGTGGAGACGGAAGGCTGAAGGGGTGCTCCTGGCCTGTGGCAGCACAGCAAGACAACATCCTCCGTTCATGTAGGTGCTCAGCAGTGACTTCCCTCTGTACACATTAGATTACTGAGAACACCTGAAGCTGTAGCCAGGGCCCACCCCTGCTGGCAGCTGTCTGGGTGCATTGATCCAGCTGTGGACTATACAATGTTTTGCATTTCATAGTTGTTCATCTGCAGGAAATGACCTTCTGAAAATCACCCATCTAATCATGGGGTTTGCATTTTCCTGGCCCTCAGCAAAGTCAGCCCCTCTTGAACAATTAAGAAATGTGCTCCCAGGTGCTCTATCTCCTGTAGAGAAACTAAGGAAGTGCAGGTTTCATTAGTGAGCTGTTTGCTGATCTCAAATGTGGCAGATCGGGCTGGGGAGACCAGAGTGTAAATGCATACAAATTTCTTCTCTGTCTGCTTCCACCAGAACTCAATGTGATGGGGAAGTACTGTGTACCTGCTGTAGTTGTTAAAAGATACAACTTTTGAACTAGAATTCTATTTTGAGCATAATCAAAGGTTCCTAAATGCCAGCAAAAGTTTTTCCAACATCAAATTTTGGTTCTCTCTTCCCCAGCTCATTCTGCACAGAGCTGTTTGCTGGAAGGTCAGTCAGTGTTGTTGACTGCATGTGTTTTTCATTTCTATACTTTCATATGTGGTTGTATAGGCATGTATGGGCATGTGTTAGATGCTGGTGATTTTTGAACAGAGCTTCCACTAGCACAACTCAATATATAAAGCCAGCTACTTATCCTGAGTCCCTTAGTTTGATTATTAGATGGTACATGAAGGGAATGACCACTGTGCCTCAGGGTGTATGCGCAGGGAATGGCTGATAAGCTGGAAATGATAGTATCTTTATAGGACATTGTCAACAAAACTGTATTGGATAAACCATCTTAAGCCACTTCTTTTTGCTGCCAGTTGCTTTATCTGATTTTCATCAGCAGCTTCCTCTTGAAGTGACTCCATAGTGGGCAGGCACCAAAGGTGTCCCATCACTTTCTTTCTCTTTCTCTTGCTGTGAAAATCCATTCTATATGGGCCCCCACCTGCCGTGCTCTCCTCCCTCCCTTGCATTGGGCTCACAAAGCAGCAGCAGTTGGGTGCTGAGCACAGAGCTGGGACACTGTGGTTGGGTGAAAGGAGGGATCCACATCAAGCATAGGACTGAAAGAATTCCCAGGGGCTTCCTAATGTGAACGTATTCCTCTTCACATGCTTTCACTTCTGACCAAAAAGGTAGACCTTGTACCTCTGACAAATCAGTTCAATCACAACCTGTAATTGTCACCATCCAGGTCATTTTACTTGGTAGAATTTAAGTAAATGAGTGAACCGGTGGTGGCAGTTGTGTAATTAGCTCCAGTATCACTATGGATTTACCTGCTGCTTTGCATTGGCAGTGGATGCTAATCAGGCTTTCCCCATGTTCTGACCTCCTGGTCTTTGTCAGTGTATGTGCAGTTTCCTTACTCTTTCCTAGAACATCTCTGAGGTTTTGAAATTGATTGCTCGTTGCCTTCAAAAGTGAAAGGACTTGAATTAAAGGACAAAGTGGAAGTGCTGTCTTGTTAGATGTTAAACCTCACTTAGCGTGGCTGGTCATAAAGAGACATCCTCCTCTAGTTATTTCTCTGATCCACTGTGGTTTTCAGAGCATTTTCTATTGCTAATGGTGAAGGAACTTGTTCTTTTGGAGATGGGTCACATTTATTGCTAACCCACAGGAAATTCAGGCATGCAGTGTAAGATTACCTAAATTAGAGGGACAGATGTTAGGCTTTAAGAGCATTTTGTTATCTTGACAGTTAAATGTTAACGCTTCCAGAATATTGAAACCCCAATCTTATATATTGCAATTTTTTGGTTTTTGGTTACTGTACATTTAAATTATGAAACACCCTATGTTAGGTTTAGGATTTGTTTTAGTTTAATTTTTTTGAGAGATCTTTCTGCTGTGAAGAAAGACTGGCAGAAGTGGCTCAGCAGCATAATGTGGAAGTATAAATAGAATGCAAGCTGTCCATTTATCTCAGTCCTGATCTACTTATATTCATCTGATGCTTATTACAATCGTGGTTTGTCTCTGAGCAGATACATCCAGTTAGGATTAAGCTTGGACAACTAACCTAATTCACTCTCTTAACTCACTCTTGTAACTTAATTCAGGGTTTCTGTCTAGATCTCTTGTGATACCAAATAATTCTTCAAACTCCCAGCCCTTAATAAATCAACATCAAAATATTAAGAATATTTATCACTATGTTTTTATGAGGTGCTGAGTTTGTTTGCAGTGGCTTTTAGGTTCGCTCAGATATATCTTCATTCATACCTATTTCTGAGATTTCTTCCCACTCCAGCTCCTGCTGATATGTCATGGTAGCTTATTAAGTATAGTTTCAGATGACAGATTCTCTAGAATACTCGATGGGACCCCTTTTCGAACTTTGTGGTAGAATGCTCTGCTAGAGTAGCCTGAAAGTGAAATATAAGCATGCCTATCCAATTATAAGAAGCATAAAAATAATAAAGGCAAAAGATTGTACCTAAACTTTATATTAAACTCATCCACACTGAAAAAGGAAGATTCAGTCTTTTCTTGTATTTCAAGAATCTAAAATATCCATGGAATAATGATTTATTTCTTGGATTTTCAGACAGATTTTCTCAGTATTTTCGCTCTACAAGAGCCTTGTGGGATATCTGGATGTAAAAACGTCAAGTTTTGTGTCTTTAACATCTCAGCTACACTTTCTTTTTCATTTAAAATCAGCCTTTAGTTGACTCTATTGTTTTAGCCTAGTGACTGGCCTCTGGCATGGATTAATCTTTGACAACTTTTTTTCAATTTTAAAAATCAACACAAGCAACTTGCCATAATTCAACACTTATATAGGGTTATAAAAAAGCTCAGGACTAAGCATAACAACAATCAGTGCTAACTCATTATGGTATGTGGGTGTTCAACTCTGTAAAACAACCTACATTTCAGATTAGAAGTAACTGGTGTATTTTAATGTGTGCAAAACAATCAGTTTGTACAATAATGTAGCATGAGTCCAATTTATCTTTCTGTTTGTATGACTGTTCTCAACAAAATAAATATGTATGCAGGACATAATTGATGAAACATGATTTAAAGAGAAAAATATAAACAACATTTCATTTCCTTCCCTCTCCTTTAATTTCCACTGTTACTGTGAGTGTGCTGATGCTGGAAGATCCACGTGGCAAGATTTAGCTTGTGTGTGCCCTTATGTTTGCTTTTAGAAACTGATCCAAGAAACAATCATTTCTGAGCTCTGCATATGTGTATGTTAGATGCAATTCCCCATATAATTTTCAGAGTCTTTTATATTCTTCATGTGAGATCTGTCCTGCAGCCCTCCGGGTTGTTACTGGGGGTGTGAAGGCACTTTTGGTATTGGAGTTTCTCCTACCTGTCAGAACTCCAGGGAAAGGGTGGGTGAGCTGAAAATACGGATTGCACAGGTGGACTCTTGTGCCCTGTGTGCATGGTGAGGTCTTGAAGTGCATGAGAGCTGCCTTGTTTCTTGGCTGTGAGATGTACTCTTTTCCCTGAAAAACAAGGTCTGCAATCGGAGAAATGGCAACATCAGTGGCAGTGGCTTATCAGCAGATATGAAGAAGTGTGGAGAAATTGAATAAATTTAGAAGAAACACTAGAGCAGTGATGATTCTGCTGCCAGAGCCTCCTTCTCAGTACAGGTAGGAGGGATACACGGTACTTAATGTGAATCTTTCAGCATCACATTAAATGTGAGGATGTAAAAAAGGGCCTTTAAATAATTGTTAGGATTTGGAGGAAAAATCACAGTAAGGCATTCGAGATGTCCTGTAAAGATTTGTTTGTTCCTGTACAAACAAAAAGATCAAAAGGAGCAGTAGGAACATTTAGTGGTGAAGAAAGTGATGGCATCTTAATTTAAAGATTCTCAAGAAAACTTGAAGTTACTGTTCTGAAGTATTTTGAGGGTCTCTGGGAACGGAGGAATCAGAGAGAGTGTACAGCTGTAAGTCAGTGTGGCTGCTTCTGTTGTCAGTGTGCAACACTCTGCCTGCGGTCAGAAACAGACCTGGAAATGAAGCATGAGAAAAATAAGCCCTATTTTATTGCCACAATTTTGTCGGTTCCATCAGGCTGTCTGCAGTCATTTAACGATAATTGGAGGGGTGTTACCCACTGAAGATTACTGTTTATGTGATGTGAAAGGAGAGGTAGGTGCAGTCTAGTTGGTTCTGCCAACTAATGTTCAAAGAATATTGCTGTCTGTAAACTCTGGCATAATTTGCTGAGGCTGTACAGTGCAGAGAAGATGTCCTTCAAAAAGGAGCTTTTGTTATAGTAATGCCAACAGCATGGGAAAATATTCAGATTATTTTCCTGGAGATAGAAGCTGCTGCTGTTTGGAAAACAGTGCATTACACCATCTGTTTCCTTCTGATTGTGCACTGCCATAGCCATTGTTGTGATTAATTTCTTTGCTTCTAGGCACAAATTTGAGTGCTTGAAGGAAGATTAAAAGCTTGTTTGCGGACAGGGATGTAGCTAATGGCTAGATTTCAGTAGGATTGTGTGTACTTACCAACTTCACTGTTTAAGTCATCAATCTTCTGCATGCATTTGATATGTGAAGAAAGAAAGGAGAACATGCTTTTTCCTTCTAATAATCCTCCACACAAATTGTTGGTGAGGTTTTCACCATGTGCCACTAGTGTCATCACATGCTCAAAACACCACTGGGACAAAGAGCCACTTTTCATAAAATCATAGAATCATTTAGGTTGGAAAAGACCTTTAAGATCACCACTATTAACCCAACACTGCCAAGTCCACAACTAAACCGTGTCCCTAAGTGCCACATATATCTGTCTTTTTAAATACTTCCAGAGATGGTGACTAAACCACTTCCCTGGACAGCCTGATCCAGTGCCTGTCAAATGTTTTTGTGAAGAAATATTTTCTAGTATTTAATCTAAACCTCCCTGATGCAGCCTGAGGCCATTTTCTCTTATCCTGTCTGCCTCATTTTCTAGTGAGGCTTGGCTGCTGAAAGAAGATGTGTAGTTTCATCACCATCCCACTTGATTGTGGGAAGTAGTTACCCTGCCAGGTAGGATGGAAGCCCTGATGGCTGACAAAGTGCCACAGGCATCCCCTGGTCACATTTGCTGCCTCCACTGGGAAACTCAGCAAGGATCACGATGCAGTGTTGGCTCTGCGCATGTTGTTACCCTTTATCTGGCCAGAGCCACTGCTTTGTGCCCCCTATGACAGGCAGCACAAGAAAATGCAGAATTTTGCCTGCTATGGATGCTGTGTCTTACCTCAGTTCCTCTTTTGTGTGAACCCTGAGTATATGGAACAGTGGCAGTGTGAATCATGGTGGTGTTCCACCACTAGGCTGTTCCTGTCCTTCCTTCCTGTGAATTTCTGAGTACTTAAATAAGCTTGGAAAGCCTTTTATCCAGGACATGTAGCATAGCTGCAATATGCAGGGGTCCATCTGTTTGTTATAATGAATTTGGAAAAAAAGTGATATTTGCATGAAACTAATCTGTTCTTAATTATTTTTTTGGTATTTTTCTTGGTTGTCACTGTCACATTTGTCCATGATTTCATGTCAAAAGTTGAACCTCTTCCAGCTAGGACTATAACAATTCTCCTCTGTTAACACAGTGTATGCAAACTAATATTTTGTAATAAGGTACTTAGTATTTACTTCAATGTGACTAAGTTTGTCTCTTTGAATTTGCTTTTAGAGTAATAGATGATACATCATATTTTAAAACACTTCTTCAGGGTGATGTGCATAATGGTGTATATTTGGGTTGTGGCAGCTCTGTGGCCATACAGGACATAGTTAAACAGAATTGAGAGGAAAATCTTGACTGCCAAGTAAAGCAGCATTATCAATTTCCTCTCTCCTGCACTGAGAGAGACAGGGGGAACAGACAGTGTAGGGTTTCCTGATATGTTTTAAGAAAGCCTGGGATTCATTTCCCCTCCCTTCCTTCCTACTAGCTGTTTGTTAACTCCCAGGAAGACCCAGGTTTTTCTCGTAAGACCTCTCTGCTCACATGTTCTGGAAATGAGCTCTGCCTTTGAATGGCTCAGTCCTCTGTGCAGATACAGGGGGAGGAAGAGGAGTTGTATTGATCATGGGAGTCTAACTTTGGGCAAATGAACTGAAGAGGAGTTTCTAATTGACAGCATTGTATTCACAATGGTATTTTCTTTTAATCTGCTGGCATGAGCAGAGCACTTGTCCCTGAGGGATACCAGTTGCTTGAGATGAAGTAGGAAATGCAGCAAGTGTCAGCGCGAGATTTCTGTCGTCGAAGTGCCGAGCTGTGAATTTACAAGCAAGACTGTAAAATTAAAAGAAAGACGTTCAACTTGCCTTCAGGAGAAACCTCTCAAGTTTCTTTGCAACAGCTGAACATCCGTCACGTTAGGGAGAAGGATGTGAAGAAGGTGAAGAAGGAGGTGATTGTGATTGTACCAGCTACTTGGGAGGAGCACTGGCGTTGGATCTCTCTGTGTGGCTGGAGTGCATTGACAGCCTGGGTGTTTTGTGGGGGCTTTTCTTCATCCTTCACCGCACAGGGCTGTTAGTTTGGGTATAGTTATTTTGGATGAAACACTAAAAAAGAGACAGTTTTGCAGCTTTTTTTATTTTCTTAAAATGTCTTGCTAGTCTGACCTGCTTGCATGGGAAGCTGTGACTTCTTTATTCATACTGATCACACTGAAAATAGACTGAAGCTGTGGCAAGATGTCCTGTCTGCTGGGTGCAGCACGCAACAGGAGCTGAGAGAGTGGTGCAGCTTCATGCAGAAAGCATCTTGGTATTTCTAGTCCATTAAGTGCAACCAATCTTTCTTTTCCTTTCTAGTGGAACTAGATATTGGTTCCTGGAGAAAAGCGTATACAGTACAAATAACTGCACTGCACCCTCTTCCAGGACTTTAAAACTGTGGCCTTTTTTATCGTTTTTGGTATCATCTGAATTTGACAAAGAAATTTCACACTCCATTGACATTTAAAAACAAAATCAGAGTATCTTTCAGTGTGTTAGAAGAGAGTAATTCTGAAGAGGAGATCTTTTATTTCCTTTGCTGAATAGGTTGGTGAAGATACACCCATGTCTCAACGCCGCCTTTTAAGGGCAGGACACGAAAGTCCTTTTAGGATCCTGCAAAGATTCTTCCAAATCCCTCATGGCAGACGGCACTCAAGAAATAACCCACATCAAATATACTCTGGTGAGGTGAACGTATACATGATCCTGTAGTGTGATGTGTGTGTACACAGAATGTTGCAACTAAATTGTGAGTTGAATATGAGCAGTAAGCAGCCTTGGGTTTGTGTAACTGATTTTTTTTTAACTGATGATTCTTACAGGAACAAGTGGGGTTTTTTTCTGAAAGTGTACTCATGTAGGGATCCAGCAACTGTTACAGTTAAAAAATACAAATATTTATCAATATGTTAGGTGTTACTTATGATAGTAATTACTCTCTGTCACCAGTACCTTTCTCCAGTAGGTGTGTTTTCTTGAAGTTCCAGGTGTGTGACAGTATCTAACATAGATTTGAATGCTTTACATCAGCCCTCTTTTTATATTGTAGAAGAACATTGCTGAGTATTCCTCTCCTAAAAAGTATACCTATTTATGCAAAAGAAAATATTTATAACTATACTCAAAAAATCAAGAAGCTTCTGATCACATCTGTAGTGTACTAAATTGAGGGCTTGCCACCACTTACTCAGTCTCAAAATCTGTTTCATACAGTATGTGTTAGTGTGACTGATAATTATATAACCTTTGTGTTTAGTAAAGCTACATTTTCTTGGGGATTTTTTCTCTGAAATAAGTTAACCCTGACTGGCTAAGATAAGCTGAAGTAGATTTTTCAGTAATTAATTAAAACTTTCTTGGGTTTTTTTATGCACAGTGACCTATTATGATCTTTTAAAAAAAAAGGAAGAGGACTTTTTTTGTTTCTTTTAAAATTAATTTGGAAATCTACATCAACATAAACTAAGCTACCTTTGTTAATTTTCAAGGCTTTACAGTATTCCTTTCAGATAGCATGATTTTTACTCCTGGAAAAAAAAATACGAAGACAAAAATGCCTCTCTGGTGATTTGATTTTCTTACACCTTCATTTGTACTGTGCTCACTGAGTCTTTTTTCATCTATTGCGTTTGGAATTAAAATTATAAGGGGTTTTTAAAATAAACTTTTTAATTTTATAACTTCTGGAATGTAAAGCTTTCGCCTTTCCTGACTTATCAGTTCTGGGCATTTGTGAGGCCAAGATTTGGTACTTTTAGTAGTGCTTACTAGTAAATTATCAAAATCTAACAATCAATTCTATTCAGCTGAGACTAGAAAAACTTTTGAAGTAAATTGCTGTTAATAATAGTAAAGAAAAATCAGGAAAAATTTAGTAGTATTTTAACTGTGTGGGATGCTGTCTTGTAAAGCAAAACAAAACAAGATCTCCTCAAATTTCAATCTTACTTTCATGTAGGATTCAACTATCACTTGGTACCTCTCACAATGCAGTCAAGTCCATAGTGTAGCCATGAAAGCCACTACTTTCCCCAAATATTTTATGATGTTTTTGTTTTTATGAGTTTCAGGCACCTGCTGGCCATTCATTAATGGATTGGAGCTAATCCAAAGTATAGGCAAAGCATTGATGACATAGGAGAAAAACACAAATTTAATATATTGAAGACATTCTAACAGATAATATTCCTAGTTTTTGCCTGATTTCCTTTATACCAAGGTCCTTAATATAAATCTTGTCATGCTATGCAATCATGTCTTACTTACATCTTCCTTTCACTATTTAGAGGTGTGTGTATAGTCAGAAAATGGTATGTTTCTGTAGGAAGCTGTCTGTTCTGTCTCCCACCCATCTTTATTATTATTCTAAAACTGTTTTTGATCATGTGGCAGCCTTTTCTGTTTGAAGTCAAATATGCAAAAATTCTGTTTCCTTTCCTTCCTGTTACCCATTTTATGTTGACAGTAGGAAAGCAATTACAGGCTTTTAATGTTAACCTTATGTATCCAGTAAGAATTACTCCATTGTTTTGGTCAAAGCTGGTTTATGGCCTTTTGGACTGGTATGAGTTTTCCCACCTTCCTGGTAGCAAACCTCGGCTTTCAGTGGCACTTGCAGACCAAATGTTACACAGAAGGTGGATCAAAATTTTAGACTGTGGAAAGGGAGAGGTATTCCAGCCTGGGAACATTTCTGTCCTGTAGCTACACTGGGTGAAATCACAATTTTGGCAGAATGTATTTCCAAAGTAAATGTGCTTGTGATTCTGTGAATCCCATGATGTGTGCACCTCTCTCCTTGTGACAAAGTTGAGCCGCTCTGTCCTGTTGTCCCAAGTCTCAGAGAGCTTTGTTCCCTCTTCATTAGCATCTGGAAATTGCTGAGAGTATATTTGCTTTTCTGTCACTTCATCCTTTCCCTGCATGTTAAAATATTTGACATAGAATATAGAAACCTTTAACTGAACAATAAATGTCCTAGTTCATATATTGATTTTGCATTACCTTATTTACATTAATAAGGGAAGCTGGGCTGGTTTCCAGAGTCATTGTACTTCATCAAATCCACCTCTGTTTTATTTTCATTTTAACAAAGCAGACTTTGTTTACTTGCAGCTTGTCGACAGTTGGATCTGTCCTCCTTGGCCTAACTCTCATTGTGCTGTTCCCTGCAGGTGTCTTTTCCTTGGGGCAGGCTGAGTTGCCTTTATCCGCTCACCCTGGCTGAGCCCTGGCTCTGGTGACACTTGCTCTTTGGAATGCAGGTGTTTGGGACCAGGTGCCGTGTGGCCCCTCCTGCCTGGAGAGGCAGGGCCCAGGCTGGTACAGTGAGTGCTGTGAGACAGCATCACATTTTCTGAATCCATCACTGGCTGTGTATCTTCTGTGTGCTTCTTCATCTCTGGCTGCAAGCAGGTGGGACAGCAGTTGTGGGTTTGTGGAGGATTTCAGTCCTGGAAAGCTGTGGCTCTGAGCAGGATTCTCAGGGGACACCTGTCTCCTGACAGCAGGGGAGATTTTCCAAGGTGCTGACGTGCTGTGCCCCTTTGTGATGGGCATCCCAGTGTAGCGCTCTCAGACCATGCTTTGAGATTCTCCCTCTTCCTGCTTTCTCTAAGCAAATGGGAACAGTAGGTCAGCTTGAACCAAGAGCTGTAGAACAAGTCTGGCAAGTGGAGACGCCAGAGACATCTGTCTTCAGTCTGTGCTGTGCATGGTATGGATGGGGAGTACCTTTGGAGGCATCCTGTAGTCTGCATCTTTTCACTGTGGATTCAGGTTGGTTTTCTGACAAAGATGACTGAAGATCTCGGCCAGTTTGCTTTCGTGTATAGTTCTAGGCATGTGATGAACAGGTGGCTGGGGAGACTGTCTGTGTCGCAGGGTCCTTCTGATCCAAAGGAGTTCTGCGGAAAGGTACCGTGAGCAGCACTGTAATGTGGGTGTTCCATACTAATAGATTTTTGTACTGAGTCAGACAGAGCTTGGTTAATCCATAACCTGAATAATCCACCACAAAGAGCGAAGAAGAGTCTAGAGGAAGAGCACTTTTGCATCATCTTTGTCAGCCAAGGGGGTGCAGATGTGGTACGTCTTTTCTAGAAGCTGTATGCGTGTTTCTGTTGGATATTGGGCATTCTTGTAAGGGGAGAGGGAGTTAGCTTATGGGCAGGCTAGCAAAATGTGTGGATGCAGGAAATGTCAGACTGAACACACAAAAATAGCAGAAACATTTATGTACCTGAAGGCTTCAGTGTAGCCAAAGCCTGCCTGGAGCCTGTGCAAACACTGACATTTCTGATCAGTGTTAAACTCTGCCACAACAACTTTATTGCTGTTAGTGCCCACACTAGACAGGTCCAGGTGTGTAAGGCTGTGTTTACTGTTTGCTGCATTCGCGCCTTTGTTTGCTGTCTACATAAACGTGTTGAAAAGGGATTCATTTGAGAGTTTAGGTTTCTGTGATTGCGACTTTGATTGACCTGTCCTACTTGAAATGCTCTTGCACTTTCTCGATCAGGTAGATGGAGAAAAGAGTTAGGTGTGAATCTATAGCAGAGGTGATAAACTGTACTTGTGAATGAGCAATTCAATATGACTGGTTCCAGACAGCATTGTGAATATCTGCCTGAAAAACAGTTTTGCTTTGCCTTGTTAAAGCCTAACAAGAACGAAAATATGCTTAGGGTTTATGCTTATATATACTGTATCAGACACTGGGTATATCAGCAGTCTGTAAATATTCAGGGTGGGGTCATGAGGGGAAAACACTATAATTAAAGAGATAATTACAAGAACAGTGGCATTTGTGGAGGAAAATATATTTGTAAAGTCATCTTGTGCCACCTGTTGTATTTATGGAACAAAGTTCAGGTAATACAAAAGCTCTTACCTTCTCAGGGCAGTTTGTTCTGAGCAGGGGAAGAGAAGAGTGGACCTCTTTCTTCTCTGATGATGAATCAGAGAGGAATTTCAGTGGCAGAAATGAAGAGTTATTATTTTTTCTCAGAATGGTGTTCATGGCTGGACTTCGTAGCGCAGGGTAAGTTGGCTTAACTTATAATAACTCCTAGATCTTGTAAATGTAAACAGACCTATGTAGTTTGCTAAGTCAGGGGTGTGTAAGGTGTGTGGCTTGCAGCTGTGCTCCTGGGAGCATTTTAAACATGTTTTATATGTGCCAAAAAACCCATGTATTCCAAGAGTCTTAATATAAATTTTGCTAGCTCATTGATTCTTGAAAATACACACTGTTCATAGAAAACACATCATTGGAGAGTCTGAGTGGTAAATGGTAGTATTTGGGTTTTATTTGAAAACTCTTTTCCCAAAGGAAGTAAAACATTAGGTATTTTAGGATTTAAATTTTCATAAAAAGTTTTTATAGACTTTTTTTTTTTTTCAGATAGCATTGCCCAAACTTATTATCACTTATTATCTGTGATGTACTCAAGTGATTTATTTGGCTCAGGCAAGTTACTTTGTGAAAAGTGAGCACATCAGCAAAACCAGTCACAGCTGACATCCTTCTGAAGACAGAAAAGGTCCCAAGCAGTATGTCTATCAAAACTTAACTGTTTCTTCACTGAAATAATTTTCAGAGCATCATCATACAATTTAATAGGGATGTGTTCAGTATATGTTTTCTGATAAAGAGGTTATTACTATTCAGATACCAATTCAGCAGCACTGGCAGATGTTTTTCTTCCTTCATTTAGATGTCTGTATTGACCTGTCCTATAAATCTGAGGGACCTTAGCTTCCTTTTTTTAAACACTTTTTTCTTTTTCTTTTTTTTATTTTAAAATCTTTATTCTTTGTGTTAAAAGTAAAAGTGAAGGAAATGTGTGATTTGAGAAGTGTATCTTACAATCACATTGAGATGTATGCTGTGATAGAAAGTAGAAATATCTGAAAAGGATGACATTATCAGCAGATTTGTGAAACTGGTCCTACTCAAGATTCCTGGAATTGCTTATTATGCCCTATTTTTGTGTTTAGAAAGTGATTTGAATAAAATTAGAACATTCTGAATTACACTGTTGTAAAAGTTACTATTTTCAAATTTTTGGTGCCTTAATTCAGAGGAAAGAATGTTACTTCTCCAGGTGTGTGCATAATAAGGAGGGAATACATTCTGGGATACTGCTATACAGACCAGCACTTTTGTGCTCCTGGATGATTATTCTTCCAGGAAAACAAAGACTTTTACGAGTCTCTCTAATGAGCAAGAGACACATACACAGAATTAGGGGCAATACCAGAGCATGCCTCTAGGGTCCTCTTCTGTAGATCCACACTGACTGAACTCCATGAGCCTGTTCCCTTGTCCCTTGGACCTCTTCAGCCTCTCTTTTTCCCTGTTTGCTAAGATTTAAGCTGTCTTTGAGTTTTCTTACAGGGAACAGACCTTTTCTAAGGGTTGTTGTGTGATGTGAAGGGTTGTGGATGTGAATGGAAGAAAAAAATGTGAAAAATAGTTCCATTACTTCAATACATGCAAAATGAATCCTCAGAAAATGAAATCTGACCATGACTTTGACTCTTGAAATGGGAAAAAAAATGTCTTCCTGACCATTAGTGCTGTTTGAAAAGCCCGTTTAATTACAGGCAGTAGCTGTATATGACAATATACCATAATAGGCAGTGAGCTAGTAGGAATTTAGATTTTTTCTGCTTTCATGTCCACTAAAGAATATATGAAAAAAAAATGCAATAGTGAAGAAAAGAACTTAAGAGTTGCCCTGATCAATAATCCGAGAGACTTTGCTTCAGTAATTTACAGTAAAAATGACTTACTTTTCTTATACTTTTGCTTTTCCACATGAATTGTCAACAAGTAGATATTTACTCTTTGGGCAGAACCAGTCCTGGAGCCAGGATGTAGCTTTATTTACTCCCTTTATCTTCTTCATTGTTCTTCCAAGAAGTTGCCAGTCTCATGAGCTGTTGCAATCTCTTTAGTTCTGCTGAAGTCGTGCTTAATAGGACGGTTTGCACTACTTCCTCTTACTGTGTATGCTTACAGTGTTTAACCAAATCCCACATGATCTGCAAATCAACCTCAGAGGTTAAGCCTACCTGAAAAGGTCAAACACACACAGCCTCACGCTGAAGCAACCTAAGCCAAAAGGATCAAAGTTTATTGTAAGATTTCCAGAACTTCCTGACTGAAGCTAGTGCTTGTATTTACTTATTTATCTTATTTTGGAGCCACTACGTCTTCTTCCAAAGCAGGAAGCGGAGATCAGTGCAACTTTTATGTGTTTCATTTCTTGCTCAGTGATCTAAAAAACACCCCAAAAAAGATTCTATTTTAGTCAGCAGTTAATCCAACATCACACACAGTTTGTTTATTGCACTTTGACTCAAGTATGGCATAAAACCTTCTGCAGTCTTGTTGATGGGTGTTTTTTTCTGAAAATAATGGCCAAGGGCTGCTGACAGCTCTAATTTTCACATATACTTACTCTTCATTAGTATCTGTCAGCAGTCTTTGGTGTCATTGACTGTGAGTTTGTCAACTTGCACACAATTCTAGGTGAGGGACCAGGCTGTTGAGTAAGTTCATTCTTTCCTTTTGGAGTGAGGCCAGAGAACTAACTGAAGGACCTGGGAGTCTTCTGTAGGGGCTGCTTCTTCTCCCTTCTTACCCCCAGGTGGAAAAAATGTGAGATTTTTCCACCTACACCATGGAAAAATGTCGACATGCATGCAATGAATCTCAGCCTCATCTTTAATTACTAATTATTATTAATTATGATTATATTAATATAATTATTTTAATCAGTCTTACCCTTCTTTGTAATTTCAAAGTTTCTAGTCAACTCTGGAACTTTTTTAAATAGAGGTCACAAAAGAGTGAGTGCAGGGACCAAGTTAGAAGAAGATCCTGAAGGGCTTGGTGGGAATGGCTTGCAGTTGTCTTTTAGTAAGGAGTTTTGTCCACTTAACAAAACGTAGCAGTTGGTGGGGCAGCTGGCAGGGAGTGAAGCTGTAAATTTCAGGTGTGAGTGGTTAGTCAAGAGTACACTTTTAAAAACTGTGTCCAGTACAATTCTCATGACAATTTATCTTAGAGTTGTCCTGGATTACAACAGCTCTTGTGATGTGTGAATTACCTACAGTAATCTATATCTGGACAGGGCTATATTCTGAGAACCATTAGGAGTTTCAGATGCACAAGCTTAACATAGTTGCTTAGTTGTGTCAGTGATGAGGAGTTCTCTGAATGATTCCCTCTTTTGATTTATCTCTGTGACAAATCACTTTAGAAGTCTCTACAGTATGTGGTATATAGTTTATATGATTCTGTGGCAGAGAGCTAATGGAAGAACTCATTTATCTGTGTCTTCTGGCTTTCAGGGAAGGAGCTAATTGCTTTTCAGGCTTTCATTTGAAGGAAAGATGCAATATATATTGCTTTCATTTTCGTCTTCTAGGTGAAAGATTACCTTTCATGAAACACGAGTAATTTGTTTCATGCAGTGAGTCTGTGGACCAGAATACTCTCTAATTCCTAAGACATCATGGTTAGAAAATAAACATTTTCTTTGCTTTAGCCAAACACCTACATAATTCTTACCATCTCTGGTGGATTCCAAAGATATGTATGAGAAAGTGGATAGGGATCAACACATCAGTTGTTTTTAAAGAGAGGTAGTATGTGAAATGAAGAATTCAAGTTGTTGCCTCTATCCTTTTACATTAGAGAAACTTTATATAGCTGCATTTTTGAAACAGAAACTCGAAACATATCCTTCTGGAGAGAACACAGCTCTCCTTCTTTTCTCCCTTCAAATTCTATAGCTTCTACCATCTAAATCTCCAGTAGTGTCTTCAGATATTTTAACTTGACTGTGCATGTGGGGCACAGGTAATGATTGTGTCATCTACCATGATGGCTATCAAAGACTGTTTAAGAACTTCAGGTGCAAGTACAGGTGGTATCTACTACTTTCAGTGTAAACTTTTCCCCTTTTGGTTGATAGCATTTGACCTTGGTTCCTTCTCTGATTTTTTTCTGACTTCCAGCTATTGAAAATTTTGTTCTTTGTCTGCAAGGTAAGTTGTAATAATAATTTTTGCAGATGTTGTCCTTTGCCTTTAGAGAGTTATTTTAGGGCTCAATTCCTTGGAAAAAAATTTCAGGATTCCTAGTTTTTTGAGGAGGTCTAAGCTGGGTAGCATGCTCCCAAGTATGAGTAACATGCACCTCCAGTTCAGCACAAAACCAACCTCTGCTGCCACATTCACTGAAAGCATTAAAGCAGGTTTGCTGGTATCTACCTTTAATATTAAAGCCTAAAAACATACAAACTGTCTTAGTGGCTCCCAATAAAGCATGTTTCTTTGCCAAAAGAAGGACTTGGGGGTTTGGCCCAGCCCCTGAAATTTCTTTCTATATTCAGTTATCTAAATACAGATCAGACTGTATGCAGAGAACTGGAGTTGTGTTGGAAAATTTTGAAATTAACCTTCAGGTTTTGAGGTGTCAGGAGGTTGTTTTGGGGATCATGTGCTTGGACTCAGGTAACAGCTTTCTCCCTGAAAGTGCCTAAGCCGCCATTTGGCAGTGTTTAATCCCTGAACAGCTGTCATTTGTCTGGGGGTTTGAGGATAAAGATCTTACAGTCACAAGAGTTACGGATCCTCCACCCCGTGTTTTCCACTCTGGCATGCTTCCAGTGTAAGAAAGAGAAAAGGTATTCCCAAGCCCATCTTATCAAGATGGGGTTTCAGCCATTTGCCCAGTTTCAGGTCATCTCAGTTTATCCCCTTCAGCATTACAAAGTAACCCGGCACATTTTTTTGGGAACAAGGAGTCATAAACAGAGTAATAACAACTGTTTTCCACATTAGTTTGCTTCCTTCTCTCGGTTACAAAACCCTATTATTATTATTGTTTACATTTAAACAATGAGAATGCTCTGTCCCCTCTCCCTGTCCCGCCATACACCAACCTCGAACCCTCGTGGTCCACAGGATTTTTGTGGATGCTCTATAGCCTAGTCACGGTAGTGTGCTGCTGCCCTGAAGTCTCCTCTGCTAACAATGGGCTTGAATAGTTTAAATTTTTTAAAACAATTTCCTCTATGTGGCCATGTTTATTTTAGAAAGGAAAAAACAGAGGTTGCTCTTGTAACCTGCAAAAGGCATCGGTGCTTCAGGGAGAGAAGACATGTTTTACAGCACAGTGCCAACAGTTAAGCAAGTGAAGGGAGGCAGTATGGTATAAAACAATAATATGAAACCAGAGAAAATGTGACAAAGTGGGCTTTGGGTTGCAGTTTCCCAGATTGTGGGGTACACCAGAAATACACTGATTAGCTGCCAACCTCTGCTGTTGCATGGGAGGCAGTAACTTCAGTGGAACTGCTGCCACAGATGGGAACAGGCTCGCATTAGGTCTATTTCTCAGCATTTAGGCTTCAGAAGAAACTTTGGTTGCTGGTTTATAGCACGGCGCTTGATCTAAAGACCTCCTTGCAAGATGAGTATTTGCACAAGCTCTTTATCAGCCAACTGCTGGTGGCTGCGCCTGTGAACCTTTAATACCTGTGAATTCAGCCCAGCGGGGCTGGCTGAAGCTGAATGCCACTCAGCTGCCAGGAGGTGCCAGGCAGATGTGTGTGGTTTTGGGCAAGCTTATGATAGAGCTGTGAGTCTTTTCCTTCCACTCAAGTACTACGAGAGCTTCTTTCTGCTTGTGTGAAGAAGAAAACATGAAATATGCTCAGTGAAGTCAGGGGTTTTTGTTGTTGGTTTGTGGAGACTAATACGCTTGTGTGCTGTTTGTAGCTGAGCTCCTGTTTTCTTCACTAGTTCATAAAATAGAGTTATTAAAAAGAAGATGTGCACTTTTTTTTTTTCCGCCTTAAGGAATTACATACAAGTAACAGCCTAGTAGTAACAGGGACTAGAATATGTGTTACATGTAAGCTGTTTCAAATTTGTTCATAGCACAGGAAAAGAAATGCCATTGGAGAAAAAATCCCGAGAACTGGTGGACACTTCCAGAGTCTCAGAATGGGGAAAAAATGAAATATTTGAGGGCCCCTTACACCTTACACCTAAATGCTCTGAAGAAGTGTGTACAAGATATTTCTTAAAGAAAATTTCTATTTCTTGCCCTGAAAATTCCCTCAAAAATGCGGTTCAGCAAATTAATCCTCATTGGGAAGCAGGGTACCCTTAATACTACTTGGCTGTTGTTTTGTTTGTCTGAGTATATTTGATTCTTTGCCAATCCTTCGAATTGAGTGAGTGTCTGCATTTGTTATCCTTGGTACTGGGCCTTTGGTGTCCTGGAAAGGTGTCTGTGAGTGTTCAGCACTGGCTGAGCTGCTGTAGTGTGGGGATGAAAACAGCAGCAGTTACAGGATGTGCGGTGTTTGACTATGGGGAGATGGAGGCTTTTGGCAATGGACATAAAACCTGTCATATTAAAAAGACACTGTTAAATACTTCAAAGGTGGGCTGTAGGATGAGACCTGAACTGAAGAGGTCTCATTTGCTGCCACCATAGTGCAGGGAACTACAAAGAGTGCCCCCACCTTTGATCCACTTGCCTTGTGCTTTTTCGCTTAGTGCAAATACAGGGGTAAGAGCGCAGTTCAAATTATGTTGAACTAATCAGGTACGCACTTGGTAAGGCAGGAGTTGGTGGAAAATAAATGCATTTTTTTGCAGAGGCAACAAGAGGAAGAGCAGAAAGAATGGCTGGGGCTTGTGTGTCTGTTGTCTCTTGTGAGATTCATGGGCATTAGTTCAGCTGCTGTGTGTGTCAGAACAGGTGGAATTTGCTCTTTGGCCTTCGTTTCATCTTTCTTTACATCTTCATTCTCCTTATGGAAAGGAGAGGAAATACAAAACTGTTTCAAAAGCCTTTTGGGGCTGAGGCTGTAGATGAGGGGGACCCCAGAAGCGTTGCTTTCTGTTAATTGTGACATCCTAATAGGTGGAGGTTAGGAGGTTGATGTAGTGGGCTGCCAAGTTTATATAGTTCTTTCCTGTGAGTTTGCATAATTACATCTCTTACGGGGCTGGTGCATCTCTTTCTGTTATTGCTCATCTCAAAACAGTGTGAAGGTTTTCGAGGTGTGCTGAAAAATCTGGCCTGATGAGAGGCTGAGACTCATGAACCACCCTTGGCAGAGGCGGGGTTTTGTTGTTTCACGCCACAAGCCGGCCTGCGCTGTCACACCTGGGCCTAAAGTAAATGCGGTAACAGGGCAAGCAGCAGTCTGTCATGTGGAAAATGAAGGTAACACTGCTGTTAAAAAGCTTGCTCTCCACACTGCTTTCCTGAATGGGCCAGGAAGCATCCCAGGAAACTGGAAAAGAAGGAAAATGTCTGTTGCTTTAGGTTGATTAAAATCGCAGGGACTGGCTGCTTTTTCAATCAGGTAAGGGCATAGGCTTCCTGTTTGGAGCCCGGCGACTGGAAACAGGACACGGTTATAGCTGCTGTCCTGCAGTTGTTTATGGGTGTTGCAACAGCTCTTTGCATGGTTGGATTTTTTAACCTATTTTGTAGAAGTGGCTCATTGAAGGTATCACTGCCTTTTAAAATTATATATTAATATTTTCTTTAAAATCCTGCATATACAAAATAAAAATGTCAGGTGTGATTTTATGTCATGTCTTTCTACAGAAAGCAACTCATGAGCTTTATCTCTTTTCCACTGACTAAATTTAACCAAGAATATCATTCTGCTAAGCACAAGGGATAAGGTATTTTGTCCTCTCATTGTAGTGAGACTTTCTTTCTTTAAAGGAAGTTAATTTCTCTTGAGAACCTAAAGCAATTCTCCTGGTTGGCTCTCCAGAAGAAGCCAGTCTGTTTTCTATGTTTTCCTTTTTGATCAGTGGAAAATGATCTTGTCTTTTGCTGGTATTAGGTACCTTCTTGTCTTGAGGAAACTGTGGAGCTTGTTGAAGCCCTGGAGGGTGAAAGAATTGCCAATGGGAGAAACTGAGATACTATTTTGGAAACATTTAAGTAGGGGGAATGGTGACCTTTGAGGATTGCTCAGTGTGTTTGCTTGCATTTTTTTCACACTTTTCCCATGTGTGGGGACTTAGTGGGTTTCACAGCCACAGACAGCTTGCTGCAGTATGCATGTCTAGGCCACAAGAATTCCAACTCATGAGTCAAAATCAAACCTGCCTTGATAAATAAGAAGACAGTGGCATTTTTATCCTATGAGTTATGTAGATTTTACCATTTTCAAGTGTAACCTCACAACAGCGTGGGTCTGATTTATACAGTGTAAGAAGGATTTTCAGGTTGATGTCCGATTCTGAAGAGTTTTGCTTGTATTTGCCAATCTAAGATGACAAGCAATGATATGATCTCATAATCAGATTTTTTTTTATTCCATTTGAAGCTATGAGTAATACTTCAGTACTGAAATATCATAACTAACTTGTCCTAACCCACCCCAACGGATTATTTTAGAGATGTGATGGAATGAATATTTTTTTAGCTCTTAATTTTGCCTCAGATCAAAAGCAGAGCTCTCTTCTCTCTGTCTTGTTTGCTCTTTATGGATTTTTGGGAATGATGATTTCTGCAAATTTTCTTTTACTCTCCTTCCTTTGTTATAAATAGTTTTGTAGCCTTTATCTGTGTTTGTCAGTATTACAGGAGCATATGATATTTTTTTTGGAACTGGTTCTCCCACAACTTTTGACCTGAAACTTTTCTGCTTCCTGAGTATCTTGTTTGTCCGGGAAAAAAGAAAAAAAATGATTCTGTATACTTAAAGAGTCATAAAAAGGGCTTCCTATTGCTGACAAAGTTTTATTTTATACTTGGGCTGTAAATGTAGTTGCGATTGTGGCACAACACTTCATTGGTTGTAATGGTCTCTGTTGGTTTTCCTTGCTTACTGAATTCATATTCTTACTAACGTATGTTTCAGAATACATAATAAACCTGGTTTTCCTTTCTTGATTTTAATTCCTGTGATGCTTTCATCATGTGTTCTGTTGTTATTACTCACTGTTGAGTTCTCCTTTCTGCTGCCACTAAACTCCACATCCATTTTTTTTCCTCCATTCCTTGCTCCTTTAATCCCACTGCTGGTAGAAAAATGGATCTCATCCTCTTGATTTTTCTAAATTTTAGTCCTATCTTCTATCCAAGCTTAGCAATGATTTGGTTTCCACCTTTAATTACAGTTTTCAGTTGTCATCAGACTGCATTTTGAACACTACTGCAGAAACCTTGAGTCCCAAGCCTGAAGTCCTCTTTCCTCACACCAGTGCAGTCTGAATAGCAGTATCTCTGCGTAGGCACTGCTCTTCTGAGTACTGCTGCTGTTCCTGAAGTTAAAATGGTCACATCCATTTCTTTGTTGGCTTTGCAGCTGTGGACAGAGGGAACTGTCACTTAATACTGCAGGACAAAGTGTCTACTAACTCCTGTGTGATTAAACTAATCCTGAAAAAAAGTCCTGGTTTTGTGTCTCTCTGAAACAAGAAACCTTGGTAAGCCCTGCAGCACAGCCAAGGAGAGGCCTATGATTAAAGACTTGTGGGGGAGCTTGTTTAGAAAGGACATGTAAATAAAAAAGTATAAACTGATTAAAATTCAGTTCACAGAACACCAGAAAGATGTAATTTTAAAATTAGAAATTAAAACAGACGTGTGCTAACTGCATTCAGTGGCCAGGTTTCTGTCACGGTTTTGGGGAAAGCCCCTAAGAGCAGTCACAAGGCCAGAGAAGTACCATCCTTGATGGGGTGTTACTCTGCCTTAAAAAAATTACTGACATGGTCTCTTTCCTTTTGGTTTCCTTCTTAGATACCTGGTGTGAGGGATGTGTAATCTTCAAATCTTTGAAGTTTATTATTGTCTTACAGTGCAAAGTGTTCTTTTAAGATGTAATTTCTCAGCAGTTTTCCTTATGTTTTTTCCAGGCTTTATCTTTTTGAAAGATAGTACAGGGTTCAGCCTTTTAATTGAACAGCATCCTTTTCTTTTAAGTGCTCCAACAACTATTTGTATTTACCAGCATGCTCATTTTCAATGGAAAGAGTATATTTCTTCATGGATGGAAGTTTTAATTGAGTTTTTTGTTGTTATTTTCTGACTATGATTTTTGATTGATTATATTTGCTTAATTTAAGTTTGGAAATCATGCAGGGACCTTTTTTGATGACTTCACATCCAAGCTGAAAATTGCCAAACCGGTTTCAAAATGGATTAGTTTTGTTGCTATGTGAAGATTTAACAAGCTGCTTAGTATAATGGATTTATACAAACATGTGTGTTTGTGTGTGTGTGTGTATGTATAATAGGTGTGTAAATTAATTTTAATCCTTGGAATCTTTTGATGTAAACCAGACAGAATTGTAAATTTTGAATGCTTGATGACTTCAAAAAGAATGAAACCTCTTTTGCATTCGTTCTTTGAAGAAAACATCAAGAAAGATTAGAAGAAGAAAATGAATGGAGCTTTTAAATAGTCTAGTATGCTAAACTAGAAGCCAACAGATTATGCATCAAATTGCTCCATGTCTTCGAAACTCCACAAATTTATAAATTCTGCAGTTACAGGTGTGAGTTAGGTGTATTTTGCTCGGGTTTTTTTTTTTTGAGAGAGTATACATTTGCATTATAGTAACAATGATCCTATGAAGACCGCTTTTGTCATGCTGAATGCCACAAATCACTTTATTGGTGTGCTTTTTGTTAAGTACAGCAACCCTGAAGGAAAAATATGCTTCATAATTATATTTTAGTGTTGAACTTGCCAGACTTTAATATCCTTTACTGCAAACATTACCACCCTCATACTGCACACTTGCACATGCTTTATAAAGCAGGTACAGTATCTTGTATATTTAAGCCATAGTCATAGCTTCCTTCTCTGGGTTTTGTAAAACTAAGATAACCCAGTCTTTAACCTCAATTGACTTTCCATCCATCCTTTAACAGCTTCTCCCACAGTGTTTTCCTCCGTTCTGCAGGCTGGAGCCTGTCACTCACATCCCATGCTGAGGTGGGAGGGAGAACTTAACCTAGTGCAGAGCTTGAGTGGAGCTGAAATCAATTTCTTTGCGTTTATAAATACATACACTTGTGCCCACCAAGATTTTCTCAGGAGGGCTCTTGCTTCTCTGTGTTTTAATAGAGCTTAAATTTGCCCTAAAGTCTTCTTGCTAACATACATGCCCACATAGCACAGTTTTCCTCTCTGGTTCTATTTTAAGCTGGATCATGAAGGCCAGGCTTTGTGCTTCAATGCTTTTGCTCTTTCTTTCTGCTCTTCTCTGAAATGCACAGCAAGGAATTCAGGTATTATAACCATGGAGCAAACATTTTCCCCCCACATACACAGTCCAAAATAGACTGCTAACACAAAAAGCCATTTGGGTACTGGCTGGAACCCTCTTTTACCAGAAGAGTGTTTCCCAGGGGCCTGTACGATCATCAGCCCAGCTTTCTGTGCAGAATGGAACTGCTAGGGAAAAAATCACCTTTGCCTGAACACCTTTTAACCAGGCATCTGAGACCAAGTCCCATAGAGACACTCTGTGGGCTTCTGTCCCTCCAGCAGAGTGAGGGGCAGGTTCCAAGGCTGCTCCATAGCAAACACTGAGCTCTCTGTATGTACTATTTCTTCACGGGTGTTGCTAAGTCAAAAGACACTGGTCCCTAAAAGTGGGAGGTGAAGGTGTGCCTAGTTGGTCGAGATTGAAGGGTAGCAGGGTTGAAACGTATATAGTACTTTATTTTGGTGCTCTTAGCCACAGACATTATTACATCTTGATTGATCTGGAAAAAAATGCATCCCTAGAAGTGTTCAGGGCCCAGCTGGATGGAGCTCTGAACGACCTAGTTGAAATGTGTCCCGCAGGAGAGGGATTGATCTTTTAGGTCCCTTCCAACCCAGGCCATTCCAGGACTCTAAAGGATATGTAACTGTAGGGTTTGGAGATTTAAGGCTAGGAAGGAGTAACCTAGACAGGAGCCTGGAGGATGACTGTTCCATGTATCTATTGTGCTAATCCAAGAAATTAAATTGTTTTTAAACTAGTACTAGGTTTTCACCTGAACGACTGCTTTCACTGTTTTCTCTGCTGTGAAATACGAAGGCAGAAGCCTGTTAAAATGTGGTTGTCCATGTTACGTACAGCATGAAGGGGCTCTGGAGCAGTCAGTGTTGATTAATACAAGGATTTATAGTTCCTCTCTGTCTTGACAATGAGAACAAGCACAGCCAACATGTTATAGGTCATTCTTCTTCCTCTTTTACATTCATGGAGGGTTCTTTTGGTTTTGTTTTTCTTTCTTCTTAAGGAAGTAGCCAATTTGCCAAAGTATCAGGTTCCTGGATCTTATTGTGTGGATCTAGGTAGGAGTAGTACCTATCTGGAGAAGGGTGTAGCTCCTCATTTGTTTGGTTTTAATCTCTGAAGAAAGGCTATAAAACTTCCTCTCCCTCTCTATGGATGTTTGGAAAGTGTTTCCGTGGCTGCTTTATCATCATTTATTATCAATCAGATAATAAGTGTTACAATTCCTGCGTGCTGTGCTGCAGGTGACACCAAGCCCATGCCACTACTAACAGAAGTATCTGGTCAGCCAAGCATATTGCAGTGGATTCTCTCTGCCCGCTGTTTGATACCAGCTGGGTGCTGTTAAGTAAGAAGTTAATATCAGTGTGTATACTTGCATAAGGTATCTGAGGCTGTTCTTCCTGGAGCTGTGCTGTAGTGCAGGAGCCGGGAATAAAAATGCTGTGAATTGTGATCTTTGTGTGGGGAGTACAGGTCATGATACTGATCCAGGAGCATGCTCCACCCAGCGGGTTAGGTGGCGGTCCTGGAAAGGAGGGAGTCTGGGCTCGGAGCCGAGACATAGATCCTGTGTCTGACAGCGCAACAGATGCTGTTACCTGATCTAAGAGAGGTCACCTGCTCCATCTCAGCTTTCCCATGTGAGAGTATTTACATGACTTGTGGGAGTGCTGTGAAGACTCATTCACTAATTTTTAACTCTCTGCACAATCCAATATGCTAATGACTCATAAAATACAGAACAGTTAAGTAAAATACTTCCAAGGAGTGTCACTTCTTTTAAATCTACCTTTATTTAAAAGCATCTGATATTGCTTAGAAAACTCTTGTGTTTTGACATACTACAAAATGTAATGACCCCCAAAATGAAATAGCAGATTTGAAAATAAATTACCCTGATTATATTCTTCAGGTCACATATTTATGCCATGCACTGAACAGAGCTGCTTATATAGATGGTAGATTTACTAGAATACATCTGACTGGTGTGCGATTATCAACAGTTCCTGCCCCATGGCAGATGAATGGTGAGAACACAGATGTGGAGTGCTTCAGAAAATAACCTCTAGTGTGGTCTGTGAGTGACCTGGGTTTGTTTTGGTTTGTTTTTATGGGATTGGTTGATGGCTGGGAGTGCTGAAGCAGAAATGGAGCTTTTTCCCATCTGCAAATGGGATTTTGTGAACAGATGTAACCATCAATTCAAGCTTTTTATCCTCGCTGTCCTCTTTCCTTGACCTCTCGTGTTGGGAGAGGACTCTTTTAACACTGTGAAGTGAAGAAAAACAATCCATTTGTTTTCATATGGCTGTTGCTGTCACTCGTGCTCCTTGGCTCACTCTTTGTGTTAGTGAGTCTGAATGGCCAATAACTAATCTCAAGTGTATTAATTAACAGGTAGTCTGTCACTAGGCAGTTACTTTAAAGGATCAGGTAAAGCAAGACAGCTCAGCAGTCATGTCTGAAACGTCTTAGGGAATACTTCTAATTTGTTTTGTCATTTGTTGCCTTATTTTCTGTTATCTTAGTCATAAGATTTCAGTGTATTTCCACTCGCAAAGTCACATTAGCAGAAGGTCTTTTTGTCAGCTCATGCTGCTTTAGGTAGGCTCCTTCACAGGGAACAGGTGTTTGATGGGTTTCCCACCAAGGAAAACACTCCAGTTCGGTTCCACCAAAGACACACGGGTGAGAATTCCCTGACAAACAGGAAAATCTGACTTTATTTCTGGGGAGCTTTCTAGCCAAAGTTTCATTGGAAAAGGGCATTTGCCCCTTGGGCAGGTAATTTCCCTGTGTGCAGTAAGGGTCTGTGGTAGAAAAAGATGATAATGCTGGATTTACTGTACCATTGTTTGTTAAAACTAGAGCTTTTAAAGGGAGATTTTTTTTACAAGGCACACTTGGGATTAATTTTTTAATGCATTCTTACTCTGATAATGTTTGAACAGTGCATGTGTTCATATTTAAAGCAAGCAGCTTGCATCTAATGCGTGCCAGGGGTTTATGCAGGAAGACTAGAAGTGGTAGCCAGCAGCCAGCAAGCCCTTCGGAGGACCTCTGAGCCTGCTGACAGGCACACTTACTCTGCATGTAATTTGAAGAAAGGCATTATGCCCCCAGTGGCTTGGCTTTGAGTGAAAGATGGAGTTTTGCGCTCTCATTTTGCACTGAGGACGAGCTCACAGATAAATAGGTCACTGTCCACGGAACTATTTTGCTCCAAATCGATTTAGAAGCAACATGACCTTAAGCCTGATCTCCTTGCTCTACAAAGACATTGCTGAATTGTGGCTGCTTCTGAAGAAATGCACAGGTGTGTCTAGTATTTCAAATTTTCTTAGTTGTTTGATGGCAGGTCAGGTAGGAACTTTGCCAGATAATGTTATCCTACTGAGGAAAACGGGATGTGTTTTAGTACAAAGGCAAAAGTTGTATTTGCTTGTGTGCATTCATGTATAAATATAATTTATTGGTGGGGGTGTGTGTGTTCTGTTCTTGTGTAAATTTGCAGTGTATCATTTTATTTGCAGATGTATCTCTCAGTACACCAGATGTATCCACAAAATCTATTCCTGTATTTTACATGGAAGGTACTTTGCTCAGGATTCATTCATGCCGTGATTATGGTGATCGGAACAGATGCTAAAGCTTACAAGGAGAATTTGCTATTGCAGAGAGCTGTCCTGCTGTTTCTGGTTTACAGTGTGTTTTAATTTTCAATTCATTGCATTTTGTGTGAATATCAGATACACAATTTCTCCTGATCCCTACTGAAGGTAGGGAAAAAGCAACGCTTCTTTCACAGGATACAATTTGGCATCCCCTAGTTGTTAGTATAGGCGGGTTAATCTAAAATGAATTATTTCTTTAATTCCTTCAGTCAGAGCTTTCTATAGAAATGTTGTTTCTGTTAAGATATAATGAAATAGTAGAGATATTATTTGCTGTTAATAGTGCAGCTACAGTCCGTTGCAGAATGAAAGCATGTTTTGTGAAACAGGAACAAGCAAAAATTGCGTCCTTATTCTGGTGCCTGAATCTATGTTCCCAGTTCTGTTTTCTGCTTTTGGTATGCATGACTATTGCAGAGGACACAGAGAGCACCAAGCCCATGGACTGGTGTCTAATCTTCCAGTACTGTTGCTTTTGAAATGTCAGATTTAAATAAAACAGGTATGTAAAGGGTGGGTCTTCTAACTAAAGGGTGGATCTTCATACTAATCTTTAATTAGCATTACTAATTATCAACACGTGAGTCTGAGTGCTCTGCTTCTCAAGCAGTGCTTGATGCTACCAGGATAATACTAAAAGACATGCTGCTTAGGAGGAATGAATGAAAGGTTTAGGAAAGGTGAGGATAACCAGATGGAAAGGGTGGAGGGATTAATCAGCCTGAGCAACTTTTGTTCTTCATGTGCATCCTCATCTGCATCCCTGAGAGGGGAGGGTGGATTTAGGAAACAACTGATTATTGTAGGAGACAGTGAATGTAGAACCAGGGAGTGTTTTGTGTCAAATCATGGTGGTGCATACATAACCATGCCAGGACTAGTTGTGTAGATTGCCAAGTTTAAAATAGGGTGTTTTCATTTGTATTTGATTACTGAGAAATAAGCGAGCAGGGCTTTTGTTAGCGACTGGCAAGGCTTGATTCTCATCTGTTGACTGCCACCACTTCTTGTGGGCGTGATCAGTGTGCCAGAGATCACTCCTTTCTGAAGAGCTGTTGGAACATTCTGCTCAAAGTGGACAGAAGGGTCGTCCCTTTCCCTGGCACTGTTCTTTCCTCTTCCTCCTGAGCTTTGTATGGAATATTTTTTATGCCTACAGTCAGCAGAGTAGAGAAAATGTAAGTGAAAGAAAGGTCTTACCAAGGCTGACTGTATTGCACTAAATGATTCTGTAGCTGCCTATGGGAGATACTAAACTCTGTCTGTGTCCTGCCTCTGAACTACCTGAAGTGGTTCATATTCGCATTGCTTTAGAGAGGCATGATGGGTTTCATCTTTTAAATGGCATTAGACAGTAAGCCATAGTGCTTCAAGAGCTCTTCATTAACAACTCTGTCATCTGTGTTAAGGTGGGGCAGCCAGTTGGCTTATGAATTCAGCAACCTCTTCTTTATAAGTGATCTGTAATCAGAGTCCCAAATACTGGGAAGTTTGCTAGCCACTGCAAGTAAATGTTTTAGCTGAAAACTAGTACACAGCTCTAAATAAGCCTCTTAGTGAACACTTAGCCCTTCTTTCTCTCTCACACTCACGCACATTCCCTTTCAAAACATTAGTTTATAGATGTATAGTCACATGAAAAACTGCACTTGCGTAAGAGTACCATAAAATAATATATGGTCTGTTAGAAATTATTCTTGCCATCCTCCATGTTGTTGAAATGATAAAAGTCAAGAAAGACCTTACTACCAGGGCCTGCAGTGACAGGACAAGGAGCACCAGTTTTAAATTGAAAGTGGGTAGGTTTGGATTGGGCATACAGAAGAATTATTTTTTTACAATGAGGATGATGAGACACTGGAACAGATTGCCCAGAGAAGTTGTGGATGCCCCACCCTGGGAGTGTTCTAGGCCAGGTTGGATGGGGCCTTGAGCAACCTGGTCCAGTAGAAGGAGTCCCTGCCTACAGCAGTGTGGTTGGAACCAGATGATCTTTGAAGATCTCTTCCAACCCAACTAATTCTGTGCAACCGCACAGTTGTTAGCACTGCTATCATTTATCTTCAGAACAGATGCATACAATAAGCAATTAGATTTTACCACTTTGCTGCTTTAGAAAAGTGTTTGGGTTTTGTTTTTTGACAAGAGTAAAATCACTCATTGTTTAAAATCTTACCTTGCTTCCAAAATAACACAGAGAAATAGAATTTTGTGTAGTAGAATTGCCAGGTGGTTTGACACTGGCCCAATGCCAGCCACCCAGGAGAGCCACTCACTCACCCTCCCCTGCCACAGCTGGGCAGAGGAGGGAAAAGGAAAAAAAATTAACAAAGGCTTCGTGAGTGAGATAAGGACCGGGAGAAACACTTCAAGGGCGAAACAGGCTCAACTTAAGTTGCAAAGTGAAGTTATTACTAACAGAATCTGGGGAGGATAATGAGAAGTAAAACAAACCCTTAGAACACCTTCCACCCCAGCCCCTCCCTCCTTCCCACCGACAGCGCAGGGAGGCAGGGCAGGGGGGTTTGGTCAATCCATCACCGAGATTTTCTTCCACTGCTCCAGGAGAAGAGTCCTTCACTCTGAGGCCGTGGGGTCCCTCCCACGGGAGACAGTTCTCCGTGAAC
>VXBT01013265.1:205771-300735 GCA_013400235.1 Oriolus oriolus
GGGCTGCAGGGGCACAGCTGCTTCACCATGGGCTGCACCATGGCCCACAGAGGAATCTCGGCTCCGGCACCTGGAGCTCCTCCTCCCCCTCCTTCTCCACTGACCTTGGTGTCACCATGTTGTTCCCTCACATATTCTCACCTCCTCCTCTTCTCTGACTGCCAGCAAGAACTTGTGACTTTGTTTTGATTTTCTTCTTAAATATGTCATCACAGAGGCATTACCAGCCTCTCCATTGGCCCAGCTCTGGCCAGCAGCATGTCCATCTTCAGAGCCATCAGCCACTGGCTCTGCCAGACATGGTGCGAAGCTTCCAGAGCTTCTCACAGGAGCCATCTCTGCAGCCCCCCTGCTACCCAAAACCAGGCCGTGCCAAACCAATACACCAAGTATTCATACTCATACAGCTGGTCCTGTGTGTGTTGACTTTTCAGTTAAAGCTTTGGGGCCTGCTTTGAAATATGTGTTTTTCTGAAGAGGAAGAGTTGAAAGCAGGTGGTTTTGGTGGGGACGAATCTTTGGTTTTGCTCTCTGGAACAAGTCCACTTCAGCTTATGTGTTTAAACTGAGTGATTGCATCATGAGTTTTTAAGGCTCACTGAAGATGAGTCCATTAGCTTGCATGTGGCTCTTCTATTCAGAGTTGATCTTTCCATTTTCTGTATTTGGAAGACTTACCCTTCTTTGCAAAGCTTTAGTATTTAGAAAGCAAAATTCCTGTAATAATTTTCTCAGAGCAATAAATCTTACTAAAATGCGGTTGGCAAAATCTAATGTTTCTGTTATTCTGTACAGGCTTGCTTGCTAAAGTACTAAGTGAGACACATCTGGGTCACTTCCCTTCTTATCACTTGAGTCCTTGCTTGGGCAACATTCTCTGTTGCTCAGTCTTTATCTACTATTTCTTCATTTAAAAAAAAACCCAGAAAAACCCCTTTGCTTTTTGCAAAATCTGCTGCTTGTAGGTGACTACGTACATCTAATACTTTAGTAGTATTTTTATTCTGTACACTCAGCATGATTTGTAGTATTAGGGAGCTAACAGTGCTGCAGTTTTGGCAATATTTAAGTGTGGTTCCTAGCAGTCTGAAACTATCCTTCAAGAAAGGGTTTACCAGCAGGCTTGGCTTCCTTCAGGACATCCTGGAAAGAAGAGAGCAATATCGTTGTTGCAATAGTAAAAGCATGCCATCCACATGAGGTTCACGTATACATTTGGGTAGTAGGTACATCTGACACTCTTGCTGCTTTATCTCTAAGCCTTTTTTGTGCTTAATGCAAATTTAGGCTATAATATGGCTGTGTGGCGTGATTCTAAGTTCCCCTTACTTCTCAGTTTGGAAAGGGAGCAATTATTATGACTTGAAATAGCATAGAGAATGTGTCTTTCTCACCAAAACAGTCTAGGTGCACTAGAGCAAAAGCATGGCAAAACAGATTAGATGCTATAATTGGTAACACTTTGAGATTTCTTGCAAAATTGCAAGGCACACTCCCCTCACGTTTTGTCTTATTTTAGATTTTCTTCAAGAGCAAAGAAATACTAGATTTTGGGTTTGATCCCTAGACTGATGTTCTGGTTATTACACCGTTTTCTTCTGGTTGCAGATTAGCTAGTGTTTAGTCTTTCCTGTAAGCCATATCCAAACTTAAAGGTGATCCCTGACAAGCTGTGGACTACACAGTACTGTGTCAAGTAGGTGTGACTGATGAAGCAGAGGAGGAAGAAGCTGTAGTATTTAGCACTCATAGTATCCTGTGAATGCATCTATTATACATGAAAGGGAGGGGGTTGTATTTCCTCTCATGTTTGTGCTTTGAGGTGATGTTATTTTGGCAAAATAAGACAAAGAACTTTGTTGCCTTTTACAAAATGGGAGGTAGAAGAAGAAAGGAAAACAGGTGCATACTTTGACATGTTGTGCTGGTTTGAAAACAAACCAGTGGGAGACACCAAGTCAGAATTATAATTTAATAGGAGAATTTTAAAAAAAGAAAAAGAAATGCAATAGTACAAGAGCACTGACAGAGTCAGAATACAACTTGACACCCTGTTAATCAGGGTGGTGGCAGCAGTCCAGATGGAGTGGTCCTATTGAAGTGGTGATCCTGTAGAAAAAGAGTCTGGTCTTCACCTGAGGCTCTTGTCCTCTGGGAGTCTGGTAGGTAAGGGCTGTCTGTGGTGTTCCAAACCTCCGAGTATATACAGATGGGAACGCTCAGTTCCTCCTCCTGGGCAGAGCCTCTCACAGTGGGATGGTGAGTCATGAGGCAAGGCACTGATGGGCCCATTAACAGGAGACAGTCCGGAGAGAGGAGGCAGGGAACACTGCCCACCTGGTTTCAACAGCTCATAAAGATGGTAATAGAATACACTGCAACACAGGACACATGTATAATAAGCAGTCAAATCCAACAATTTTAGAGAAGAGTTTGAAAGAAACAAAAATCTTGGCTGGCTCTCAAAGTGTGCTTTTTGAGCAGGTATTTAATAATTGGACTCAAGAAAATGGGACCTGTTACACCTGCTGTCATTTTGTGCCAGACCAACAGCATTGCATTTACTGTATACCTTGAAACTTCTTTTCTTAAGGGAGGGATCAGTGTTTAACCTCCCTACCTGATTCCAAACCATCATCCTCATAGTTTTGTAGGTAGTCTTGTGCTGAATCTCCAACTCTGTGACCTTAAAGAAGAGACAGGTGGATGTTTTTTCTTTAATTGTGATTGCTGAATAAAGTAGGGGATTCGGTAGGTTTCTGTATAATACAAAGATGTTGGGTTTTGTTTTTTGTTCTTTAACCCATGACAAGTTCCTGCCTCTTATATTTAAATTCTGCAATTGTAGCCTTTGGGGATTAATTTATGTGTCTTCTTGGTGGTTGTGGTGTTCTTCATGTATGATCAACAAAGCAGAATTATCAAGTTTCATTTCAGTGAAATCATCTAAATATTACCAGAATTTAGGAAATATGAGCAGTGCTGAAGAAATGTAATTTCTGGACTTGTGAAGGATCTGTCAGGTTTTCTGATGCACTAGACATTTAAAACGCCACCCAAACAGTAAGTCCCCGTGTCCACTGTGCCTGGGCTTATAATACAGGGAATATCGTTCCTAAGATTTTAGATTTTCTTTGGCAATACCGCTTCCAAGTTTTGACTCGACTAGATCCTTACTTAACACTGAAGATGCATGAGATTCCATCCTGTTCTCTGCATATTATGACAATAGGCCAGACAGGCTTAGAAAATTTACTGATGGTAATAATGCTGCGGAAGTGGAACTTGTATAAAGCATGATTCTCTTAAAAGAAAAGGTATCTCAGCTTGAGGATCTGCTTTATGCACCAGGGCTTTTGAGAGGAAATACTCTTTTCTGACTAGGAGAGGAAATGGGAGATAGCTGTAGTCTGTAAAGCTTTTACAAGTAAAATTCTCATGTAACTATATAATTTAAAATGTTTCTTGGACACTCAATGCCATATGAAGCTGTTTGGAGCACTAGGTTGTTTTATATCTCTTTGTGCCAGCAACTGGGATGCTGGTAGAGGCAAAGAACTTGCATTTTCTGCTTGCCTAGGACATTTTAGCTCACCAGAAACAAACAAGTTGCAAAAGCACTATTTTACCCGGGTGATAATCTCCTTCCCAACTACACTTTAACAGAGAACTGTGTTTTGCATGAAAATTTCTGAATTTAATCACTTGCTTTTCCTGGTCCATCATTTTGATGGTGGTGTAGTCAAATGAAATCGGAATGAACTCTTCCTAAAGGTATTTTGAACTGGTGAGGTTTTAAATCTTAGTTTATGAACATCCTGTCATCAGCCTCATGTGGCTACAAATAACATGAGGACCTGAGGAGCCTCATCTGCAGCTGTTGTGCCCAAGCATACCAAGCACTGAGCTTGCAGGCACTGTCACTAATCAGCAGTGATTTTTAAAATTCAGTTTTAAAGTTGGAAAGCTCACTTTGCATCTCGAGCATCTCATTAGTTTTTGGTGGCTTAGAGTGGAAGAGGGCTTCTCTGCACCAGCTCTGCTGCTCTAGCCCTTCCTGCTTGGGGGGCTTCACAAAGGAGCTGACTGTTAGTAGTGGTGGTCTGGGGGCAAAGATGAAGAGGGAAGAATGAGGAAATGAAAGATTTGCCTTAGGGCTGGCAGAGATGAAGGGACTGCTCTGAAAGTCATTATCTTGCGTTTATAATTACCAGATGGGAGGGTGGTTCAGTGAAGAGATTTTTCAAATGAAGACCCCCTTCATAAAACGCGTGCAACTCTTTGAGTGGGTAAGCTGTTCCAGAGGAGAAGCAAAACAAAACTGCGTAAGAAAAATACTTTATTTCTTCATTTTAAGACATGGATTTCATAGAGAAGCCATAGACAAGTTTTCATGGAACTCTTGCAGACTCAGCAAGAAAGAGGAGGAAATACAATTATTTTTCATTTAATTTCTGATGTGCTGTTGGGATCTGTACTGAAAGGCTTAACTGTGTGCGGATGTGTACAAATGTGTTCAAGTTGGTATAAAGTAATGGCCATAGAATTTCCTGGAGAACTACTCAAAGGGTGGTGTAATTCCAGCTGGCTTGCTGGGAATTTATTAAACCCATTACAGGAAGCTCACAAGTCATGTCAGGAGACTTCCTTGTGCGCACTGTGGGTACATTCAGTTCAGAGTCCACTCCAGAACTGTCTTCTGTGAAAATGGGTTTGCTTCAGCATGTCAGGCAAACCCCAAATGATGATGAGTTTTAGTTTGATTGGAAAAGAAAGAGGAGCTTTTTATCAATAATGGAAATTCTTGACTGCAGTGACATTGATTGTTTTCTGAGATCCCAGGTTCTTCAGGGCTTGCTGGCACCAGGTAATTCAAGCACGAGTTATCTTTGTGCTCTCGTGCTTAAATCTGTCATCCTGCTTCATCTGAAATGCAGTCAGGTGCCTCTGATGGGGTGGGGTCAGGTCCCTCTAAGCCATCATCCTTTATCATTGAGACAGCACTATCAAAGCAAGATTTAAATTGAATTAGAAGATGATACATATGTAAGATTGTGGTTCACATTCTTAGTGAGAAAGGCTTTTTTTTGTATAAGAACCATATATTTAACTGATTCCTTTATGTTAATAAGATGACACTTCTGCCCTCTCTTACACTCATAATCTGAATACTAGATAATGTGGGGATTTTTTTAAAGAACCTCCAGTTGTCAGCTTAGAAAAAAATCCTTGCACATTCCCAGCTATTTTATGTGTTGGGGTTTAAAAAAATAGTAACAAAAAAGCAGTACTAACTTTAGAGAACCTTGTTTTACTGTTCATTATCACCTACAATACCAGATACACTATAATTCCCAGGGGCTTTCTTTTAAGTTTCTTAAACGAGCTCCTCAAGAAAGACAGGATATTCAAGCATGTTTTGATGTGAGCAACTTTTTTCAGCAACAAATTTTGGGTACGGTAAAACAGACAGACTCTTACGTCTTTGCCTTGAAAATAGTGTGTCAAGCAGAAAAGCTAGAACAGGGAAAATAATGGGCTGTGTGAATCTTAAGCTATTCAAGTAGAAGTGGAATTTGATCCTATAAAATTCCTTAGAAAACAGTGCACGAATTTTCAGTAATTCTGTATTTTAATGTGCCCTTAATTAGCTTTACAAAAATGGAAATGGTCCCTAAAGAATGTTGCAGGTGGCAGGTTCTCTATTTAAAGAATATTTCCAAGAAAATACTTTCCCCAAAGGCCATGAGAGTAAGGAGTGTGTGCTCTCACAGTCTATTTAGCATGTGTGCCTTTTGTTGCCTTATCCTTTTAAAGAAATAGCATATTTAAGTAATGATGGGCGACCTTAAAGTGAAATCAGATTGAACTCCAAACAAACTGTGATGAACTCTCTTTTCCAGAGGGATGCTAAATATCAAGGAAATGGTGCAGAGCAATGAGTTTTTACAATCGCATCTCCTCTGAAGGAAAACAAGATATTGAAGAGGGATTTCTGGCTAAATCTATGGATGGTGATACTGGGTTCAAGTGTATCCTGTCGAGCTGCTGGATGTGACCTGTTTGGCAATCCCAAAATTGCAAGGATTTCAAAAAATGCAAGGATTGCATTTCCTTGCGCATTTTTTGTGCTGCTACTTTTTATCTTGGTTGTTTCAAATGATTCAAAATCAGCTCTGATCTTAGTGCATACTTGGCTTTTAGAAGTATGTCTTGAAACCGAATCAGCAAGAGCAAGATGAGATGTGCTTTGTTGGAGGGGAACTGCAGCGGGAAGGGCAGTTTGGTGTCTCAGTGGACACGTTGTGGTGCTCCTTCAGTTGCAAACAGATGGGCTCTTAAATTTGAGTTAAAACTGACTTTAAAACCCGGGGGAGGAAGAGACTGTCTTTTCAGTGAAGCAGTATTTGACCAGTGTTGTGGGGCTGACCTGTGTGGGTGGCAAAAGCTGCTGCTCCTATCAGAGGCAACACTGGAGCAATCAAATCTAGACTCGGTATTCACATGGTACGTGTCTGGATCACAGTAGGACTGATCACAGGGATACGGAAATAGTGATCCTTATGTGATGATACATGAAGAGTTTCTCTTCCTTGGCAGTGTCCTGCCTCCTTCGGTGTTGTGTGTCATGTATTTACTTACCTATGCAAAATTCAACTATTTTACTACATGCTTAGGGTGCAATGCTATGCAATAATGAAAATTATGTTTGCCTGTGACTTTAGGCAGGATGGCACTTTTTAGACTGATGATGTTATTTTCCCTTTTTCCATCTCCCACCAAAAAAACAGGCATTGATCCTGTAATTATGAGTTTATATTCAGGTTAATGGGTCCACCTGCAGGTGCTGGTTTGCAGAATCAGGGCTGTTTAGTTTTTTAAACACTGCTGCAGAACGGCTCCTTGTATTATAAGGCACAGACAGCAAAAATAAACTCTAAAATCCTTTTTTCTTTGGGGAAGTGGGGTATTCCTCTTCGGGAAATTACTTGGCCATCTGAGATTGGAGTTTTGAAAGATCTGTGTTCAGTGTTCTGTTGAAAACACTGAAATGGTGACATAACTGGAGGTCTGGGTGAAATGTGACTTGACAGTTAAAAGTATCCACTTATGGATTTGACAGCATGGTATGCAGAGGTCTTCTGATCAGGCAGCAGTTCGCCGGATGCAGGAAAATAGCTCTGATCAGTGAGTGACCTTGAAAGTGGTCATGGGTCTTCCTCTGCCCAATGGGACGACAGAGAACAGAGAAGTTCTGTTTCACAGTATAAGTTCCTGCTTATCTGGAAGAAGTAACTGAAAGTGGCTTTTTTGCTGTTCTCAAATAATTGCAGTTCTCAGAATTTTACGTATGTGAGAACTGCTCATAGAAGTGAGTGTCTGTCTGCTCGCGATCTGGCATTTGAAAGACCTCAGTGACAGCAAGTCCTTGAGGACCAGAGCTCTACTTCAGCTTGTACTTCAGTGCAGGTGACACTTATCCTTACATCACTTTTAGGTTTTTACTTACTTTTCCTGTGCACATTCACAGCTCTGAGTGTCAAAACCTATCTTAATGGCATTTCAATGTACATTAAAATCCAAAACTTCAGTGTCAGTACAATGTCAGATTAAAAGAAATGTTCATAACCAAATAAAGAAAAAGCTGTGTTATTTCTTTTCTACTTTTCAATGAGGCTAATATGTGGAATAATCATTTTTTAGAAATTGCAAGAGAGTAAAACTTCTTGTTTCCTTGTAAAAAATGAGATCATAGTTTATGAATGAGGCAACTCTGTCATGCAGTCTTTATCACAATCAGCGAAACTCAGGTTTCTGCTTGACCTCCGGAAACATGCTGTGGGAAATGCCTCTGCTGAAGCACTGAGACAGAAAACCAAGGGCTGGGAAAGCAGAATGGTTGTCACTAAGCTGAAGTGGAAGGGCTGAGATAAAAGCCTAAGCATTGCTTTTCAGTGTTGAGGTAGAAAATGTGTGTGTGTGTTCAAGGGGAGGAGGTACTGTCAAGCCAGTTCTATCTATCTTATTTAATGCTGTTATCTTGGGGTATTTGAATCTAGACAACAGGCTAGAGAAATCATAAGTTTCTTGGTTTTGTTTGAATCAAGAAGATTTTAATAAAAATGGAATTTAATATGTAAAAATCCCACTGTTTAACATCATTCCTGAGGGTTATTAGTTCTACAGTGTTTTGTTCAGTGACAGTTCTGTACTGCTTCTAAATGTCAGTAAATGTAAATTCCTCTTTTATTAGTGTGCTATTCAAAGAAAAGTTTGCCCTTGGCAAACACTTGAAACACTCCAAATATTTTCACGTATTTTTCAAAAGTTAGACAGTTTTCTGAGTGTTTGTGTTCTAGGAATGATTTTTTTTAATGTCTGCAGTTAAATTTTACATCAAATAACTTTGCAATGCAAATTTTCTTTTTCCTCTCCACAGATGAAATCATGCATCAGGATATCATTCCCCTCTATGCTGCAGATATTCAGGACCAATTAAAGAAACAATTTGCATATCTGTCAGGTAAGACTATGGTGTTCCCTCCTATACATGTTGCTCAGATGCACAGTTCAGCCTGCTGTCCTTTCACAGTCTCTGAGGACTCCTATATGAGAAATCAATGAGTAACTCAAAATGCAGGCTATCAAGACTTGTTATTTAAGGATTTATCAAAAGATTTTTTTTAACTATAATAGAAACTTCAAAATAATAGTTAATTTTCCAGTTAACTGGAGGTTGCGGCATGGATGTGGTGGTTGCTATGGTCTTGCAGTCCTGAGCTCACAGCCCCAGCTGCCACGGGCTCTGCTGTCATGTTTGACACTGAAGCCCAAGTTGGCACCTTGGTCTTGACCACAGTGGTGGAGGCAAGCACCATGGTACCATGTTCCCCCACAGCCTCAGTGCTGGGGTCAGACAAGTGGAGCATCGAGTTCTGAACAGGATTTTTTGGTGTCACCACTTGCCTTCTGCAAAGGAACCTGGTTTTGGGTCTAAGGCCGTCTCCAGAAGCAGCACAGCCCCTTTTACACGGCACAGAGAGCCTTTGCCCCTGGGTCACCTGTGCCAGGCAGGTGATGGGGGCTGGTGTTTGTGCCGTGCAAGTGTTGGCTGCTGAGCTTGGTCCATTTCCATGCTGAGCCCACGGCTGGCTGATAACGGGCAAAGGGAGATGATGCCTTTGCTCACTAGTCAGGCTGTGTGGAAGGAGGTGTCTGATAAGCTTCTGAGCTTGTTCTCCTGTCTTCTGCCTGTAAAAGCTCTTGCAGGTATGCAGCAGTGAACTTGCTGGAGTTATGGCCCTGTTCTGCCCTCCCTGCAAGGGAGAGCATCAGTGGCTTTGCACAGCTGCCCTGAATCCTTCAGCATAAAGGAAATTTACCTCTCTGAGCTACAGCTGGACTCTATGACTGTTCCTCTCCCTCTGAATCCCATCCTGCATCGGATCCAGAGACACAGGGGAATGAGAAAATGTGCTGCTTTACGTGGCAAGAGTTCACTGAATGTAGTACTCGTAATTAACTATTAATTATGATTTATTTCTGCCACACAAGCTAAACTGTGGGTCTGGAGTAGTGACTGTTTTCTGTGGGGTGGTGGTAGCACTTGGAATATAAGATTTTTTTTTATGAAGTTGGCTGTTCATGCTTCATTTGAGATTATAGTGTTTAAGCTACAGTTCTTCTCTGGAAGTTTATTTTTTTGACTTTCCAAGCTCATTCTTATCCATGGGCAGAAAATGTCTCGTAAGAGTGTTATGCAAGAATCAGCCTATATGTGAAACTCTAAGTAGGGTTTATATTTTGCCCCTCTGAAGTGAGAGGGAAAACTGATGACTGTCGTAGGAGAGCTGTTGAGTTCACAAATCCACAAGCATCTTCAGCACTCAATAAATGCACCTGGCAATGGAGCTTAGTAGGAGCAGCCTTATTCTATTTTCTTCTATTTATTCACCCTCATGTCAATTAGAATTTTGTTTCATTTGCCTCAATTACTGGGTCAGCTGCATTACTGTGACTGGATTCTCTGTTGTATTTTATTATTCTTGGGAAATTTGAGCATGAGGCATTTTCATTTCAAAATTTCTGTTCAGTTTTTTTTATCCCAATGTTCTCCTGCAGGACCTTGATGGTTAATTCTCTGTGCTGTACCAAATAGTGGTTTTACAGATTCTGTGAATGAAGGAACAGAGCCAATGTTTTGATACTTGATTTATGTGTGATTTGTTTGTTGTTACAGTTGAGCTTAAGAGGGGTTTTGCTCTAAGGCCACTTAAGACATTCCTAGCGTGTGTGAATGGGACTTTTTTGCTTATTACTAAGTTGCCTTGGAAATAGAATCTAAGGACATGGCATAAAACTCTTTAAAATGGAAGTCCATAGATTACTAATGCTTTTGGTAAAATAGCATATTTGCAGGTATTGCTGAATGTCTTAGATGCATTTCTGATTTTAGTTGTTGGCTTTTTAACAGCAAGTCAACGTGTACTTGAGAATTGCTTTAGTTTCTCTAATAGGATGTATCTAGGTCTCTTGGGACACTTGCTTGAATAGTGAATGAAACCTAGTCTGCTTCTGTGGCTAAAGGCTGTGGCCCTTCCCTACCTGCTTTCTGTGTTTTGGTCTAAACTGGGGTCACTTCTTACTCGTGTCCCTCATTGTGCTAGGTTGTAATGGAAACGCTACAAGAACATCCAAATTAGACTTGAAATGAAACTAAATAAAGCAAAAACTTCCACTAATGCTTCAGTTTGTCAGTAAATACATCAAGGTCCAATGAAATCAATGTGCTCACTACTCCTACAGACTCGCTCAGCAGCAAGTATGCAGCTGTGTTCAGCTTAAATCTAATGGTGGGGAAAGCTGTGCATGAGGTTTGTAATTAGTCATTCACACTGAAAGTTTATAAACCCCGAAGTTAATATTTTACCTCAGGCACAGTCATTTACTTTTTGCCATGGAGTTTTTTCTTTCTGTGGAGCAAGGTCCTTATCTTTGCTAAAATTGTTACTCTTTTGCTGTTGCTAGGCTATACTAAGTGTTGTCTACATGGTTCAATGTTTCAACTCTTCTACCTTTGCTTTCTTTAGTTACTATTCATGCAACCATTTTTTCTTCTGCATTGAAAAGGGTCTTCTGCCTGTTTTTTTCCTTGTTTGTTTCTGTTTTTTATCCCATAAAGGACAGTGTAAGGTCCATTTGAAAGTCTCTGGAAAATGTATTCCTTATGTATTCCTCACAGTCTTTCATTCATGTTTTATATTTTCTTTCACAAGTACCTTTGTATTCCTTATGTATTCCTCACAGTCTTTCATTCATGTTTTATATTTTCTTTCACAAGTACCTTCTCTTTCCATGATTGCTGTGTGACTTTCATACCCACCCAGCCTTGTGTCTATCTGCCATCGCAGTGTGCAGGTGTGTTAAAATAAATGGAGATGGAGAAGAGCGTACAGACACCTGCGTATGTTGATGCGCATCTTAAATCATTCAAGCTATGTGATGTGCAAATGAAACTCTTGGCCACCACGAGTACTGAACCACTTTTTAAACTCCCTTTCCTTTGAATGCCTAGTTATGCATTGAAAAACTTCAAAGTGTTTCCTTTAAAGGAAATACAAATATGAGTTGATGCTATTTGCATTTTTGTCTATTGATTCCTAGTTGTTTTTCCTGCCACTGAAAAATTTAACATTGGTACTAGCTTTCAAATGCTTGTACCTTTGATTTATAAATTTAAACATATATGCTTATACCTTTATCATTGCAAACAGTAAGCTTCTCACTTTGTCTAACTTTATTTTCTTGTATGTGCTCTTCCTTTTCCTCTGTGGAAATGACCTGACAACACCTCACTGGTGAAACTGCTCCCATTGAAGTAGCTCTGGCTGCTGAGTCTGTAAAATTATGTTTGAGAATTTCTGAGTGGATCCTGTACCCTATCCACTGCAACAGTTGGTTAAAAATATCAGCCTGATTTTTGTTGGTGATGTAATATAGACACTATCTATGTTGTGTATGGACAGTGGAAGAGGTATTGCTTAGCAGTCTTTGCTTTGCACAGGTGTAAGCTTAGCTACTGGTTTTTATTTACTGTGCTAAACCTGCTGTCTGTGAAGTTTTTTTAAAAAATCAAACCAAAAATGTAGTAAAGAAAAAGAGAAGGGGAAAAAGTGAATCCTTGGCTAAGAGATTTCCAGTTCAAATATGTTCAGATGCAAATTTAGTTATTGCAATCCAATTTTTAAGGCAGTATATTTGCTGCTGATCAGCCTGGGCAAAACGCAGCTTGTGAAGTTATGCAAGTAAAACTTCCCTCTCATTTCAAAAAAAAAAGAACATTTTAATAAATTCCTCTTGAATCTGTTTTTCTTTGCAAAGGATATGCAGTGAAGTTTTCATCCACTCCGTTATTGAAGTCTCCATGTAATTTCAAATACTGAGTTACCAGTTAAATATATTATGCAAGCAGAAAGGAGAAATTCCTTATCAGATATGTACAAGGGTATTGGCTGAACCACTACAATAGTAAAAAAAAATCTGAAGTAAGCGCTTCTCTCAGTCATGTGAGGACTTCACTTTTGACATGACTGCAAACAAGACTACTTTTAATCAGGGTCTTGTGAACTAAAGTTGTAGATCTGAGCCATTGAACACGGATAATACTCTTGGATCTTGTGTGCACATTGATCAACACAGAGATAATATTTTTTCTTATAGTCCAAGTACTATTTCATTTGCATTATAGAATCAGGCCAGAAGACTCTTTGCTCTGTCATCTACTTATATCCAACTACTTACTGCCTTTTTGTGGGAGTGGTCAGAGTACTTTCGGGAGTACCTTTTTTTATGCAAATGGAAGCAGACTAGTTAGGGAAACATTACAGAATCTACTACTCATCCTTCCTGGAAGTAAGTCTAAGCAATTGTTTTGCAGCTGCCCAATTCTGCTGTCCATACAAAACTCCAAACAACTAGCAAGTCTTTCACAGGGTTGTGGAGAACTACCCTTTTCTCTGTGTTTGTGTGTGCTTGTGCACTTGTGTGTGTGGTTTTTAGCAGCTGTACAATTTGCAAGTTTTGCAGTTTTTCCTGACAATGCTTTTTGAAATTAAAAACAATACTAATTGTCTCATTTGAGATTGTTCTTAGATACCAAGTCATTAGTACTCCTCTAGATTAGAATTTCTGTAAAATACTGTGCAATTTCCTTGGGTTAGCACTTCTCTATCACCTAACCTGCTTAATAAAAATATATAAAAAAAAAGAAATGCAGAAGAGATAGCAATTGTGATGGGAAAAGTTAGATGTAGCAGAATATAAAGAATAAATGCTAAATCACCTGAACTCAAGGGAAACTTTACCAGTCTCATCTCACGATGGAACAGCTAGTTTTCCATGGATATTTTTCCTACTGTTTTCATCCACAAGACCATGGTGCTCTGGGTACACATAATTTTAGCAGTTGGTGCTATTGCTGATGTTAGTTGTGTTCAAACGTTAGGAACATGAAGTGCTATTTTCTAAGCACAGTTAAGTCATTTTGCTGGCTAACCTGTGGAGCTGGTACAATTCAATGTTTTTAAAATGTGTTTCTCCAAAACACAGGCCTGTCGTGGTTGTAAAAACTGACCTTAGACCAAGGCTCGTAGATCTGTTTAGAAGAGCTCCACCTAACAAGGCTTTGCTGGAATTGTAGAGGTTTATCCACTGAAAAATTTCCATTTTATGGAGGCAATTTGTGTTTTGTTTGATACTAAATCTGTTAAAGAAGTTTCATGTGAATAGGCTGCCAAAGTCATGTATAAGTGAGTTAATAACAAAGTTTTCTGTTAATGAGTCTCACGGAAGTCAGGTGGAAGCAGATCTGCTTAATTTAAAGTGGTGTGGTGTTTTTTATTTTATTTAATTGCTGAAATGAGCTTCAGTCCTCTTTACTTCTATGGTGCTTCCATTTATAGCCTGGAAAGTAATAATCCTCTCACTTGCAGAATGTTTCTCACAGCTGCATGTTATGAGACAAGCATCGAGAAATTCTTGGGAATCGTTTCAGGTAAAATGCCTGCAGACTGATTGCACCCACTTAAGGATTGATGCTGTCCACTGTCTTCTGCTCTTTGCAATGAACAAAACCTAAAGCTCTCACTCAAATGGCATTTGTTTAATGTTTCATAGAGAAATGATGCTGAATGTATTTCAGTATTTTCATAGAATCACAGAATGGATTGAGTTGGCAGGAACCTTTGAAGATCATCTAGGCTATCCCTACCCTGCCATGGGTAAAGGTATCTTTCACTAGATCCATTCAATCTGACATTCGCATAGCCAGAACAGTGTTAATAATTTTTTAAACAAAAATAAGGGGATTTGTTATACTTTCAGAAACTTATGTTAAAAAAAAAAAGGCTAAGATTAGACTAAGAAAATGCTCTTAATGCTCTCAGGTACTTGACTGACTTAAAAACACATAAACCTATTAAGTTCCAGTTGTGTAGTGCGTCCCTGTGTAAGACTCGAAACAGGAGAGCGGGCCTGTGTGTGCCTCTGTGGACAGAACCTGTCCAGCAAATCATTTAAGGCTGTTCAACAGCTGTAGCTGGAATTTCAGGACTCTGAGCTAGAGGGAAGTGCGAAAGAGGTGATTTTCCAATGGTTAGGACTGAGGTAGTTAGATGTGGTCACTATACCAACTGACCTGAATTCATTAAAATGTTGCTGTTAAATTACTAATTTTTTATATGGTGATTAAAATTCCAGTAACTCATTAAAAAAATTACTCTGTACATGTTGAATTATTTTCATGAGTTGTAGCATTCACAAGATTCATATAAGTCTGTGTCTTTTTTTTTTATAATCAGGTGTATATAATTCTGAGGTGCTGGAGTATTATTACATGAATTGATTTTAATAAGATATTTGAAATTTTTGGCCTTAAACCTGTGTTTCAAAAAGGGTAAGAGAAGTGAAATTGTTCAGGTTTTGTCACTTGAATGCTTTCCATCTCACTAAAACCAAAACCAATGACAATAAAACCCCTCTTAGCTTCCTAAACTTCATTTTATCTCCTTGTCCTAAGTTCTGTGCCTTGATTTACTTCTGGATGAAAAGAAGAAAAACAGATTTTACACAGCTAATAAAAACTGTGTTTATTAAACATAATAAATAGTGCATCATTTAATGAAGCTGGTTTTGCAGAGGTGAAGAAAAATGAGGAAGAAAATAATTATTCTGAATAAAGGGAAAAAAATCATTTCTTGCTGCATCAGGTTCATTAAGAAATAAAGGACACTTTAAAAAGTAAACTCACTTACTGCTTTTTCTGTTATTTAATACAAACAGTTAATATGTAGGATTTTTACTTTGTTTTATTTCCCATGCCCTTTTTGTAAGTTTCTCTGACAAATGCTCCTTTTAAAGTAGCAACTGCTTTGGCTGGAGTGACTTGTCTTCCCTTGATGGCTGTGTATTTAAAGTTGCAATATAGAGAGCATCTTCTGTAAGTTAGTATGGTTGAAGCTGAAATTTACAGAACTTATTATGTGTAGCATTTCAGGTTACTCTGCCCTAAACTCTTTTGAGCAGCAGGGTTCTGATAAGGAAAAGCAGTTGAGGAGCATTTGAAGGTGTACGTGTGCTCAAGTGTCCCAGCAGGGAAACACCGAAGGAAAAGATAATCAGTGAAGAACAACCTTGTAACAGCTCAGGTCAGGGCAGAGTCATCTCCACCCAAGATAACCACAAATGACTGTACTAGAAGCTGAAAATTAATAGGCAGTGTCCAGGCAGGATGGCTCTATTTGCCCTTGACAATCGGTAGTGGTCTGGGAACTTCCCGAGGGTCATAGTCCAGGCTTCTGCTTTCAGGACATCTCCTGCAAGTCTATTGTTGTTCTTTTGTTTCTTCTGTCCTATTTATAGAAATTAAGTAGAACAAAGCAAGTAACCAATGAAGATACCACAAATAATGTATGAATGTACCTAAAAATAGATACTCTGGAGAGAACAGAACACCTCATAAACAACAGAAACAATCATTATCATGCTTTGAACAAGAGAGGAAAATGCTTTAGTCATGAGAGCCTGGGTAGAACAAAACCCAATAGAATCAAATTTGGTCTTAACTTATATTTGTGTTGCAAATATTTGTACAGTTAAAATTAGCTCCCTTGACTCAATGTTGCCATGTTTGGATGTGTCAGAAAGGTCATGTTTGCAAACTTGTGATATTTGCATAATAGTTGCATTTTGCTGTTGTTTAAATACATCCAGAGCACATTATTTTTTCATGTATTTGATTCCAAGAGCTTCAGAGGGACAGCACCATCCCATCTGTAAGCTGGTAAATGGAATCAGATTCACCACAAATTAACATAGAGATACTATTTGAGCTCTTCTAATTACATGTGGTTTGGAGGGAAGTTGTGATTTCTTTTATCAAATGAATCTGAGGTCAAATACTTCTCTTCTTTTTCTGGTGAGGTTAGATGCAAAGGCACTGGAAGTAATAATCTTCACAAATCACTGTGGCTCTCATAATTGGTGTTGTTAGTACAGTTTAATGCAGATTTCTGCGCAGTTATCGGATTTTAAGGCTGGAAAAATATCCTAGTTATTATACAACAGTAATTTTTCGGTGTTTTTCTTCTCTTTCTGAACTGTGAAGCAGAGATAACTTCCCAGCAGTGTGTTCCTGCCACCCCTGAACAGTTACCTTCCTGCAGTTGCTAGGGCTCAGCAAGCCCCTTGTCCTACCTGTCTTTATGAATATATATTTGCTAAAGACGTGAGACACTAATGATGCCTTTAAAAAGAACTAATTACATTTTGCATGTAAGAATGTGTGTGAAGTGCATGAAGAAGCATTGTGTCTGTGAATTCTACCCAGTGGTGCAAATGCCAGGAAAGATACGTATGGTGGTATCTAGTTCATCAGCAGCTCTACTGTAGTGTAGGTGTTCAGCTCTGCTCTACCTTCTGTACGTAATCTGGGGATGGGAAATCTCATTTGAAACACCTACGCCCATTTCTTTCAATGTTCTGCCCCTTCTGTTTCACCAACCTGGAAGCAAAGCCACCAACTGAGCTGGGGTAGGGGCGTGTTGCATGGATGAGTTCAAACTGGTAAGAAAGTTGAGTTCAGTTCAAGATGGAGATTTGCCTACTTAATTCTGAATTAACTTTTTTTGTTTCTAAATTAGTTGATTTCTTTCTCCCAATTGGTTCTACTTACATGCAGTTGACATTTATCAGCAGAAAGATGCACTGCCATCTGGTGTCAGAACTGTTTACAGGAGCCAAGGCATTTGTCCAGAAAAAATCTAATGTGGTGCATGTGGTGTAACAAATTCCTTTCTATAAAACTTCCTAAGCACTGGAGAAAAGAGACACTATGCAGAATAAAATGTCCACACATGAGCCCTGCAAAAAAAAAAAAAAAGGGAAAAAAATACAATTGTTTCATTACTGGGAAATTTCAGTCTAGGTAAAGAGACTTGCATGTGAACACGTTTGCTGCTTCTTTTGTAGGTGGAAGAGGGGGAGATGGCTGCCCTGTTATCACCTTTCCAGACTATCCAGCTTTCAGCGAGATCCCTGAAAAAGAGTTTCAGAATGTCCTGACCTACCTGACAAGCATTCCAAGGTGAGCACCTATCTAGAAGAAAATAACCTTTTATCTGCTAAGGGACTTTTCACATTCGATCCCTTGCACGTGGTGTAAAAGTCAGGCTTGGTATTTAATTAAAGAAAAGGGAAATTAAGCTTATGGTGTAGTGTCAGTAAGTGTTGGTTAGCGACGGCTGTCTAAGGTAGTTGTTAGATGAATTATGTACTGCTGTTATTATTTCATCAGAAAATTACTTCCTGGTATGCATGGATATAGGTTCCATCATGGACATTGTCCTCTTGGTCTTCACTGTATCTTGGAATGCAATATTCAGTGTTTCAGTTGAACACACATATAATTTTAGCAGAACATGCTAATTCCTGGATGCTGCTCAGGATATTACTCAGTGAGGGAACACTCTGTAGCTACATACAGAGGTTTGTCCTCAGCACTTGAGCTGTTTCCCTGGCTTAGCTGAATGTATAGTGTCTGCAGACTTCCAGAGCTTTGCCTGAGGGTGCGAAGCAGGCCCAGGGATTAATTCTGGCTCTCTTACAGGGCACAATAGTGTTATCAACAGGCTGCTCAATAAACATCATTATTTTTTTTGACAGTCTGTTAAGGAACGAAATAGTGGGCTCAAAATTCTGATGGAGGTGAGGAAGGCAAGTAGCAGAATTAAGTACATACCCTGGACTTCGCAAGAGAGCAGATTTTGGGTTTATTCAGGGAGCTGGTAGGTGGGGTACAAAGGAAGGCAGTTCTGAAGAGTAAATCTGCTGCGGAAAGCTGCCAAGTTTTGAAGGACAGCATTCTCCGAGTACAGGAATGGTACGTCCTGGAATGTGAATAGACGTAACAGGAGACTGACCCCGCTGTCTGGAAGCAAACTTGTGACTGAGCTGAACTACAAAGGCAGCATACAGGAGGTGAAAGCAGGGACAGGCTACAAAGGAAGAATGTAGATACATTGTCCAAACATGTAGGGATGGCGTCAGAAAAGTCAAAGCACACCTGGAGCTGAGGGACAAGAAAAAAGGGACATCAAGGACCACTCGAAAAAACTTCCGGTGCTTTAGCGGTACAAGAATAAACAAGGAAAATGTGGACCTGTGCTGAATGGACTGGGCAAATTAGTAGTAGCCAACACAGATAAGGCTGAAACACTTGAGTTCTTCACTTCAGTCTTCTCTCACAGTCTCTCCCAGGCCTATGGGTTCAGATAGAGAGTTCAAGGACATGAATGACAAGCAATGGCTGAGGACAAAATAAAGCATCTATTGAGAAATCTTGACCCAAATCTAGTGTTTGGGATAAGATGAGCTGCTTTGAGAGTGGTGGTGAGGACACTGACCAGTGTCATAGTAAGGTTGCTGTCTATAATCTTCGAAAGGTTTTTGAGATGAGAGAAACCATGATGACCAAAGTAAGGTTAATATTGCATTCATGTTCAGAAAGGATAAGAGTAGTGATCTGAAGCACTACAGGTTGGTCATCCTCACTTTGATCTGTGAGAAAATTATGGAGTGAATCCTCTTAAAACACACTTCGGGGCCCGTAAAAGAAGGTGATGGGGAGTAGCTGGCATGAATTAAACAACAGTAATTATGCTTGACCAGCCTATTTCTGCGATGACGATACTGGATGCATCAACAAGGCAAAGCTGTGCATGTCTTTTGCCTCACCCTAAGCAAGACTTTCAACTTAGTCTCCCCCAGCACTCTTCTATCCACTTTGAGTTGTTACGTTTTGGCAGGTGGGCTGCTGGGTGGGTAAGAAAGTGCTTGGATTATTTGGCTCAAAGAGAGGTGTATAATGGTGTTTTATCTGGAGACAGACTTCCTCAGGGAACTGTACGTATCCATGCTGTCTGATGTCCTTGGCAAGGTTCTGGAGTAGGAGATAAAGTGCACCCTCATCAAGTTGTACTTGATGTAACCAGCCCCTCCTGGTTGTAGTTCTTAATTCCTAGTTTATCAGGGAATGAAACTCTGAAGCTAAAAGCCAGCTTTTGCATTTTCTTTGTTTATCCTCGTGGTGGTTAAACTGCATGGTGCTAAGCATCCCCTGATCATATCTTGGGTGCTCTTTCTGCAAATAATTATATACAAAATTCACATCTGCTTCTCCTTTTGAAAGTCCTCGGTGGTGCACTTCATGGTGGCCCATTGAACTTCGGCACAGAGTGGGCTTCATGTGAGAAATTCTGATCAGAGCAAACAGCATCTGGTACAGTGGGCGAGCACTGAGAGCATCCCAGCATGCCACTTTGATAGGAGCAGATTTTCTGGAGGTTTTTCTGTCAGTTGCTCCTACCTGACAACAGTTATTCTGTGAGTATTGAGCCAGAAATGGTCATGCCTTAAGTCTGGCTGTTCTTCGAGGATTTTCTTGTTTCTTTAATTTGTAAGTACTTAGAAAGAGATGACTGTTCTTTGTAAACAAAGGAGATAGCCCAGCTGTCCCGGTGTTAAAAGTAAGGTATTCACTATTGTGAATATAACAGTTCTCTAGGTTTAAAGTGATGACAGTTCAATTTCAAATCTTGTAAAAATAATGCTGTTGTTAAGATACTGAAAAGCGTGCAACCTTTTTTTGTCTGAGAATCAATAGACTCTCAAAGGGCTTACGACATCCCTGTTTATCTTCACTAGCAGTGTTAGAAGCTTACTGTGTAAAATTGTGTTTGTGAGCCCTTGTGCAGGTTTCTAGGAATAGAAAACTACAGAAATGACAGTAGCCAGATGTCAGTATACATCCCCTTATGAAGGATGTTTTGCTGTTGATATGTTATATTTATTGACGTGTATAACCCTAAGAGGGGCAGTGCTGCAGTTGTCCTTGAATTGGGATACTTCTGATGCTGTTAAAGGTGTTGTAGGATTTTTCCTGCTATCTTAGTGTTCAAATACTGTTTTAGGTGCTTTGGAAACTGCTTTTGAGGGAAGTGGAGGCAGCTAATTTTTTAGTTTGTAAATTGGTTAAAGAGGTATAAGGAGTACAGGTTTACAGAAAGGATGGAAATGCAGCCCACCACTTTTATGCATGGACTGCTCTCCCAAGTTATTGTCATTTAGTTTATCAGATCAGTAACTCTGTCTGTTGGCTGTTCTGACAGACTAAGGGGAAATGGACTTTTCCAAGAGCACAGACTGTAGAGCACTGACACATCTGGAGCCACCCCAGTTCCTCAGAAAACTACTTGTGCTACTTGGCCCTGTACAAGATCACAGCAAGGGGTTGGCAGCAGTAGCTCAAACCTCATTGTCTGACTGCCTGGAGTTGCATGTTAAGGGAAATTATATTTCATGGGGATGACAGCAAGGAGCTACTAAGAGCCTCATAAGAAAGGACCTTTCTGTGCTCTGCAGTAGAGTTCACCCAATAGTATATTTACTGGTATAATAAATCTTAGCAGTGAGTTCAGGTTTTCAAGATCTCTTCCCAAGTGAAAGAAGGCTAGCTTAGGACTTCATTGAAAGAGGAAAAACTGAAACCTCTCAACCTACCTTTTTATTCCTTCTAATTTTATAGATAAACATGACCTCTTATGGTGTCCTTGTTCTGTATTGTCTAAACGCTGGGTTTCACAAGTTTTTTCTGTGCGAACTTTCTCTTGTCTTTTTCACAGTAAACTTTAATCATGAAACAATGAATGTCTCATGGGCACCTTGCATTTAGGAACAGAACTATTAAAAGTTGCATGCTATCAACTTAGATGATCATGGAGTAGAATAGTGTAAATAGTAGAGCTATCAGCATGTGCTAAGATGTGTAAATGCCTGATACATGAGGCTGTTAAGAAAGGACACAGTGGAAAGGGAATACCTCATCTCAGTTTAAAGATACTCAGTTAACCTTGGTGCAGCTGTATATCATTAAGCAGAGAGCTGAACCATATTCTTCAGGTGGGTGTTGTTAATGTTGCAAGGTAAAGTCGTGTTCTGTAGATGGCCAGATAAAATATGATGTCTCACATATGGTTTGTAGTAATCTCAAAATATTTGGTACAGATTGTTGACATAATGTGTGACCACAGTCATGTACCATGTGTACTGAAAGGTTGCTGCTTTGTCAGGAAAAAACAATGGATTAAGAGTAAGTACAATAGACAGTGGAAGATTGCATCTAATGCTTTTATAACTTCTTTTGGTAGTGAAATATATGTTGTAAAGGTATACGTGTAATGTTTCTGAAGCAGGTTTTTCCTTTTAGCAGATATTTTTTATTATTATTCTTGAAATACAAGGTAAAGTTGTATTAAAAAGGTGAGAATTGTCTTAGAAAGATACATAGGCTACCCAAGTAGGAGAATCCATGGCAGAATGTAAGGGAATACTTTCTAGGAAGAGTAGTTTAAGTGAAATGCTGAATTGGTACAAATAGTTAACATGTAAATATTGATCCACATGAATTAATAGTTCTTACCAAGGGAGTTGTTGATTACAGTAATATCTCTAGATAAAATGTCTGTAAGATGTGACAACTTTAAATTCAACTGAGTTTCAGTAGAAGACAGTCAGCCATGTCTTGCATCCTTTTGGGATATTTTGAGATTTTATAATGTCCATGTAGCTGGTCTGATTCTCTTTCTGCAGAGAACATCTCCTGCTACTTCACTCTGTGAGTCCTTTGGGGATGACTGCTGAGCTTGGTAGGTTAAAAAGGCCGTGCAGATCAAGGCTGCCTTACCTCTTAGCTGAGTAAAAACCCAACAATCTCCAGACACCATAATTCTTAGTGCATAGTGGGAGAGGCACCTGTGCAATGTACCTTTTACATCACACATTTACTGAGGCTGAAGAATGAAGATTGCATTCAGGTTTGCAAAAGGCTCCTGAAATAGCTGCCAACTTTACACGTAATACTGCATTTCAGGGCATTCAGTGTTCTCTATTTTGAAAGTTTTTTTTTCATTTTTCTATTGATCCTAGTAAATAGACTTCTTAAGATTTGCAGTGTACCTTGAAGGCAGGTGTTATTCATGTTTAATTTCTCTCCATCATATCTGTTTCTTGAAATGTATTTTATTAGCTTGTGTACACATTGTTGGAATATGAATTTACCAAGTATGGGTAGTAGCATGAGAACTTGCTCCAAAAGAAATTACTAGATAATTGCAGTGGTTAAAAAAAACCTAACTAGACAGTGTTTTTCAGCATATGGTTTTGCTTCTGGTTAATTAGGAGTTTGTACTGCAATTAGAAAACAATATGCTGTTTATGAGAAGAAAAGAGTATAGTTTTAAGGCTTTTCTTTGCTGTTCATACAGGCTCATCTTTGAACAAAGAAAGCAAGCTGAAATTCTTGTGGTCACAAGAGATTGGAAAGCTAATATTTTTAAAATGTAAAAATGAGTCTTAAACACAAAATCCCTTTCAGGAGAAATAAGAAGTAGTGTAGATTAGAAAATTTAGAACAGTTTTTGATGGCCTGTTTGAGTCCCATATTGCTGATTAAACACAATACATGGGCCTTTTTTACTTGTGTTCTTCCAGAGCCTTGTACAGCTTCTCTTTGTAATGCCCTTCTGTCCTACTGCATGATCTTGAGCATGACTCAGGTTAACTTGGCGAGTTCAGCAGCTTCCTGTTTTGAAAGGTGTCCGTCAGTTTCCTGGCTGGAGAGCGTCCCCTTCTTTGAGATTCCTGAAGGTTTACAAATGCTTGAACATCATGTGGCCTTCTAAAAAATCCTGTTGTTTTTGGTACTCTGTGGTGTAGGAAACTAGGGAGCCATCCTGTCCAAGTAATGGAACAGAACGAGATGACCTCCGAAAGTGTTGATGTCCAACGGTTCAAAAGCTCAGTTGTTAGGGTTTACTAAGCTTCTGCTAGACCCCTCCTTGTTTAGTATACCAGCTCCCCATTGTTTGGGATAACACTGGAAAAGTGAAAAAAAAATGTGTGTGCTAAGCCTTTCAGAGGGTTCAGATCTGTGTGGGCACAGCAAAGCATGATGAGGTGGATTTAGGTAGGGACCAGAAGGACATGCAGCAGCATGGCATGAGTGTTGCTGGAACTAGCAAACCTCAGTGCAAGGGACACAGGAGAGCACAGGGCTCCCACAGCTTGGGCCTGGCCAGTCTCCTTGGCATAGATCCACCACTGTGCTCTGAAAGCAGAGGCAGCAGTGTTGGGGTAATGCTGTGCTTTGAGCCTGTAAGTCCGTCAGGGTCCAGCGGACCTTGTGAAGAGCCAGTGTCAGAGGGTAACTGCCTGTGTTTCCTTATTTATCTGCAAACTGAATGGGCAGCCCACCACTAATAGTTAACCACTTTTGTTTTATAGAGTGCCAGGGATGAACATCACCACATAATGGGAAAGAAGTGCCAAAAAACAGATGCCCTGAGAGTTCATACTGACATGCTGAGCAACAGCTTTGCAGCTTCAGAGTTTATTTCTGTCAGCTGTGCTTAATTTCCCTGCTCTCCTCTTTGTTGGGTTACAATCCAGGCTGAAGATATGGAACCTGTACCCTGCTGTTACCTTGGCAGCCCCTCAAATTTGTCAGTGAGAATATCCCAGGACTTCCAGCAAAATCTGTCATGCTGTGTGTACCCTTCCTTTCTTAGAGCACAGCTGCCAAACAGTTGTAAATACCATATGTTGCTGTAAGCAGACAGGAAATGTAAGGTCTTAGGTTTGAAGTAAGAGCACTGCATCCTAAATTTAAGTGGTAGTCCAAAGCTTTTGTGTCAGATACATACCCTCACAAGATTAAGGTCAAAGCCCAAATCGTTACTTAGAGTCTGAATTTTTACTGGGTTTAGAACAATTTACACTTGTTTTGATATCCACCTTATAAGTGCCTTAGACTTGTTTTAAAGCTCAGCCCTGTACAGGTAAAGCCTTTCCAGTCTTTAAATCCTATTTACACCTTTAGGGTTTAGAGGATTTAGGTAGTATGTATGACACGCACCATCCAGTGGTAAATTTAGTCCTCTAATAAGACAAAGTAAATTAAGGACTGTAAAATTGTGAAAGTTAATTACTAAAATGCTGGACCATCACACAGGGTTTTTTATCAGTCCAGTATTAAACTCAGAAAATTTAACACCCTATATAAGTGTAATGGCACAGGTCTGAAAAAAATTATGCAGCCTTCCCTGTAAGGTTGTTCCAATACTTTGTGCAGTACCATTAATGGCAGTTGCAGTGTCCTGGAAATAAGTATAACTCCAGTATCGCAGTTCTGAATAGATGTAACAATGCTTTTATGGAGCTGGAATTAATAGTACTAAAATGAGGGTCGCATAGGCTTTCTGTTGCTCAATTTACTTAAGCTTAAACCAACATGGAGCCCTTTTGCCTTTATTGACCTATTTATCTTTAATTGTCCCTCCAGGATAATGTAACCTACTTCAGCCATCTGTAGCTAAGTCTAAATGAGTCCTCAAAGTTGTTGTCTTTCTTCAAACAGTCCTTCTAAAAGCAGCTCTGCATGACCTAAGGAAATCACACTGTGTTTTCCATTTAGAAAATTATAACTCTTCTTTAAAAACCCTTATTTTACCTAATTGCACACGGTAAAAGAGGATCTGTTAAGAAACGACTTGTTAAATTAATTTTTCTTTTACCTGCAAGAATGCATTTTTTACCTGCAAGAATGCATTAAGGTCACTCTGATTTTAGTTCCTTGGTGGGATAAAGCTTGTGAAGTTCTGGGCAGCTAGATGATCTTTAAGGTCCCTTTCAACCCAAGTCATTCTATGACTCTGTGAAGTTACCATTAAAAAAGGCTGATGGGTACCATGGAAAGGAGGTAAGTGCATGTGGTACAAGCAGATGTCCAGGCCCAGGCAGATGATGATGCCTGGACACTTTAACTGTTATTTTTAACTCTGGCTGCGTTCCCTCAGCTTCCCCCTGCCAACAGCATAAGCTTTTTGGAGCAGAAAGAAGGTCAGCATATATGATGGAATATAGCCAGCGTTACTGTCTTTCCATCAGTCGTGCCTAAGGAGGAACTGGTGAAAGTGGAACAGGGGCTGATTTGAGGACCTAAAGGAGCACAGGAGTAAAGAGGAGATATAGGGACCAATCAAGGAAGATACTGATGCCCATATCTCTGAATCTGAGTGGGGAGATAAAAGAGAAATATGACTTGTATGTTATAAAAATTGACATAAATATTTTAAAATAAATAAGGTGTGTACCAATGCTCTCCATTTGGCCGAGGAACACAAGCAGTGCTTGAGACAGAATTACCTCAAGTAAATATGTTTGGATTTGTGTCTCACAATTTCAAGAGACCTCCTTCTGTGCAGAATAAAGACCTCTGGTTGCTTTTGGGACCAGGGCTGGAGGGCAGCTCTCCTGTTTGTCAGTGAGTTGGCATTTGCCTTGTTGATAGAACATCTCTGATAGTGGCCCATCTTCCTTGCGGGTTCTTGGTCTGTTGGCAGATGCAGTGAGCTGTTGTTACCACGGTCCTGTGAGCTGCTGTTGTCACAGTCCTGTGGTGACTGAGGAATTTTCAGATCAGGCATAGCACTACACATAACCACTTGTGGCTGTCAGGCCTACAATCATTATGAAGTTTGAATTGTTATCAACCCCTACACAAAACTCTTTGAAGTTGCTGTCATTATTTTTTCTCCTGTTCACCTGGCTTTTAAGATCTCCTGTCACTGACACAACATCATGTGTAATTATTCTTGCCTATGCTTATAAAGTGGCAAAAGGCATTTATTTTCATGGTGTCACTCTGCCAGGCTGCATAATTCTGCTCATCTCTTCTGCGTCATGAGCAAATTATAACCACTTGCCTATGATGGTTTTTATTTATGCCACCTCACAGCCCAACATTCATCTAAATCCTTCTTTGCCCGCTTGCTGAGACTTCCCAAAATGCAGTTTTGGTTATCTGATGGTTCCCCAGTCCTGAGAAAATTGCGATACGGTGTGGTTTTAGACATGCCTGGGGCATGAACTAATAACAGCTGAGACCAAAAGTAAGCATAATAGGAAAGGAAAGAGAGAAGGTTTTCATCAGTGGTACACTGGATAAGATTTTGGGAGAGTTAACTGGAATGTGGAGAAATACGAAAAAAAAAGGCGTGTAGCTGGGGCAGGGAAATGCATCAAATTTCTTATCTGAACCTTGTCTAATGATGAAACTTTAACAGGTTCAGCTCCAACACAGAAGCTCAGATTTTCTTAATTTCCTGTGCAGCTTCATCTGTTTCTGTGAAGGGAAGGCAGTAGCTATCAAAACCAAAATAAAGAGAAGGTCTAAGTGCTTTGGGTTTTTAAATGTAATAAAAGTTAAAAATATATCTATTCACAGAATTTCAGTATAGAATTAATTCGATTGTCGAATAGTATGTATGTTGTTTTTTGGGGAGTGGGGGGAAGGGAAGAAGTTTTTATTTTCAAAATCAGATTTGAAGTGTAAGGATCAATAAGAAATGGTGCCTCCTTGTTTACAGGTTGTGCTGCTGCTATGGAGTGTCACAGCAGTGGCTGTGTTGGGTGAAATGCAGCTGTTTGTGCCAAGAGCTTTAAAGATTATAATTTTTACTTGGCATTCAGTGATTTTGGGTAGACCACTAGAGGCTGCACTTGTATAACAGCACTTCTGGCTGTCTTACTTAAAATTTCTTCTGCTGGAATTCCTTCTCTTTCCTGTATTTCTTCATGAACAGTGGCCAGCCTTAGTTTGAGCTGGGTAGGTTTTGCCTTCTGCAGTTACAGTTCATTGAGCTGACTATGACAGGGCCCAATAATCAAATAGAACAAAGTCTTCTACATCAATAGCCTGCTTTCATGCTGAAGCACAGTACAGGTTGCTCACTAGTTAAACACAGTAAGGAATAGATGGCAAGCTTTTTCCCTGACTCCAGGGATAAGGACATGGAGAGAGAGGTGCAGTGTAGCAACTTCCACTCCACCAGGCACCAGCTTTAAATTCAGCACCTCAGGAAGTTTGAGGTGAGCCTGTTCCTTGGGTCTGCTCTGGATGATTTTTCAACAAGATAGAAGTGATGGACATGTCCTTCCAGCACTTCTGCACTAGCTGACTTTGTCAGTGTTTTCAGTTGAAGAGATGTATGTTACAAAAACTAAAGCCAAAATGATATTAATTCTATCTGAAATAATAGAATTAATGTATGAAGTTGTTAATCATTGTGTTCCCATTTTTGCCCCATATGCAGTGCCATGTACCATAAATAGAGTGCACCTGTAATTTCTGTTTTTTCTCATAACTATTGCTGGAATAAGAACTGATTACTGGTAGACTGGTTACACATCTCAGCTGAAAGTGATTCTTGTAGGAATCTGAACTGAGACATCACAAATGAGTATCACCACAAGATGTCAGGCCCACCGTTTGAGTGGGAGCCAAAACGTCGTGCCAGTTTGCTTTAGGGGCTCAGGAGGTCTGCTAGGTAGCCAAAGAGCTTCACCTAGGTGTTCATGAATGCTACTTTTGTTAGGGACATTTCTGTCCTCAGATTTGTTCAGTGTTCTTGACCTCAGTTAGTTATACATCTGCATCCGTGGCAGAACTTGGCACCTGTTGCGGGTTGAAGTTGGTTACATGCCAGTTACCCACGAAAGAAAGGAAAAAAACCATTTACTTACTTTCCTCTGCTATAGTTAAGCAGAGCAGGGGAAATAAAAAAACTTCATGAGCTGAGATAAGGATTACTGAAAAAAACCACTTTAAGGCAAAACAGGTTCAAAACTTAAACAGTGTAAACATTTATTATTGACAGAATTAAACATAAAAAGGCTGATGAGAACCAAAGCAAACTTCCAGAACACCTTTCTTCCCCAATCCCTACCTCTTTCTACCAACCCCACAAGGAAACAAATCATGGGGTTTTAGTCAGTATTTCACTTCTTAAAAGTCTTTCTTCAGTATGTTTAAGGAAAAGAGTTTCTTCTGCTGTGCCATGGATCCTTCCCACAGGAGATAGTTCTCTGCAAACTTTTCTAGTGTGATTTTAACTTTCACAAGCAACAGCCCGCCTGAACTTGCTGCAATGTGAATCCCTCCCAGGGGCCAAGCAGTCTTCCCACAACTGCTGAGTGTGGGTCATTTTAGTTCATGGGGTTCAGTCTTCTAAGGATGAGCTGTTCTAGTTTGGAAGCGAAGGCTGTAAAAGCAAGGGTCATCTCTCTCTGTCCAAGTTCCTCACTAGCTTACAGCTTTTCAGTATCCACGTGCTCCAGTATGAGTACTCTTCTTCATGGGCTGCGTGTGGATCTCTGCACCCCACCATGCACCTCATGAATTATAGGGAAACTGTTGTATTGTAGCCCTCACCACGGGCTGCAGGAGAATCTCAGTTCCGGCGTTTGGAGCACCTCCTCCCTCTCCTTTCCTTCGCTGCCCTCGCTGCCACCATGTTGGCCTTCCTCACGTGTCCTCACCCCTCCCCTTTCTCTGACTTGGAAGAAAGTTGGTGTCTGCAAGCTGCAGCTGAGAGGCCGATCTCATGCGGGCTCCGCGTCGGGGAACTGCTCGCCATGCCTCTCGCTGCTGGCCGCGTGGTGCCTGCCGGCTCTGCACGGGCGGCTCGGGCCTCAGGAGGGCTCCGGCCATGCAGCCCCCGGCGGGATGGGCTCTGGCGGCCCCCTCCTTCCCCGGTGGCACGGCCCCGGCCGCCACTCCAGGAAGGGCCTGGTGGAGAGGAAGGGGCCCAGGGTCCCCCTGGCCACCCGTCGGAGGGGAGCAAGAAAGAGAGAACTTCTCGCAGTTTCTCCTTTCTTAAATATGTCATCACAGAGGCGTTACCCGCTGGTTTAATTGGGCTAGTAACCTGCACATTGTCAGAGCTTTCAGCGATTGGCTCTGTGCCGGACATAGAAATTCCGAGCAGCTCTCTCTTTTTTTTTTCCCCTGCCCCCACAAGCCAGGTTTTGTTAAACCAACACAGCACCAAAGTGCTATTTTCTGTCTAAGTGATTGAATGCCATGACAGCAACATGCAGTTGTACATACAGCAATCTTTTGGAAATACGTTTTCATTCTGTCTGTTTTCTTGGCAGATGGTTTCTTTGCCACTGATATCTCAATTACAATGCAAGCCTCAAGTTTTCTGTTGCAAAAATAGAAAATATAGTTTTAAAGTTTGCTAATTTAGAGCAAGTGTAGTTAATGGGAAGGTAATACTGTCCAGCTTTCAGAACACTTCCAACTTGTCTTAGGGGTGTAATCACTTTATGATTACATATGATACCATTTCATAAATATCAAATACGATAAATTGCAAGTTCAGAATATTATTTGTAATATTATGTAACTTTATGAAATGTTACATTTGTAACACATTATAAAGGATTATAACAGTTTTTATTTGCCAGGCTATTCTTCAGTTAAATGCTTTTAGGTACTAATTTAAGTGCAGGTTTTTAGGAAACTCATTAAGTAAGATCTGAAATAGAAGCGGAGTTACAAAGCAGTATTCGGCTTAGACACAGTGTTAAAACCTACAGGCTCACTTTACAATTGAAACTAGGAAGTTCAATGTAAGAACTCATATGTCTGGTTTATAGTTCTTTTTCAATTCCTACCATCTCTAAATGGTTGTAATCAGGAACCTTCTGCAGTAAGGCTGGTTACTTTGGGCGATATCTGAAGCTTTCAAACTGGAGCTTTGTGGAGTGTGATCTATCATCCTATTTTCATCATTTCCTCAAGACAGCACAAGTCTGCTTTCTTTTCCTTAGAGATGGTGGATTAAAATGTTAAGTCCTTAATTTTAGTTTTACTTTGGATTGTGAGAAAGAAGCTGTCATAAGATCAAAATATTTAAAGACCAATTGAGTACAAGACATTTTAAAATTATTAAGCAGCTTTTAAACATTTTTAAATTAGGGGTACATGCCAAATATGATATTTCTTGTACCTTTTTAAAAATACCCAGCTGGTGGATTTCTTTTGGAATGAAGTGGCTAAATTGGCCAGTTCTGAAACAAAGAAGGCTTTACAATAACGAGCAATCAAGAATTGTAAGAAAATGAAACTGTTCAAGATCTAATTTCTGTTTAGTGACTGAGTACAATGTTACAGCTGAATTTTTTTTTTTTTTTGGTCAACTTCGTAACCAATTAAATTCTTCTGCTCTAGGAAAAACTGCATTCTTTAGGACAAAGCTGATGATCAAATTGATGTAGTCTGGGTTACCGTGCATAAGGGACAGAAGGAGAGGAGATGTGCAGCAAGGCTATGCTGGGTGAATTGTTCCTGCCCTTTTCCTTGCTGGGAAACAAGCATAAAACTGGTGATGTAAAATGTCACCATGGGGCTTAGCTGAATTTCTTTCCTTTCCTAGTTTCTGTACTGGAGATTTTTATCTTGATTTGTTAATGCCATTAATATCACATTATTCAGTATATTATTTGACTGTCTTCTATAACTTATAAAGGCCACTAAGGAGGTGGTTCTTCTCTGCTTCCATTAATTGTTGGGGCATTCTTGGTTTAATTTTTTTAATGCATGAAACACTGATGATTAAGAAAGAATTCTTGTTTCCCATTCACCTTCAAAGAAATCATTCCTAGCAGCAACAGGAGAGATGGAGAAGTAGTCTTTGAGGTGGCTCAGGTTCAGTCAGTTGAAGTGTCTCTGCAAATGTAGAATGCAGTTTCTCTTGGGAAGCAGTAACCTTGCTCGTTAAGTGTCTGATTTCCAGTGGTCTGTTCCTAGCTAAGTGACCAGTGATGAGTGGGTGAGCCAATTCCAAGTCCTTCCTACATAGCTTTACAGTTGCATGCCAAAAAAGAGGAGGATTTATGAGGTGCCCTAGACCTCATGTCTTTTGGAGCGGTGTGTGCGTGTCACTGATGTGCATTGATGGTCACTGACAAGTTGCTGTGGGTGAGGAAGCTTTAAGATAGGGTGGTACCAGAGTTCTGCTTATAATACAGATTGCTGCAGACATTGCCGTGGTGCTCTGCTCAATGCAGTAATTCTTGATGGAATGTTACTGAAGTCCTACTATGGAAATAGCTGTTCAGCTCTTGAGAGCAAGAATTTCTGGTCCATTTGTATGCCAAGGTAGTTGAGGTAGGGAGCAGTCCTGAGTGTAATGTAGGCCAACTGTTTTCTAATACAGCTTTAAGACTGAAATTCAGTTTTAAATAACTGGATTTATGTAACCTAAAATTCTGTACAGAATTTCAGACATGCAGAGGTTTGGTGTTTTCAAGTCTCTGGGATAAACCCACAGATTTGATTTGTTTCATTTGTAGCAGAGATCAATGTTTACTAACTGCTTTCATACAGCAGTGCAGAAGCAATAGGAAATTATTTGTGTAGCAGTTGTCACCACCCATACCTTGGAGAAATGCAAGGATCTTTCAGAGGATGTTTATGCAATTGCTTCCACATACCCCAAAGGGAAGTTTCTTTCCACAGTCCTATGTACTATTAGCTTTCCCACCCTTTCCCCCAAGTGCATGAGCTAATAAGTCTTGCAAACAAGACAAAGAGGGGATGTCCCCATAATCTAAAGCTGAGGAGTCACTAAGAGGAAGATTCAGTTCCTGCTCTACAGTCTATATGGGAAACTGGCTGCTTGTTGGGCAGGTATTTCAACCTCACTGTCACCTCCTCCAAATGGTTTTCCTCTGGCTCCGTAAGACAGAGGGAGGGGACTGAGCAGGAAGTCTACCATGTGCTGCATTTTCTCCTGTCCTCTGTGACCCTGCTCCTCTTCCTCCACTTTCTACCCTTCTAACCAGGCCTTAGTGAGTTTGCTGGATACATTTCCTGCAGAGCAGGGATGGCTTCTCTGCCTTCTAAAAATGTTCTGTTCTTTGTTCTGGTGAATAAACAGAAGAACAGTGCTTATCCCATAATGTTCTGGGTTTTTTGTTTTGGTTTGGGGGGTTTTATTGTGCGTGTATTAGGAGGGAAACAAAGGAAGGAAATACTAAATTTGAATTAAAAGCATATATAAATTATGTTTCAGAAAGTACACCAGATACAAGTTAATACATTAAAGACAACAAAGGTCGTAAGGGAAATGTTAAGAAGCCTGAATAGACAGGTGCTTCTGCTGAGGTTTTCCAGTGTTTCTCACTGTAAGTGTTGGTTTCCAGTCATATACAACTCCACCAAATTTTCTTTCTATTTGTGAGGTGCCACCTGATTTTATGGTGTAAAGTTTAGCCAGAATAGCTGGGTGGTTCCTAAGAAGCCAGGGAACAAATCCACCATGCTTTTCAAACATTGAAACAATTTTTTGTTTGAGAAGCTCAAGTGTCTACTTCCTTTGTTCAAGGACTCAGACTTGACACTTGGAAGAATGATGGCCTTTGTGTCAAGAAAGGACCTTGAGAAAAATCTGCCTAAATCCCAAGACACAGATGCTCAGTAACTACTCAAGCCTGTTGTCAAAAACGTCCTGCTTCATCCTGGGGCTGAGCAGGGGCTCCTCTGTGGTTGCAGGATGAGCTGCTCTAGAGTCAAGTGTGCTACCAGAGCTGAGAGCAGGAAGGCTGTGGCGTGAGATGTGAGTGCCACCTGTTGACCAGCAGGCTGTGCAGACAAGCTGCTGGACTCCACAGGCAGGACCACAGCTGAGGGAAGTGTCCACCCAAGGGAAGATACTGGGAGATTGAGTGGGACATAGGGTACAGGGACACTCAGGTTGGAGGATGAAGGGACTGTGATAGTCAGGAGGAAGTGAGAACCGATGTCATTCATCCTGACAGGCTAAAATTAAAAAGAAAAGAAAAGAAAGACTTTTTGAACTGTTCTGGGGACAAGGAGTGACGAATGAGAGAGAAAAATGTGGGTGGTGGAGACAAGTTTATTGGAGAGGGATACAGAGGCATGAGAAGATGTGAGCTAAGGTGATGAGTACAATGCAGCTGGACCAAGGCAGGGAAAAACGCTTGATGAGCAGGATAGGCTGTGCCCATCAGAGCATGCCTCTGCTGAGACACAGAGCACAAGCCAAAATTCGTTTCTCTCAAGCTCACGATGGGGGGTAGGGGAAAATCAGTATCAGGATAAAATGTAATAGATGTGGCTGAGGGAAACAGGGGCAGCTGGCATTCACAGTTAAATCAGGAGCCAAAGGAAAATTGAGTATGCGCTTGTTGCCAGAGCACCGTTCATCCTGTGCCCTAGAAGAGGGGAGGTTGCAAGGTGTCTTGCAACTCCATATGCAGGTGCGTGTCTGGCAGCAAAGAGAGGTCAGTAGAACAAGGGTACATTGGCAAACAGGCCTGTTTTCAATATTTACTTTTCTTGAATACATGACTTTGTTGTCTTTGTAATGTTCTCAACTTTGTTGTACACAATGTCTTCGTTTGGTTTGTTGCTTCCTGCCTATGATTTGCTGGAGCTGGATCCCAGACTCCAGAGCCAGGCCTTTGAAACAAGGCACTGTTGTCAAGATAACAAATACTTTTCCCACCCTGATTGATTTGGAACTGGGCATTTAATTTTTTTTTTTTTCAGCGGTCTATATTAATGGAGTGTTAACAGTTTGAAGTCAGATGCTCAAGACTTTGCCACCGGGTCTCTTCTAGGCAGCAGTGGGGAGTCCTGGCTTTTATGTCTGAGCTTGCTGATTCATGCAAGCAGACAACATATTTGATCCAGTGGAGAAAGAAGGTTGGCTGAAGACATCTTTTGGGCTATCTTAGAGATGTGCTTTCTTTGTTAATTCTTCCACTTAAGTAAGCCTTGTCTTTTTATTTTTCCAGGAAAATGATATTAAGCTCTGCTTATTGTCAGGTTTTGAAGCAGGTGATTAACTGTGCGGAGCTGCTGTGTAGATCATTTCAGGGATCCCAGCTGAGCCTGTATTTTCCTGTGCTCCTAAAGAGAAATCCTATTGATGCTCTTTCAGAGGCTTTAGTTTTATTCATATTGCATTGAAATATCAGTAGTTTCTTGAAATATTATACAGATGTTGGATTTAGGTACTCTGAGATTATGCTTCCTCTGTATGGTGGAGGAAATATGGAGATATTTCAGGGCTCCTGGGAACTTCTACTGGGCACAGAAAATAGCTCTTTGCGAGTCTTAATACACTCCAAAATCCACACTGACTCCTGTGGGAAAAGCTGTAGCACCTTTTTGACTCCATGCATCCACATTAAGGCTGTGTACCCAAGGAGTTTGTTTTGCTGTCTGAATATTTTGGCACATGGTTGCTATTATAATTTTATTTTGCTCCGTCATTAAAGGTTAAAATTGTGAGAACTTTAAATGGGGAACAGGAACAGGCTAAAATCAGTCTGGATCTCTTTCCTCCTTTTGCCCTTTAAATAAAGGAAAAGAAGAGGGGAAACTTCAGTAAATCATGGAAATTTACTGTAGTGGGAAGAATATTGCTAATATAAAGCCCTGTTTGTCTGCAAGGGTTGTCAGGCTTACAAGGCAAGTGTTCAGATGTTGTTTATCAGTGTTGTCCTAACCCAGAGGCAAGAGTTAAGTAATGTGCACTGAATGTGGGCAGTGAGCATCGTTTCTAATATTCTGCTGTGCTAAAAGGACTGCTTAGCATCTCCTGAAAGAAAGCAAGGGTTCCTTTGCATTTCTTATGGTTATTTGTGTTTCCCACTGAATAGTATGTCTGTAAATTTGAGGGATATTGCATTTTGTAAAAGAGTGGGAATAAACTGTGAATCATGTTTAAATTTGTAATTTTGAAGAGTAGATTAAGATAACACATCTGGGTACCTGTGTTCTTCATCCTCCTAAACATCCCCTTATCATTATGCTACTGACATAATCTTATAAAGCAGAGCTGATGTTTCCATGATTCAGCAATCTTGAATAAAGAATCCTGACATTCTGTTGTGTTGATTTTTATTTTTTAAGATATTACCATAATAAATTGATGCACAATATTTCTAAATGTCACACAGTGCCACAGCAAGCCTTGCAATAAATTATCAGGACTAAAAATACAGCACATACACTGAAAAAGGACCAAATATATGAGAAAACAATACATTGGAGCCTGTCTGCCTTGTATTTGCCTGCTGTTTCCATTTTGATTGCGATTGGCTGGCAAGGGCTGCTGCTGGCATTGCACAATTGGCTTAGATGGGGAATTACAAAACAGGAGCATACCCCTTGGTCAGGGCTCGGTAGCACATGCAGCTGAGCACAGGCAAATGAGAAAGGTGACCCGTGCGCCAGGATTTGAGCGGAATCTCTCTCACAGATGTTTCCATTCCAGAGAGGCGCGTCTGAGCTCGTTGTTCTCATCTGTGATTTGAGGAGTTTAAATGCTGTAAGGCTTTTTTGTTTCGGTGAACGTGAAAATGCACCTAGGAAGAAGTTTACAACCTGGAGGCATATGAGAATTTCAGATGCGTGGAGCAATATCATGGAATGATCAGAAGGATCTGTGTTTTTATGGAGTTTTAAATATCAGAAAGATCTGTGTTTTTAAGGAGTTTTAAATATCAGTGAGGAGGAAGACAATCCAAACAGAAGGTTAAAAGCAGACACAAAAGAAAAACAACTTTATTTTGATACTGAAATTATACTGACAACATCATGAGGAAGGGATTATATCAGCACCAAACAGTGGAGAATCAGTTGGTCTTATTTTCTTCTGAAATAACCCCTGTGCAAGAAATGTAAATACTACATTTTGTGAAAAAGAAGAATTCTTTATTTGAATACATTTTGAAACTCTGTGAAATGCACATGGGACTGCTGCATCTTTGCAATGGCATGTAGTGTTTCTTTATTTAAGATATTTATATGAAGAAGATTCTACACGAAAAGGTCAAGCTACTTTTTTTTTTTTAAGCTATTTTTTAACTGCTTTTTTGTGTGAGGAAACCCAGAGTTACATTTGTATTTTTAACTAAACTTTCCTGTTTTCTTCCTTCCCCCTCCAAACTTAGTTTACGAGATGCTGGAATTGGATTTATTCTTGTCATAGATCGCAGACAGGACAAATGGACCTCCGTGAAAGCTTCCATACTGCGGATAGCAGTGAGTACTGTTTTAAATTAACTCCTTAGAAATATTTTTCTGTGTTGAATCTTCCTCTTACAAGTGGAAAAAACATAATTTTTTTTTTCTTCAACAATATGTCAGCTACTAAATGATACAGAAGGTATCCAGTAGGTCTTTTGTATCCCAGCTGACAGAGCATCATGTGTTTATGATGTGCTTTTAATGCAGTCTGCAGCTCAGGATAACTTCCTTCGTAGGCACTTGGAGAGAGTGTGTGTGTGAATGCAAACGTCTGAGCACACAGCTCTCCCAGGTGGGAACTAATATTTGCATGGTCACCCCATGCATCCCATAGAGTTTGGGTCCACTTTTGACTATTCAGGTGAGCTTCCCTTTTACAAAGAGATGAGGGTGAGGGTCCTGGTTGAGTTTACCACTTGTGGAAGGAATTCACATGGAAAAACTGTTCTTGTGATGCTTGGTTTAAAACAAGGGTTACTTTGTAAGCAGGAAAATCTTACATGCCTTCTGTGGTCAATGAACAGTACATGCTCTTAACTTTCAGTCTCCCAGTCTCCCTTTCAATAATTATTTTTAAAATCAGAAAAAGCAGCTTATTAGAGGCTTGCATTTTTTTTTGCAGAAGTAGGGAAAGACAGATTCATGTTTGTCATATGCTTATTCTACTGTTGGTTTACTTGATTTTCAGTTTTTGGTTGGTTGCTTGCTTTTTTATTCTTCCTTCCTGTCCTTGCTTGAATTGTTAGTGTCAATAGTCTTTACAGTAAGGGCTGAAAAACAAAGCTGTAAATATCTTTTAATTTTTAATGGCTGAAAATTTTTGACTCTGTAAGATAAAAGTCAAATCAAAACAGTAAATGTCATTGTTATGTAGCCTTATTATGGCCAAAGAATTTTTTGTTTATTGTAAGTGAACAGGTATTTCTTTAAAGGCAGTACATTACTTTTCCTCTATGATGTTTTGTGAATGAATATATAATGATATAATATTCCCACAATGCAACTTTTTACACAATAATTACAGTAGGAATGTTAAAACATTGAAAATACATTGAAGCATCAGCAAAATTTGCTTTTGCAGCTCATCTTGAAATTTTGCAATGCAGCATTGAGCAGATGCCGGTAATGAAAACTGAGAGCAGCATAATGTAGGATGATTGAAGAAGAAGGACTCTGTCTCTGGAGGTTTTGAATCTCTTTCTAAAGTCAGTGCTGTAGTTTCTGTTCAAGGGCAGATCAGTGTTGCACAGATGATGGTCCTTTTATTTCCATAATTGGGATTGTAAGGGTTAGGGAGCAACTACAGACAAGTTGCTTATAGCCATGATGATAACATTTATGGTAATGTTCCTCCAGTGTGTGTTATTTTGCTTTGAAGCACAGTGAACAGAACTGAGCTTATCCCTGTTATATATAATTCCCCATTATAAGGGATCTACCACTGTCATGATGGTGTTGGTGCCTAAGGGATTTGCCCAGAGAAGCATATGAAGTGCAGGAGCACTGCACAGTTGCAGTACTGCTCGTGATGGGTTATTTTGCTTTTTTCATCTTTTCTCATTCTTCTGTGAGCTGTTATTAAAAGAGAAATTGTGCTTCTTAGATGAAGTATAATCTGTTAATGACAATTTTTTATATTTGCTTCTCTTGTTGAACAGCAACAGTATTGGCTTTGAATTGTACCCATGTATATATATTTATAGCAGTCCTCCTGTTGGGGTTCAGCAATAGTCACATCAGCCCTGAACACTTGATAGTTTTGTGTTCCTATTCCAAAAGAAGATGTAGTGAAAAATTGTTGCTATTGTCCATCATATCTTTGCTATAGTATTTGATATAAATGAAATCTAATGCATTTCAGCTGTCTGTTGTTTAACAAAAAAAAAAAAAAAGCCAAATAGACAAGATGCATATATTGTGCCAAATTAGTGAGTTCCTATTGATGGACAAAGATTTCTTTCAAATGGCACAAGGGTAACTGGAGACTTCAACTTGTTTGGTTTTCTAACAGTCAGAGTTGTCTTTTGGTGGTTATGAAGCATCTGAGTGTTACTTGGGCTATCCAGACTGTACTCAATGTCTGAAAGCCTGATAGCTCTGGCAGTTTCGATCATAGAATCACAGAATGGTTTGGATTGGAAGGGGCCTTAAAGATAATCTAGTTCCAACACCCCTGCCATGGGCAGGGACACCTTTCACTAGACCAGGCGGCTCAAAGCCCCATCCAAGCTTGTCCTTGAACACTTCCAGGGATAGGAAATTTCCAGCTTCTCTGAGTAACCTATTCTAGGGCCTCACCACTCCTACAGTAAACAATTTCTTCCTAATGTCTCATCTAAACCTATCTCCTTTCAATTCGAAGCCATTCCCCCTTATCCTGTCACCCCCTGCCGTTGTAAAAAGCCTCTGTTCAGTGCTTTTTTTTTTAATTGCTAAAGCTTATTGCTGTGTGTGAGGGTAGGAGTCTCATGTTACTTGAGAGGAGAGTTTTGGCTGTCGGTTTATTTGTTGTCATTTCTGCAGCGTCCTTTCTGCCATCTTTCCTGATTTTTCTCTAATCATCCTGAGGGAGTTGACCCTCTTGATTTGTGAAATCAGAAATGCCAGCATAGGGTGCTGTGGCTGGAGCACTGCCCAACAGGAATATCCTGGCTGAAGCATCTGCCCATCACTAATACCCTGGCAACTGTAGGAAGTATATTTGTAAGCACTGAGAAGCTGTTAAGCAGAAATTCATACTACCATGTATTTTTTATTATTATTTATTGTTATTTTCAAGACTTTTCACACACAATGTTTGGTTGGTACTAGTGAGTGTTGGAAGTATGTTTTGAAACAAAACTAACAAAAAAATTTTTGTTTCAGGCTGAAATTATTGTAGAAAATATTTCTATATTACGAAAAATTTCTAAGCTTCATTTTTCCTTCTTTGTTGGGGATACTTTTCTTTTCCTGTGGCAGAAAATGAGCAATGATGAGCTGAATCTGTATTTCATGCTGATACTTAAAGGTTGCTGTAGTCAAGACTCTGGAGATGAAGTTAACCTATTTTTGCAGACATAGTGGAAGGTCAGTGACTGCACTGCTTGGGCAGGATGACTGCTGCTGCAGCACATGCAGTGCAATGGCACTGAGAGAAAAGCCAGAGGCCTGGACTGAAAGATGGCCCTGCTTTTCCTGGGATGTGAGAGATTGTGGCAAGAACATGCCCAGGCACCCAGACTTTGCTATTGCTTTACTCTCCTTGATGAAGTTGCAATGGACAGGTCCTTATCCAGCACAAGACTTGCAGGCTCTGTGGCTTAAGAGACACTGCAAACAACATTATTTTTACTTTTCACCTGATTTAGCTGAAGTGAAGTTATTAGCCTAGGAAGAATCTGGCCTGCTGGGATAGTCAGGCTGAGAGGTGAAGTTCTGGCAGAGTGTCCAAGAGCCAAGTTTCATGTTAAGTGTGAAGTCTTGAAAGCAAATTGTCATGTTGTTAGAGAGACAGTAGAATCTGAAAGTTCTTACAAGAAAAATACTGAAGTTAGTAGTTGCAAATTGTTCACTCGTATTACCCTGTTGTTTAAGGATACAAAATTTTTTCAACTTTTTGCCCTGTCAGCTGCAGTGATTCTTCTAAATTTGTATTAGAATGTCCTGTTTTCAGTTAAACATAGTATTCAGAGTACGCAGAGACATGCAAGACCTTGCTGAACCTTCTAGTTCCTGGGGCTGGGCAATTGGGTAGTCTCATGGATAAGTGTGCAAGGAGGAGCAGACATGGTAAAGCAGCTCTATATTGTCCCAGCTGAAGCTGGGTGAATGACAAATGCCAGACAAATTGATCCTCTTGTCCTTTCCATGTAGTCAAAAATGACTCTTTTTTTTCCTCTTTTTTTTCCTTTTGTCTCCTAATGTAATACCAAATCAAGCAATATTCAATCCACAGTTGTAGTGGCAAGGCTTTTTACTGATCAGTGTGTTCTGTGATTTCACACTGCTCTTTTCATAGTTCCAGTGTATTTTCTTAAAAAAGTGAAGTCTGTGTCATTACATTGTATTAATGTCTTGTTGTCCTGTCATGATTGTCTTCCTCCATCTTGAGGGAAAAGTTGTTGTGTGAACTCACTCTTTTAGACAAACAAAAAACTGCACTCAACATCATTAAAAGTTTTACCATAGCCATCCATCAACCTCATATTGAAGGTCCAGAGGAAATAAACTTCCTTGGTGCATGGGGAATAACATACCTGTGGGCCACTGCTCTTGAGTCAGCAGTTGGGATGGAGGTTACTTGGGGGTGGTAATGAGGAATTTCTGTCCAGTTACAAAACTTTGCAGCCCTTTCTAAATGAGACAAGAGGTTGGTTTTATTCAGCCTCATGGAGAAGAAGTTTGCTTTGTGATTTGCCACCGCTAACTAAGGATGGATTGCATGCAGATTTCATGCCTTCTGTTTTGGAGTGCATTGTCCAGAGCACTGCTTTTCTTAGCTGTTCATAAATCAAAATGCAGTCTTCACTGTAACAGAGGCTTAGCCCATTAATTACTGTGGAGATTAGGGCCAAGACCACTGGCTGGCAGGAAGAAACCAGAAGCCAATGGACACAGCACACTAGAGTGCTCAGGTTGGACTCAGTGATCTTGGAGGTCTTTCCCAACCTAATGAGTTCTTTGATTTTGTAATACCAGCCTAAACCTTGCAGGAGTCAGGAAGTCCCATTTTTGTGCCATCTGGAATCTTACTGGTTTGACATCCAAGGTGAGAAATGCTGAGTTGCAGTAATCCAACTTGTGAGTTCTTCGGCCTTGTTTGTAGAGATGTTGAGTTTTTCTTGATGTAGAAAAGACACATTTTGTAAGTGGTGCCCCATGAAAGGCACTATTTTATATTTATATGGGATAGCTATCTCCCATTAGGTTCTAGTTAGCTCTTTGCATCATGTCCTGAAAACTATGATACTTAACACTTAAGTTTGAAAATACTGCTCTTCTTTCAGCCCTGGTCATGTTTGTCATTTTGCTTGGACTCAAGACAAGAACTTGGAAGTATGCTGAAGCTGGAACAGTATTTGTATTAATTTTGTGGCTATTGTTATGAATGAGTACAGTAAATGATAAATGAATAAGTTTATTTTGAGATCAGTATGGTTTTGTCTGATTGCCTTGGATGTTTTGAGACTACTACACATGCAGGCACTTTTGCAGTTATCCTTGTGTAGTTAGCCATTTTCCTTTATATTACATATTTTTTTAATATGTAAAAACAGAGAAGTGAGTCACTTAAGCTCAGAAAGCAGGATCGTAATGTCACAAGCATTAAACACGGCTCTAATGCAAAACAGTTCTATGTTTTTAAAACTAGATTTCAAGCTGCTCTTTTTATGAATTTAATTCAAGACTCTTTCGTGACAAGAATTCTGTGTAAGGCACTTCTTCATTCTAGCCATGAATAAACAGTCTTAAAGAAAAATAGGTAAGCAAGTACTTACTAGATTCCTTATATACAGAAGTATTTTGGAAAGAAGTGCTCTGTGGCTTATGGCATACTAGTAAGTTCAGAAGGGAAAACACCACCACAGAGTTTGGTAACATGGGTGTTTTGAAGCTGTTCATAAAATGAAAATTAGTGTTGTTCCAAATATTTTGAGACAGAACTACTAAAACTGAGTCAAGTGTTAGCTCTTTGATGGCTCACTTGGGTATGATATTTTTTGCAAGCTGGCTTAACTTCAGGGTCAGTACTGGTGGTACACACAGCCTCTCTGCCAGTAATACTCTGTGAAGAAAAGTGATACTTGGGATTATATGCAACTAACATGTGGTCCAGAGGAGGCCATAAAGGTGATCAGAAGTTTGGAGCATCTCTCCTGTGAGAACAGGATGAGAGAAGTGAGGTTGTTCAGAAGAGAAGGCTCTGGGCCAGACCTCACTGCAGCCTTTTGGTACTTTAAGGGGGCTTATAAAATAGAGGGACAGTGACCTTACATAGTCAGATAGTGATAGGACAAGGGAGAGTTGTTTTAAACTGAATGTGGAGAGACTTACATTACATGCTAGGAAGAAATTCTTTACTGTAAAGGTAGTGAAGCACTGGAACAGGCTGCCCAGAGAAGTTGTGGATGCCTCAAGCCTGGAAGTGTTCAAGGCAAGGTTGGATGAGGACCTGAGTAACCTGGTCTAGTGGAATGTGTTCCTGCCCCTTGTGGGGAGTTTGGAAATAGATGATCTTTCAGATCCTTTCCAATCCAATCCATTCTGTGATTCTGTGATAATCTGATTTTACATTTTGCCCAGAACTCAACTGGGTTCAGTCTCTCTCCATTTTGCCCTTTCCAGAAACCTGAGGCATGCAGTAGAAGGCTCCCCATCTCTGAGAAGCAGAGGCCTTAAAGCAGGCAGGTTAACTTGCTCCTGAGAAATTATTAACTGGTTTTCTGGAGAATTTAAGGTTGTTTCTTATTTTGTCCAGCCAGAAAAGGTTCTTCCCCATGTTCTAGGTTCAGAGTACTTGTAGGGCAACAAAGATCTTGGTGTATTGGAAAGCTTTGATTCTGGGGCTGTGCTGTATACAAATTCCTGGTTTGGTCAGATTTAATTCAAAGCTGATAACAGCGTGCACGTCTACATCTTTTTCTGTGTCTTTGGAATTGGCACTGAACTGACTGGATGAGAAAGTCAAGGAGATGCACATATAGAAAACGATTCCCATGCCTGTCATGAGGTATCAAACCAAGTGCAGGTGAGATGAATGGATATATGGGCTGGGGTCTCCTAATTTTTGCAGAGATATGAAAAACATGGCCCCTAGTCTCTTTTGCATTGGCATTAAATCCAATAAATTCAATATTTGAGGCAAGATGTCCAGGGAACTGTTAATATTAATCTAGTAAAGAAAGACAATTGGAGAAAAAAAAACAACCGTTTTTGAGCATACAAACCCCTCAACAAGTCTCAGTAAGGTTCATTGACTTCAGTGAAACAGTCCTTGAAGGCACTTTATTTGATAGCACTGCTAAACATAACATGAATATTTTTTGGTGCTTAACATTTAGCAAAGCATTATTGAGAAGTCATTGTTTGTTGTCTGGTTAGCATACAATAGCTTCAAACAAATATGCTGCTGGACTGGAACAGAGAATTTTTGTTTTGTTCCAGTGTTCAGGGTGAAGTTGACTGGTCAATGAAGTTCACAGGCATCTACAGAGTATCTCTTACATCATAGTATTGTCTCTGCAAGTCACCAGGGCTTTAGCAAAAAAACGTTAGGAAAAATAGTATTTTGGCAGTGCAGATACAACCTTTGATAAACTGTAATAGTTGGCACAAGTCCAACATTGTTTACTGTAGCACTGCTTCCCTTTTCTTGTTTCACAAAAATCAATTTGCAGATTTGACTCCTAGCCACAACAAGGGAAGGAGGCATCATTTTTTAAGACATGGGTTTTTTTTGAGGAAAAAAAACAAAACCAAATTGAGACAGAGTAGTGGAGACAATTTTTTACTGTAGACAAAATCAAAGTAGTCTAGATTTGTGCTTTTATTCAGAGAGAAGGAAAATTTCTGTCAGGCCTTGAATGGGAATTCAAGTAATACAAGAGTGTATTGGCTTCAACAGCATCATTTTGGGTTGACACATTGAGAGGGAAAATAATTGTAATGCATATTCTCTGTTTTCATTGAATTGAACATCATACTTAATTTCGTCATGCAATTAAACTCTATTTCATATGAACTAATACACAGTCCAGAAAAATTTATTATTAGATTGCATTTGGGTACTGCTGTTTGCTTCAGGAATAGCCTAAATGTCACAAAATCACAGCCTGGGTTGGGAGGGACCTTGGAAGACCATCTGGCCCAACTTTTTGTGGGGAAAGGGAGCCTCAAAATTATCTAGCAACCTGTCCAGTGCATTTCCCAGCACTTCCAGGTAAGGCTAAATGGGTTGCAAATATTCACGACCACAGACAGTATGTCAGGACATCATGTAGTGGGGTGGATATCTCACAAGGAGGCACCTTGTTTTTTTCAAAACGTGTTATCTGAAAAATATTTCTTTTATCATTTTTATTCTGAAATATTTGCATTGCCACTGAATGACCTTCACATTTTGGAAGTTGAAGGTAAAAAGTAACAGCTCAGTTGGACTGAACAGTGCTGTTACAGGCACGAAATAAATTGACCTGTCTGTTGAATGAGAGAAGTAAATATGGTTGTCGTTCTAAAAGGCTTGTCCAGGAGATTTAATTAAAGAATTGTTTTGTTTGTTGTTCTAATGTCTCTTAAATAAATTAGTGGTTTTGCTTTGTATGATAATTCAGAAAAAATAGTAAGAGAAGTATAATCTTTTCTTTTTCTTTTTAATGCAGTCAGAAATTCTCAGTGAAAAGTTTTTCCTCTGATACCTAAGGGTTAGTAACTTCACAAGCTGTACTAGTTTTAATGAGCAGTGTACTTTTTTAGCAAACTTTACAGTGCAGGGCTGAGGAGCTAGTGAGGGCACTCAGAATTACCTGGATTCTGTTCCCAGCCCTCAGAACCACTGTACTTTCTAGAATATTTGGGCATCACTGAAGTGGATGCTGATTGAAAAGCTCAAGCCTTTAAGGTTCCTCAGTCAAATTGAAACCTGGGTTGTATACTGAATATCTGGGGAACCACAATGAATCTGTGAAATTTTCCAGAAAAGTGTTGAACTACTTTTCCCTTTAAAAGTTCTTCATTTCTAATGCTAAGTACCTTGGAAAACCCTTGGAAAATGATTATTAAACCCTCAAAATGAATATTAAATCACTCTTCAACCTTCCAGAGCAACAGTTCCACTAGGCTTGGAACAGAGCATAGCATGACAGCTCCTTCAGTCAGTGAGGCTTTTTGTTGGCTTCTTTTCTTCCCTCCAATAAACCAGTTTGCTGGAAAAGTGAAATAATTTCCAGCAGTATAATGAAGAAAATTGCATACTTAATCATTATAATGATCATTCCTTTAGTGAATTTCACTGCCTCCCTACAGTGGAAATACTGAATAGAGGAGAATGTTTCCAGCAGTGGCTAAATGCCAAATATGCAAATCTCTGCCACAGCAGAGGCTGATTTTTAATAATTTAATGCTATTTTTTTTTTTGTTTCTTCTCTCTTCTGTTTTCCCTCTATCTGTTGTAGAACTGGGAAAGAACCATCAGATTGCTAGTTGGGAGTTGATGAGAATAAACAGAACTGAGAATTTTTGTGCTTGAGTTTTATTTTTGTCAGCCAAATTAAGGCTTATTTCTAAGTTACTGCCTAAGAAATTCATCCTCTGTGGCAATAAGTTGTGTAGGCAACTGGTGAGGTGATATATGCACAAATTAGAAATTTGTTGTTAAGTTTTCACACAGTAATGGAGGTTTCTCTTGGCACCTTCTATTAAAGAGAAGATGAAGTAACCATGAAAGTCTTGCTGTTAAAAAAATACTAAGCCATTGCTGTTTGTTCATTAGCCTCCTTGGGTAGGTTGTAATCTTAGCTGAAGAGCAGTACAAGCCAGCCCTGAAAAAAATTGATTCCAAGAGAATAGATCCCTGTTCCCAAAGACAAGTAAATGTCTTTTGAATGAAGCTCTTTGTACTAGTCATGCAACAATATGATTGGTCACCCCATTATGGGAGGCCTTTGATACAGTTAGTTTGTGGTTTATCAGGGGCTTCTCCTTGTTCAAAAATATTTTCTGGAGCTGAGACACAGAAAATAACGGGCTCAACTTGCTTTGCAGGCATCTTTCCCAGGAAACCTGCAATTAGTCCTCGTTCTACGCCCAACGGGATTTTTTCATCGAGCTCTCTCGGACATTGCTTTCAGATTCAACAAAGATGAGCTTAAAATGAAAGTACCTGTAAGTAATGCTCTGTTTTCACTTTACTACCAGGAATCTGTAAAAATACTTCAGGTGGCCAGTGAGGACCAAAGAAACCCCAACAAAAAGCCAGGCTTAGAGGCAGTTCTAGCAATTGTAGCTTATTCATGATGGTTTATTCTTGAAAGAGTATGTGAATTTTGAAGCAGGTGCATTTCCCATGGACAAACGCTATGGTTTCTGTCATTTGAGCAAACATGCAATGGAGGCCTGTTGTTATATCGCCAGTAAATCCACAGATTGTCCTTTTGTTTGCAAGTGTACAGCATTTATATTTTGAAACAAAATTTGAAACTGTATGAGCTGATGATATAAAAGTTACTGTACTTACCAGATGTAAATTTCAAGGGTGAAAGATGGTCTTTAAGAAAATTTTCACCCATCTTTTCATCTATTTTGGGGAACATGAAAAATCCATGTAGACACTATTGTTCTCTCCTGCAGACCCAGGATAACAAGGAAAAATGAACAAGAAATGGATGTTGCTTTTAGAAAATAGCCAAGTATGGTTTATCAAGATAAAAAATTCTGGCAGTGTTATGCTGTATAATCCATAAGCTTTTTTTTTAATATGCCTGGTGCCCATGCTCATATTCAGTCATTTACATCATCTTCAGCTGAAAGAACTGTTAAATTTATTTTTCTATACCCACAGGAAAGAGTTCCATCTCTCACTTCTATATTAAAGTGCATCTTTTCTGTCAGTGTCTAAAGGATGGGGCTTAGAATCCTTAACAAAGGACTTGTCACCACTGGTCACGTTCACTTTTTTTCTGTCTGGCTGCAGATCATAATGCTGGGCTCAGTATCAGAACTGCAGGGTTACATTGATAAGACACAATTAACAGAAGATCTTGGTGGCACCCTGGATTACTGCCATAACAGATGGCTGTCCCGTCGCACTGTAAGTCTTAGGTTTTGTTTTAACTTTTCAGCTTAATGAACCCTTCTGTTTTATACCCTGTCATTTATAAAACAGATTCCAAGTGATGCAAGTTGACTTGCTCAGTGTGAGAAGATGTTCCCAATGGTACTTAGTCATCTTAGAGAAATAATATGAGTAATAACTTGGGAGTGGTTTTCTGAACACTTGGAGCAAAGGAACTACAGTGTATTATTGTGTTGAGGTTTATTGGTTTTGCTACAAGAAAGAAAAAGCTCAAGTTGTAAAATAACTCCAGATTATAAAAATATGAAGAAGATACACCTGATAGAAGCCTAAGAAAAATATGCAATTAAGGAATTAATGGTGACGGTATCTGTTGCTTGCAGAATTATACTTTGGCCATTTTTCAGTCTTATAATTCATCTGTTTGGGTTTGTTTTGAGAGTTATATTTTGTGTGCATGTCTTTGTTTGTACATATGTGTCTGATGAACACAAAACATCTTTAATGCTTTTTATTCCAAAAGGCTATAGAAGGTTTTGCCCAAAAGGTTAAACAAACAGCTCAGATTCTTCAGTCCTTTGGGACTGAGCTGGCTGAAACAGAACTACCAAATGATGTGCAATCAACCAGCTCCCTTCTTGCAACACACACAGAGAAGAAGGACAAAATGAAGGTATGTAATTTCTGTAAAGATGCTATCTTCTAGTTAAACTGTGTTTTAATTTATAGCTAGCAATATTAATGGAAAATATGGACATATGCTAATAGACAGTAATAATGTGAACCATCGGTATCTTACTGAACTTGGTTTTTTTGATGTTAAAAATCCTTTTTGCATTGAAAAACTACATTTCCTGAAACTAAGTTTATGTATGTACAGATGCATAATGAATTGTATGCGAAACAGTAATTTCTTTGTAAGTAGTGTTGTGTTTAATTTCTAGTTTTGTTTGCAACAGGAAATTTGATTGTATTTATATGCATGTTAAAATATATGGCCTTTTGAAGCATGAACAAATGTTCATTCAAAAAGGCTTAAATGAAAGCTATTTGGTGGTTTCAGAACTGTTCATCTAAAATTTTTGAGATATTTGTAGCCTAAAGAAACACTAGAAGGCTGTCTACCATGAAAATTCAACTCAATTACACTGGGATCTTAAGATGGTAAACATGGAAAAAGCTGACATTTATCATTTACTGTCTGTTGTCAGCCACTGCTTTTAGTCAAACTGTGCTTGCTCGTGTGCTATTGAAATCCTTCTTCCAATTCAGTGCCTTGTGAATTCTGCTTAAAAAACCAGCAACACACAACTACAGCATGTGGGATTTTTGTTTTGTTTTTGGTTTCTTTTGTTTTGTAGGAGGATATCAGGGTAGCAGTAGAACAGGGAGATGATATCCTTGGAAGTATTACAAAACCAGTTACTGAGAATCCTGAATACAAACTGAATCAAGATCAGCTAGACAATCAAACAACGGTAGAAAGGTGAGAGGTGTGAAGTACTCAACATGCTGCTTTTCTGCTGTTTTGACCCCTCCCCAGCTCCGTTATCTAATTCCATACCTATGCTTTGCAAATCAGCAAATGTTGCAATGTGAACATTATGAAATGTTTCATTAACAACTCCTCTGTTGTCAGATCTGTCCTGAGCAAAGTAACCCCCTAATGCCCGCTACGGGGTCACCTGGCTATGGGGAAATGGGGTTGGAATTCTGATATCACGCAACACTGTTCTTCTTTTCATTTTTGTCACATTTGGACTATATACTTGAACATCTTTTCCTTGTTTGAAGAATATCAATGCTTTGTTTAGAAACTAAAGTGCAATCCAAGGAAATTTTGCTGCTGTACAGGAGGGAAAGACTGAAATGAACTATTCCTTCTTTTCAGTAGATTTGTCCATTTCCATTAGGTCTCTGTGAAGTGGGAGGGTTTTTTTTCTTTTAAACCTGATAACTTATCAATGTTGTCAATAGCCTTTAAAGGGCTGCTAGGGAGTACACCACTCTTGAAGTATCTATGCACCAATTTCCTGTATGCTTCCTTTGGGCCTATAAGTAATATGTATTGTTTTCCTTTGCTCCCTGCCTGCCACATACACGCCCCCCTCAAAATACTGCCAAGTTTGAAGGCATTATATCACTGTAGCACAGATGTAAATTTTCACAAAGCTATGAAAGCATAGCTCATTTCCCCCAGGCAGTATTCTGCATTCTTTTTTTGTCTGTCATTCTGTGTTTCTGTTACACTCAGGCCAACTTTTCTTTCCAAATAACTGTCCATCCCAATACACAAAGCTTGGCAGAAGTCACTTTTTTTGGTCACTGTTGCTATCAGCTATCCAAGGACGATCAGGGTGGGGGTTGCTAATTTATCCATAACATTCCTATTCGATACAATGTCTGATGGAAGTTGGAACCAACTCTATGTGTGTGTCCCTGCCTTTTCTCTACTTGGTTTTAACTTGTAAATTACGAGTTCATTTCTGTACTGTTGAAGACAAAAGTTAAAATTCTGATGTGTAACCTTCCCTGGATGTAGCCTAAGTACAACAAAGTGCACTGGGTAAAGTCCATGCGATATCATACTGTCAAATGCAATAATAGAAGGTAAATTAAGAAGTGAAAGTTTTAAGTCATTTGCCAGAATTATAATCAAAGAAGATTTTTTTCACCACCGTACAGCCGTACTTTGGCCTGTGATATTTAATTAATAACTCTCCTTGGAAGAGAAGGAGCAATGGCCTTCAGGTTTATAGTGAGCTTTGCTCCAAAGAATGAAATGTAAGGGCAGTTGGCTGGTCACAGCAGTACAAATTTATACCTTAATATTTCCTTATAGCCTAAGGCTTGGGTTCCTCTGAGTCTTAACCCACACACACTTTTACGTGTTTTATTTATGTATGTTAACCCCAGATCCCCATGTCCCCAGGCCAAAGCTGAGAAGGTGCTTAAAATAAGTATTTTCCCATTTTTCAGAATTTTATATTTGTGTTGGGTTTCAGTTTTTTACACCAGTGTTGTTGTAGGAAATGATACTGTACGATACAAAAAATGTTTCCTGTATCCAGTTTATTTGTTCTGGAAAATACTGCTTTGGGGAGGCTTTTTGTTTACTGTGGAAGATTGCATTGTCTCTTGAAGGTTGCACCCATCGTTCTTAGAGTATTTTTTATGTGTTTTGATTTTTTAAGGCTACTTGCTCAATTACATGAAACAGAGACCGCCTTTGATGAGTTTTGGATTAAGCATCAGCAAAAATTAGAGCAGTGTCTGCGCCTTCGGAATTTTGAACAGAACTTCAGAGAGGTGAGAACTTCTTGGTGGCAGTCAATATTTGGTAATATAGAAATGACTCAGAAGAAAATACTTCCTGCTCTTGTTTTTACAGTTTTTGTGCGTACTTGAAAAGTTTCTCCAACGTTTTTCTTGTGTTTGCCCTTACTTGACATACTGCTGTCCTTACTAGTTTGAATTCTTGCCTATAGAGACATAAAATCTTTCTTTTCTGCAGTCTTAGCATGGCTTTTTCCATGCATCCAGCAGCGTATAAGCATTCAAAAACTCCTTTGAAACCTGTTCTGTACCACAGAAACATAAAATGCTGCTGCAACACTTTCATCTTGCCAATAAGTCCTTTTATGGAACCAAGTCTCAACTAAACCTTCTGGCTGAAATTTTGTGAAAACTGTCTTCAACACTGTGGGTGGGAAGTTGCAACAACAGTGTTAGAAGCTGGGTGGAGGCTGAACTACAATTTTTACAGCCAGTTTCTGATCTCATGTTGTTTAACTCATGTGCTCGATGGCACCTACAGACCCTTTACCCTGGTGTAGCCGATATTGGAGCACAGCCCCTGTGTCTCCATGAGAGCAACACTCAGAAACCCTCTTGCAAGCTTTTGTCTGTCTCTAAACCAATTGGTAAGGTGGGGACCTTTCCCTCATGTTTTGCTGTTAACATTAATGTTGCTTTGTGTCCTTGACATCTGGTAAAAGCAAGATCATAAGTGTTTCCTTAGCATTAGTTTTCCTGCATCTTTTTCAGTACCAGGTAACAGGATTACTTCACTGCCTTTTCTTGGTATTTGTTTTCATTTTGAACTGGGGGGAAAGGTAGGCTGACCAAAAAAGGGTGTTTTGTCTCTGCGCCCCAGTAACCACATAATATGAATCACCTGACTGCAAATAGTGGCTATCAGCTATTTAACTCTGGTCTCCAGAGAGGTGGAGCTCTCGTCATTCATACATAGCTGTGTCTTATTTCAGGTCAAAGCAGCTTTGGATATTGTGTCTGAGAGGCTGTCTGCTTTCACAGATGTGGGAAACAGCAGTTCACATGTGGAGCATATTTTGAAAGATCTTGCCAACTTTGAAGAAAAATCATATGTAAGAACTCTGCGAGTCTCCTTAATTTCTACTATGACAATGCATAAACAGAGGGGAATGGGATTTGGTTGTTGAGTGCGTCAGCTTAAGCTGACAAGGCAGAATCAGTGTCCCAAGTAATGCAGAGAAGAAATCTGGAATAAAGTCTTTAGGCATTGGAGCAGAGTAATTCTCGGGCATTCTTCAGTAAAGAGCAGAGTGACTAGTCACAAAGTTGATGGCTTCATGTAAGAATTGCATGAAGTGTCTGCATAGCCAAGTTTTGCATTTACTAATCAAGGGGCCACTTCTATTCCTATTAAAACCACGTTTTTCAATAAACCTTAGAAATAAGAAAGCTGTGTATTGAACGTACAATAAAGATGGCCAACAGAAACATGCACTGAACAACGTAGAAAGGGAACCTTTTTCTGATCTGTGCTTCACAGTGAAACAAATTGCTCTCTGTGTGAGGTTATTGCTCTTAAGGGTGAGATAGGTTTTTTTAAATTTGGGTTCAGATTGTTGCTGTACCCCAAATTGCATACATACACACACAGACACTGGTGGATAAGGCATAGAAAGACAACAGTGGTTTCCTTCACAAGGAGGCCTGTGATTAAACTCACTATTGTTTCTGAAGTACTCTGGTACATGCAAGTTCTTTGGCATCTGGAAAAACAGGAAATAACTTTGATTTATTAAGCAAGGCAGCTATTAACTAAAGATGTATTCTTTATCAATATGTGTATTTCACTGCGTAAAAACAGTTTTAAAATTTTTTCATTGGTCTTGATCCAAGGAGAGATGTACTTACATCAGTGCTTGTTTTTTAGGAAACTGTAGCAAAAGCCAGAATGTTAGCCTCAGAGCGTGATGCTTTTATTCAAAGCAATCATTATGCTGTGGACTCCATTATTCCAAAATGCAGTGAACTTCATCATCTCTGTGATGCCTTCACTACTGAGACAGAACGGAGGAGAAATCTTCTTAGCAAATCTCTGGAACTGCATGACTTACTAGAGAAGGTAAATTTAGTATGCAACAGTTGTTTCCCCAAACCTCAGTCAAACAATTGTCATAATGGTACGTAACATTATCTCGGTGTGCTGGAAGTTTTCTCTTTAAATGGCTGAATACATGGCAAGGTTGAGGTGTTTTAGATTCTTAGTGTGTGGTGCTGATATTGGTGCATTCTGAGCCTGTTCTTCTCTGTTTCTAGTCTATGAAGTGGTGTGATGAAGGAATTTACCTGCTGGCTTCACAGCCAGTAGATAAGTGTCAGTCTCAGGATGGTGCAGAATCAGCATTACAGGAGATCGAGAAATTCCTGGATACTGGTGCTGGCAATAAAATCAAGGAGTTGAATAAAATTTACAGAGAGTATGCACACATCCTCAATGAAGACCTAAAGGTACCAGAAGATGTTTGTGTATCTGTGTCCCCATTTGTTCATTTTAGAATTGCTCTCTTGTACTGCCATTGATAAAGCTAAATAATCAGTACTAGGAGTTATACCTGTGAAATGGAAAGCTGACACATTTCCGCGCCTGAGTCTCGTCATGTCTTTGGAAAAGCATCAAGGGCTTCAGAGACTTTTCATAAGTACTTCAATTTTTCAGACAGTATTTCCGATTTTTAAAAAAAATTCTTCCAAGTGAGTATTTGATATGTCTTTTTTTTTATGTAGCAAAAATATGCTACTTTTTTTTTAGAACTTGAGAATAGATTCCTTTTCTTCTTGGTTGATCCCTTCATGTAACAGAACCTTTAGACACTCAAAAAAATTTTTTTTCTAATTGAAACTTGAATCCCAGATTTCTCTATAGTAAGCACACAAAATATTTTAGAAGTGATGTTCCAATTTTTAAGTGTACTAAATCACAGTAAATTACACCTTGTTAAGAGTGAAGAGTTAGTGTAATATTTCTATATGTGGTATAAAATTAATTGCAATTTCAAATCAATATGCTGTAGATGTCAAGGTAGCTTGTTGATAGGTCTCTGATAGGAATTTAAAAATTATAATAAATTATTTAAATTATTTTTTTGAATTTAAGTTGGTTTTTATTTCCATGGCAATGGTAGGAGCATGTGCAAAAGGTTTTCCAGAAGCAAGAAAGTATGGAAGAAATGTTTCAAAAGCGGCAAGTAAGTCTTAAGAAACTGGCAGCAAAGCAGACACGTCCTGTTCAGCCAGTTGCTCCAAGACCTGAAGCATTTGTAAAATCTCCTTGTACCTCTCCAGGTAAGTAACGGTATTGGCCTTTAATTTTTTGTGCTATGCTGAGAAACCTAAAGAAACTTCCAGCCATAATTTGTGGTTGCACAAACATCTGTGTCAGGTCTGATCCAGTTCTAACTTCTGTTGGATTCTGGTTTACATGTTTAGGTCTTCAAAGAGAAAACGTGTCCAACTCAGAAAGCAGCGCGCTTCGGAGGGTAAACTACAGAAAAGGAAAGGTATTTTTTTTTACTTTGCATTTTTCACACATGTACTGCTTGAAAAAGTCATCGTACAACAGAATATTCAGGAACTCTGAGTAAGAATGAGGGAGTTCGACTGAAAAAGTGATGGCATTGTCCCAGTTGAAGTAACGCTGGTGAAACAGTCATGTGGTTTGAATAGGGGCTGCTTTGTTGCTGGGCTGGTTATGAGGAAAGGTAAAGTAAATAATTGCCAATATTAGGAAAAATGTTAGGGGCAGCAAAATATTAAGTCTATGAACAGGAAACATTTTTTATTTGCCAGTAGTAATTGGCTGCTCCTAAAATCAGTGAAGAAGTAGTTGTCATTGCCTCCAAGACAGCTTCACCTGACCTAATGGATTGCCATTCCCAAGTGGGGATGGTATTCCTGCCCTGCCTCTGGCAAAGGAAGTATCCTGACAGCAGCAGCACAACCAAGTAGTTTCTCATTGGGTTAGAGAGTTCAATCAACTCAGCAAAGATTCAGCAAAAGACAATGCAAGGAAGATGGCAGGGCCACATGACCAGGATGGACAACATTAGGAGAAAAGGGGTAGTTCAAGGAGGGGTTGAAAGCAGAACCCCTCTCTTTTTTCAGCTGTAGTTAGGTTTAGCCATTACAGTAAAAGTTTTAAGAGTGAATTTCTGTGTCAGGTTAAGAAGTAACCAGAAAGTTAGCACAGTACCTTATTTTTAGCTTTGAAAACAGACCGAGGCTAGTGTTGTCTATGAGATTATTCTGGTGCTCTGATGTCTTAGAACAGGGGCTTGGAACCACCATCTTGTCTAAACTGGCCTCTGACCGAGAACTTCCCGCATCCAAATGTTGTGTTCTTCAAGACCTTCAGGCTGACTTGAATTTTTTTCACAGCATTCTTGCAAGTTGTTTTCATTTTTAGTGGAGTACTTTTTCCAGTGAAAAGTGCTGAGCACAAAGCTCTTTATTTTATAGTGTTCTTCCCCATCTGTGATGCCGTGATTATTTTTTTCATTGTTTATTTGTTTCCTTCTTTAGAGTGAAATGACTGAACTCCATCAAAGCAGAGGAGGATCTACAATGGATGATGAAGAAAACCTAGCTGTGTTACGACAGTAAGTATATTTTGATAAGCAAAAAGTGTGGGTTTTCTCTGATTTGGTTCCAGCAAAGCCTGAATTTGGCTAAGGATTTGATAAAACAAGTATGTTTCTCTGAAATAACCCACACTGCTTTTTGAAATGCATTGGCTATGCCCTGTGCACAGAGGAAGATGTTTCAGTCTGTCTGCAGCGTTATTTAGAGTTTGGGTAGTACCAGACTCAACCTTTGCTGCAGTGAGGTGATACTATGGCAGGACAACTACATATTTTCATTTCAGGGATGATATAGTTTTAGATGAATAAGCCTCCTGTAAAGCTATTGAAGGTTTTGGTCTCCATGCTTTGAGACTTTGTCTTTTTGTTGGACTCTTTTTAGTCTCTGTTTTGATAAATGTTACCAAAAAATTACTTGTACTAAAACTGAACTGCATCACTTATGTTAAAGAAATTACTTAGTACCCCCTGCAATGCATATAACAGACCTTGCATTTTTACTGGTAAGCTGGCTGCTTACATGGTCTTTTTACTGTTAGAACCATCTGTTACATCACACAAAATCACAAGGGAAGGAGTTTGGGGGGAAGTGTGATTCAGTGCTTGATCATTAGGGAAATTAAACTTAAAGCATCACTGAAATATTTAAAGTGTGCCCTAAATGCCTCTAATTTAAAATTACCAGTGTAGCTTTAAGTCTGTTTGACAATCCTATGCAGCTCCAGCTCCCATAATAGTTGCAATAATCATAGCATAATCAGACTTTGTACATACAATGATAAAACACTCCACTGCTTCAATTCAGTTACTACAGCACTTCAGCTGCTAGATTTGACTTTTTTCCTGTTCCAACACATTTTCAAAAATTTTAAAATGTTTTAAAAATACGTATCTCTCAATAAGGATATTTCAATAAGGATATGCTGACAGGAATATCCATGGAATATCACATTTCCATTTCCTGGCAACTGTTCATTTATTATCTGAAGTAAAGAAGAAACACAGGCAAAATTAATGTTGCCTCATTACTTTGCATAAGTGAATAGGCCTGCCTTAATTATCATTCTTTGTCCACAGGCATGTAATGAATGAACTTATTGAGACTGAGCGAGCATATGTGGAAGAACTTCTCTGTGTTCTTGAGGTAAAGACTAAATATCACTGTGGATGTTAGTGCATCTCTTGCATTTCATGGATGCTCTTAGGTTTTCCTTACCATCGTAAAGCCTCTGTGTGTTCTGTCAAGCAGTGTGATCATGATATTTTTCCTTTCTCATCATATTTTCACAGAGGCAGCAATATGTGATTTTTTTTTCTAGAAATAGTCATACAACTAGGATTTTGTATTAGAAAGCACAAATTGAGCAGAAGATAAAATATGCCTTAGTATTTAGGTGGAATCATAGTGAGATTTGTAATGATCATTAATTCTTGCAAAAGTTCTTTCCAGAGTCTTGGGTCAGTTCCAGGAAGGTCGTGTGTCACACAGGAATGTGAATCTGTATCAAGAGACTCCTGTGTCAGAGGAGAAAATTTATTTCTTACATCTTTCTTTGCATATCTTAAAGTGATGTTCCTCATGTGTTAGGTACAACTGTGGGAACAGGGTTGGTTTTTTTTATTACAGGCCTTGTAATAAAATCCTCATTTGAAATTGTCAAGGAAGCAAAGGTGCTCCCTTTGCTCCATGCTTGTGGAGGCATGATTGCGGCACTGCTGAGTTGCTTGTAGAAATACACCGCAGTGTTCTTTTTTTTATTCAAGTTTAAGTCTTCAGCTATGGATGTGTCATTTTCTTGTAATCCAGTTTGACTACAGGGCATGAAGAACTTGCAGATAACTATGGTTGAATAATTTTAATCAGGATGAACTGGAGTTGAGCCAAGTGGATATTCTTGGTGTCCATATAAATGTTAAGCTCCTAAATAGGAACTGTCTAAAGTTATGGACCAGGACTGATAATTTCTGAATGGTGGTTTTCAAGTAAAAGTAGTGTATGAGGGTTTTGGACTCTGGTCTTGGTTTTACTAGTTTGTGCTCAGCTTCCACAGCATTTACATCCTGTGTTCAGTCCAAGTGCTGGAAATGTCGATTACAGCGGGATGGTCACATCTGACGTGTGATAATAAAACCAGGGCAGTCTGGAGTGGACCTTAAGGATCACTTTATTCTCTTTTTTTGTATGCAACGCCATCTGTACAGGTCTGTTCACAAAATCAAGACTTGAATAGTTGGAGTACTTGTGGTCCTTCCTGCTGCTACTGGAGAGTTGCAGAATCTTTTTATTCCCATGGTGTTACTCTTGTTTTCCATAGAGTGCAGTGCAGCTCCTTGCTAGGTTTTGCTAGGCTGAGCTGTCTTGGTTGTGTGCCAGTGTGATAGGCACTCCAGCGCTCTGACCATGCCAGGAACACCTCTCTGTGCCTCCTTGCAATTTGGTATCCCTTTAGCTTGAACTCAGGTGATTGCGAGTGCCAGCAATGATTCTGGATCAGATACTTGCTGAGGTATGGTCAGTGGCAGTCTTCCAGCTTTTGAGTAATTCTAGTTATTAGTCCATAGTTCTGGCTGTTCTCCCATTCCTTTTGTTTCTCCTATTCTATTAATCTTTCAATTTTTCCTGTAAAATAACGTGGTACTCCTTTTGTAGAGAGAGTGTCTACTCTTATTATGTCCTATTTGTTTGCCATGCATTTTCTGTCTGCCAAGGATTCTGACAGAAAAAAAAGCAAGGTAGTTCCCAAGATAGATTATTTGGAAACGGCTATGGTTTATCCAAGATCGCTAATTTCTCTTTCATTAATAACCATGATCATCCCACTTTAGTTTGTGAAATTGAATCATCTTTACTGGAGAAGAATACTAGTCTAGTCTATTTTTAGGTATTGAATTCTACCCTTTTTTCCATTTATTTGGATGCTCTTAGAACAGCTTTCAAATGAAAGACTAAGCAAGGCCTTAAACATTTTTAAAGTAAGATTAAATAATATCTGTGGCAGCATTAAGTAGCTTTCCCTGTCTTTTCTGAAAACACAACTGCTGCATAGGTAGTAAAACATGAAGGGTTTTTTTAATAAATTTTAAAAATACGTCATTCTAAAGTGAAAAAAAAATGACAAGAACTTTTTGTCAATGTATATATTTCACACTTTTGTTCCTTCAAAATTCTCAAGTAATGAGTTCTGTCAGGCTTCCTTTCGCATCAGCTAAATTCGATACTCCTACTTTATGCCAGTGCTGGCTGTGCTGCTATGTTCAATGTCATCTTGACTTAAAGGGGAAATCATTCTCTTTGTGCAGCTCTTCATCTAAACTGCATGGTGGCTGCAGTAGTTCTTTCCCTGTTAAAAATTATTAATTCCATTTTATGTAAATTATTTTTATATTTTTTAAGGCTGTACAATTTTTATTAATTTATTTATTCCACTCTCTCTTTCAGACTCTGCATTTTCCTGCTTGGGGGTGGGAGAAATATGGGAAAGGAACCAATGTTTAGCTGTTTATGAGCTCCATCATCTTTGCCTATACCACTGGGTTTTTTCTTTTCAGGTTTTTGGTTTGGTTTTTTTTTGGTGGTTTTTTTTGAGGGTATGTTTTTTTGAGGAAAACATACCCAGACTTTAAAAGGGAATATTCTGGGTTCTTTTAAAAAAATTAATACTGCTCTATCCAAATGTTTTAATCCTTCAGGTTAGCTGACTTTACCAGCTAGGTCTCCTGCTTTTTGTAGTTTGGACCACACTTTGAAATTGAAAATCTTAATTGTAGGTGCACTTTTGCTTATCTTTTCTTTTAATTATTTAGTTTGTTATAATTTGGTGTAGTTTATTATAATCAGTGTGACTTAAGGCAAGGATCACCTCGTGTTTAAAAAAAATTTTAAAAACCAACCAAACGCAAACCACAAGATACAGAAATCTAATCCAAATCCAAAGTAGATGGGGTCATCTTCCTTCAACGCCTGTATGCTAAGAAATCTATTTCTATTAAGAAATCTGCTGATAAAAAACTTGCCATTTTCCTGGTTGATTTGCTGGGAGTGTTTTGTTTGTTTAGGATTTTTTAGTGTTTTGAGAGAACACAGATTAGTGACCTTAGGACCAGAGGAGAACTGTCCTGGGCTAAAGCCACCTGTGTCTCCTTATCTGTGCCAGATAAACAGACAAGAGAATGTGTGCTTATATGACAAGTGGAAGATGTGGGAATCTAAAGCTACTCTGTTTGGTACCAATACAGATAGAAGTTCCTTAAACAGAATTTTTAGCTTAATCCTTTCTGTTGCCTGCAGAAATAACTACAGTCAGCTTATTCCTTCATAATAATGGCTAAGACAGGCATGAAGGCTTGTGTGTGTACTGGAGCTGTGGCTCTAAATTCAGATGTGTAAAGTCTTAACAAAAAGAGTATGAGCTGTAATTTGCAAGCAGTATGGGAATGCAGAGCCTTTACTTGGTGAAAATGATTGCAAACGTTGTTTCATCCTCACTTATACAGAACCGCAGGAATTACTCAAGTGTCTTTCTAAAGACTCTCTGTGTGTCTGAGTGGGGTGATGGAAAAACAGAATTTGTATGCTTATTTCATGATTAATACTGAGCTCTTTCTCGTCTGTCTGTCAGCCTGAAGGCAGACTGCCTTGTTAGAAAGAGAAGTACTGCAAGTAAAGGGAGATAGTCATTGTGCCTCTCTCCCGTGTTGCAGGGTTATGCTGCAGAGATGGACAACCCCTTAATGGCTCATCTCATTTCACCAGAACTGCAAAACAAGAAGGATATCTTGTTTGGGAATATGGAAGAAATTTATCACTTTCACAACAGGTGAGGATTTGCATTCGGTTCTAAGAACAGCATTTGGATGAGATTCTTCACTTTGTATTTTAATCTGCCTTAGATTGCTAAAAGATCCTTACAGAGTTCTACTTGCCTATCTGGTGTGTCAACATTGTATTGCATAGAAGAGGAAAAGAAAAATATCTATAAAAGATGAGCAAAGCTGTGTGAAACTGCATATTTGCAGTACACAGGTAGAATTTTGCAATGTGGTTGTCTTTCTGAAGCAAGATATTTGGATCTGGTTACAAGATAATTAAAGTAGGTTTTATTTGGGTTTCTTTTTTTTTATTACTTTTGATATGGAAAGTGAATTATGGTTCTAAACCACAAATTCTCAACTCTTACATCCATCATTGATATATATAAATAATATATAAAATTAAAATATATAAAAAATACATATTTATATATATTAAAATATATATTGAGTGGCCTCTCTGAAGTCTGAATCCTTGCTGCTAGAGATGTATTTCTGCATAGAATAATATTTAAATTAATAGGGAAGAGAAATTGATTTTCAAGAGAAGTTAAGCATATTAAGTAGTTGTTTCTTATGCAGGCAAAACTAGAATTAAAGTTTTGCCACTGATTTTTTTTAATTTGTTTTTTGGGTGGGTTTATTTTTAGTTTTGGGAAGGTGGTTTTTGGGTTGTTTGGTTTGTGGTGTTCGATAGTATTTGGAAGCGAAACCCAAACACTTTAAACTGTACACATCCTGCTGCTGAATACATAAGGAAGGGAAATGAAATCCCTCTTCCTTCCCCAACCCTATATTTGATTTCAGTTGCAGCAACAGTAAGCTAAAAGAAATTGGTAGGAATATTTGTTTTAATTTGCTATCTCTTTTAAAGTACATGATATAGAAGAATTATGTTTAGTTTTGTAGCACTACAACTCTGTTTCCAAAAGGTCAGAAAACTAATTGCAAGACTGTGAACATTGTGACAACTTTCTTTAATGTGTGCTCTAAGAAAATTTTCTTCCTTGTAGAATATTCTTGAGAGAACTAGAAACCTATGTAGAATACCCAGAACTAGTAGGACGGTGCTTTCTGGATCAGGTATGTGTCACCTTTTGCTGGCACTTCATTCATAAACCTCTTTAGGACTGTAACACATGAGAGTGATTCTCATGTAGTAATTACCACCACATCCCCTTTGTTTGTCTTGAGCATGTAATAGGTTGAGAATGCAGATGTTATTTGAGAGTTATTTTCTCCTGTGCAGCATAATTAATTTTGTTAGAAAAATCTACTACCTCATTAAAAGAAAACTGCTTTTTTAAATTGGCAATTAGGAAGGCATGAAGAGGAGTCATGCACTGCATTGTGTCACATCACTTTAAATGGTTGGTTTACTTGGTTAGATTTCTTTATTGGATTGTTGCTGTTGTTCTTTTCTGTTTTCTTTAAAGAGTACACCTCAACAGAGTTAAGTCCAAAACATTTTTATTCTGAAAACAGAAAGCTATGACAAAATTAAACTTTTTTAATTGGAGATGTACTAAACAATGAGTCTCACCTGTAGTGCACTAAAGGTTAATAAGAATGTGCGTATGGAAATCAGTCTCTTGTTGTTGCTGTGTATTGATGCTCTAAAGCTCCTGGGAGGAGCCATCCTTCCCCCTTCTATTTACTGGCTACATCCATGGAGATGCTGTTTCCTAAAACTGAGGGATAGAGGTACTTCTGTCCTGCTGATTTCCTACCTGATCTTTCCTTTATATCTGTGGTTACTATGACATTTTCAACAGTCTTTATTTCCTTTTGCTTTCAACAAGTGCTGAAGTCATGCTAAAAAATTTCTGAAGTAATAAGGGAGAACAAACTGCTTGGTTAACCTTAGTATGACTCCCAGTGAAAAACACATTTGTGAAAGGAAAATAAAGAAAAAGGACAAAGTCTTTTTTAAAAGCTGCACAGTGGGTCTCATGGCTGGGCACTCAGAGATATTTTTCATATTGTAGTAGAGATATATTTGTAAATATAACATATACTTCTTCATAAGGTGTTTAACATTCAACTGAAGCAAAAGTTAACAGGAATATTTTATTTTGCAAGTCCCAAATTAGTAGCCGTTACAAAATCAGTGATTTTGCAATTCCTTGAGGCATCCCAAGCAAAAAACAATGAGTCAATTTTTGGTGGTGGTGGTTTTTTTCATAGCATTATTGAAAATGAAAAAAATTGTTATGAGCTGTATCTATTAAAGTCACAAGAATTTACGAACTTTTTGTTTGTCTCCCCAATTCCAGATGGAAGACTTCCAGATTTATGAAAAATACTGTCAAAATAAACCTCGATCCGAAAGTTTGTGGAGGCAGTTTTCAGACTCTGTATTCTTCCAGGTATGCTTGCTTGAGTGCCTGAAATAATGGTGGGTTTGATTTTGTTGGGGTCTGGGGTTTTTTGTTTGGTTTGTTTTTACTGAATTTTCTCAAGAACAAATAGCACAAATACTGATTAGTGTCCTGATGAAATCCAACACTGATTACAGGAATGTCAAAGGAAACTCGACCACAAGCTCAGTTTGGACTCATACTTGCTGAAACCTGTTCAAAGAATAACCAAATACCAGTTATTGCTAAAGGTATGTATTACTAAACTATAATGCTAAGAACATTTTGTGCATTTGTTTTTTTAAATGCTGCTTCTCTCAGCCTGCTGGAGAGAAACCTAAAAGTTAGTGAACAGATGTATAAACGGAAACACGCACATCCCAGTCCATCCATTTTCAGCTCAATTCTTTTTTCTTTCAGTCAAAAAACTTCTAATAAGCAAATGTTACACAGGGACATCTTGTGTAACTACTTTTGCGCTTAGATTTCTGCTCAAAAGAAGGTGAAAAGTTAATTAGGGGAAAACAGAAGGTCCAGGAAAACTTTAAAACAAAGAAGATAAAGTATCTGAAGTACTTGTTACTCTTCAATTATAGTCACCCCACCCATATTGCAGGAACTTGCCTTGCTGGGCTCTCGGGAATGCACTTGACAGAGAGCACTGTGTGGTGTTTGTATGAAGGATGCTGTTGTGATTCACTTAAATATGCTATACTGAGAGAGCAAAATAAGAGCAATATACTATCGTAAATTAATTTAAATTAATATATAATAGTTTGCCATGTTTGAGCTAAGAAATATTCCTCACAAAGACATGGTACAATAACTGTATTTAGCAGTAGCTTAAAAATTTGCCTTGAACCAGATTTACTCTTGAGTTAAAACTGAGCTGTTAACAGCCTTTAAAGAATTAATTACATTAGGCTTGTGTAAAGAGAGGAGAACTATAAAGGTTTCTGACTTAAAATATCTTCACTTCCTACAGTCCATGAGTAAATGCTTATTTTCATACTGTGAAGTCAGAGGTCCCATATGAACTTGCAGCTGTGTTTATCTATATCAAATTGGAAGATGCTGCTTCACCAATAATCCCTTTAGAGAAGGGATTATTTTTTAAGTGTGTAGGCAATACTGACTGCAGTAAGTTTAAATCTGTTACTAGCATGCCAGGCCTTGCCATAATTAAAAGAATAAATTAAATTTGACTATGTTTTTAAATTTTTTCACTTCTAAAAAGTAACAAATGAAAGAAAAACCTATCCCTTTGTTTGAGGATTGTTGGTTTGGTTTGGGGGTTTTTTTGCAATTGTGATGAAAAAAATGTTTGCAAAGTTAGTCTTGTAAAATTCTTACATACAGCTTGCAAAAACTCTAGATGAACAAAATATATTTGACTAATGAGCAGGAGAAGTGAGAAGTAAATCTTTAGGATCTATTGAGTTCCAGCCACTATTGAACTAACTAGATTATATGGTATAAAGCTTTACTTTGCTAACTTTAAAATCACAGAATCATAGAATGTTTTGGGTTGGAAGGGACCTTAAAGATCATCTCATTCCAACCCCCCCTGCCTAAACTTCAGTGTTAAAATTCGAATATTCCTAGCTGCTACTGTTTCAAAAGCTAAATGTGTTGTCATTCCCTTGCACTCAGGAAATGCTGAAGTACAGTAAGAACTGTGAAGGTGCTGAAGATCTTCAGGAAGCACTAACTTCTATACTGGGCATTCTTAAAGCAGTCAATGATTCTATGCACCAGATAGCCATTACTGGCTATGATGTGAGTAGCAGTATTTTTTCTTACTTTTAACTTTATTTTCATTTCTTTTCTAGATATGTATCTAAAATATACCCTATTGTGTAACGCATACCCTATATTGTGTACTAACAATGAGAAGAGTGTTTTACAAAACATGCCTTTAAACTTAATTGTGTAATGAAAATAATGGAAAAGTGATCTCTTTATAATCTTTTGAAGTTTTCCTGCTGTGACTAATATTTTCCTCTATCTACCTAAGGTATTTTTTTTCTTTGATCTTCTTGACAGTGAGTGAGAAACTGAAAACTGTCATGAAGAGACTGGTTTAGGCTACAGCCAAATGGGAGTTTCTACTAAGTTTTTATATCTATGTGTGAAACTATACCCAAAACTTTCAGTTCTCAAAAAAATAACAAAACCCAAAACAATTCGGAGCAGAGTTTGGGGTGGAAAACCAAACAGCCAAACCATGTGTAATGTGCTTCCTTCTCTCTATGTGTAGTTCTCTGTGTCCCTGCTACTGGTACTCTCAACTGTAAAATCCTGCCTGAACAGTGTTGGCCAATAAAAGTTATATGTAAAAATCCAACACTGACTTTATTTTTTATTGCATTTCCAAATCCAACATAAACACTGGTATGAGAGATTATTGGGAACAACAGACTTGTAAAGACCTGTTCAGAGTATATATTTTAATCTGATGTTATCTCTATAGTTACAAATATCACTGGCTTTTTGTTCCAGGGAAACCTGAATGAGCTGGGCAAGCTTTTAATGCAGGGATCCTTCAATGTCTGGACTGATCATAAAAAGGGCCACACAAAGGTGAAAGATTTGGCACGCTTCAAGCCAATGCAGCGACACCTCTTCCTCCACGAGAAAGCAGTGCTGTTCTGCAAAAAGCGAGAAGAAAATGGAGAGGGATATGAGAAAGCACCTTCTTATAGCTACAAACACTCCTTAAATGTAAGATACTGATGAGTCCCGAAGGTCAAGGTAGTGAGGGCTTAGCCTGTAGTAATACATTGTTCTAGTTTTCTCTCTGCAAACCTGTGTTGCAGCATTGTACCGGGAACTTCACTGTTTCAGACAAACCTGACTGGTGCTGCAGGTCGGTGTTATTTTGTGTTGCTGTCTGTGCAGCTGAATGGCAGTTGCATTAATCACACAGAAAACGTAGAGCAAGGTAATTTAAAAAACATGTAGGATTTGGTGGTCTGGATTTTAAAAGCAACATTTTACAAGTCAGTCTCAGTGTGATGTACCAAAATCCTTCTTCCCTCCAAGGTAGCCAGGCTGATACAAAACACTAAATCTCTTTTGTCCAGCATGCAGATCAAGTGTTGTTAGCTATTCTTTTCTTCGTGCAAGAAGCCAGATGGGATTTTCCTTTTCAGAAATAAGGTACCAAAGAATACCAGTAGCTGCCTGCTTCTGTTTTTAACATAATTGCAATGCAGTAGGTCAGCTTCTGTTCTCTCTGCTTCCAGATGGCTGCAGTTGGAATAACAGAAAATGTCAAAGGTGATGCAAAAAAATTTGAAATCTGGTATAATGCAAGGGAAGAAGTTTACATTATACAGGTAAATAACATGGCGCTACACTAAAAAAAAGAAAAAAGAGAGAGAGAGAGAAAAGGGGAGCAGGTGTCTAACCCTAAGAAGATCTGGAGGTTTTTTTCCTCTGTTATATCACTAATAGAGTGTGATGAGGAAATGCAGGGAAAAAAGAAAACCTAAATCATATTTCAATGGAGGAGTCTTCTGGGGGGAAAAAATGATTATGTCTTACAATGCCCAGAGAGGATATTGTATACACCATTACTACAGCTGTCACTGGAGTAGTGGATGGCTTGGGAGATGGGGTTTGACTGTAGCACATGCATAGCCTCTGCCTTAGCCTGTTCCAGTGGCTACAACCAGTTTCTGTTCATGGAAGGACTGGAGAGGGAACTTTATCTGTCCCTCTTGAGGGATTCCTCTGAGGCTATGCTTTGGCATGCAGCTATTTCTGTAATAAATATTCTGTGCTTGATGGCTGATTGTATTTATTTTTGGGTAGGCACCAACCCCTGAAGTTAAAGCTACTTGGGTAAATGAAATAAGAAAAGTGCTGACAAGTCAGCTGCAGGCATGCAGAGGTAAAATACTTTGGAGATTTTTTTTTTCAAAATTTTTTTTAATCTATTTTCTCTTTGATCTTCAAATCCTGCCCTGTAGATCTTCCCTGTGTAGGACACAAATCAATTTTAATAGTTCTTTTTCTTTCCTCCATTACAGAAGCTAGTCAGCACAGGACGCTAGAACAAACACAGAGTTTACCTCTACCACTACCAGCATCATCTTGTGCAAGGTAAGTATGCTGTCACATCAGCCTGGCTATCTTGTAAATACACTAATACATCTGGTTTGCAGCTCTTCCTACCCCTTAATATTCACCCTTGTGTTTTAAGGTTTTGGTTTAGTTCTCTTCCTACTACAAAGCTGTAAAGCCTGGAGTTTAAACATATCCAGAACTGTTAAACTGAGCAGCAGTGGCGTGGGCTTTGCCAGTTGATAGAGAATGCCACAGGAATGTAATTTTCTTCACCAGCCAAAATCCTGGTTGTATTATGTGTCTGCTTGTTGAACAGCTGATTATATACATTACACTCCAGATAAGAGAGTTTTATGAAGCAGCCTTTTTCTTCCTTCACTGTTCTTTTCCTTTACCTGGATTAACTTCTTCCTTTTCCAATGTCATGTTACCTTCTTTTCTGTCTTTTCCACAGCAGTATCTTTTCTCTGTCCCTTGTTCTTTTACTCCAGTTTACTTTTTTTTTAGCCTAAGTAATGTGTAAATTCCTCCAGTGTCCCAATTTCCGGGTGAAGTTTTTCTTTTTTTCCATCCTTCACTACACCAACCTATATATTCTTCTGTTCCCATCTGTTGTTCTGCCCTTGCCTGACACCTCTCTTTAATTCTCTGCTACTCACTCTGGTTTTTCATGTGTGTATATGTATCCATCCATAAGCCCATGTGCTCATATCCATATGGTGTGTGTGCTCAAATATGTATTGGTAGCTCTCTGCCCTGTATCTTTTATGCATCTACTTATTGCTCAGGGAGAATTTCCCAGAAACATCATATTTGTGGAGTGTCTTTCTCTATCCCATTACTAGATGGAGCTGTGATGGGAATCCACTGCAAGGTCCCTCATTTGTTCCTCTACTAAGAGCTTCTGAGAGGCAGAGCTTATTCCTTTATCTTTCTTCTTTTTTTCCCAGTACATTCAGGAGGAACCTGTTAGTTGCAAGTGAGTGGAAGCTGTCCTGAGCCATCTTTCCAGTAGCTCCCACTGCCATAGTACATGTGATTGCAGTTAGTCAGGAGAGGTGTTTCTCATTCCTATGTTCTCAAGGTCTTTAAATGCACAGTCATCAATGACTTTTTCAGTCCTGGAAGCTACAGTCTGGGAAGTAACAAATAAGTGGTTTTCAGCCTATAAATCTCTATGTAGAAGCCTGTGACTGGATTGATTGTCTTCATTTTCTTCTAATAAACAGTCCTTCGCGAAACCACATCAGAAATACCAAAAAAATGGAGGAGAAGAAAGCTGATCTCACAAGTCTAGAAGGTTGTGGCACTACAGTAGCACCAAAGTACCCTGAGAAAGGCAAAGGTGAGTTTGCCCATACATGTTGTGGTCTTCAATTGCAAGGAGCATGCCTGCACTGCAGATGCACAGGCAGATCCACCAGCAGAGTAGCCACGGGTAGTGCAGGGGAGGCAGCAGGACTCCTGAATGAGCAGGGCTCTGCTGTTTTCAGCCCTAAGGCAGCCCACCCACAAAGTGCTGCCCACGCTGCACCAGCTTGCTGGTCCCATCTGCCCTTGGCTTGGGACTCATTTCTGCATTCCAGTGTGTGGTGTGGACAGGCCCAAAGCCATCTTGAATGGATGATAGCCAAAAGCAGGTGGGAACTATTTGTTATGAGGCTGAAGTCTGCAGTAGGTCTTCTCTTAGAGCTGCCCAGCTTCTCAGGGTTCTCTTTGTCTGAAAAAAATTTCTTGGCATTACCTGATCTAAAGAGGGTTTTTTTGGTTTTGTTTTGTTTTGTTTTTTCTCTTCAATTTTTTTCCCCGTCATGGAAGTTATTTATTGAACCAGTGGCAGTACGAGCCCTTGCACAGCAAGAACAACTGGACACTTGTGTTGTACCTGGACTTTCAGCTGTCCTTTCTCATCCTAACATGCAGGTTCCCTGGCACAGCTGCAAATGACTTTTTGCCTTGATCTTTTCATGGCCTTCTCCCTTTTCTTTCTGTGTCTCTCTCTTCCTTTGTAGACAACACTAGCTCTACCTCAGAATGCTCTGTACTGTCAAAAAAGCGCTTTACGCTGCAGGGCTTTACTAACCTCAAAAGTCAGAAAGGTAATTTTAAAAAAGGCTAGACTGTTTTCTGTGTAAGGCTGTAATTGAAGCATCACTTTGTATGTGTGAGTAGTGTGATAGGTTTTCAGTGTACACACTAGCTTGTTCTTCCAAGGTCAAGCTAGGTTCCTTAGTCGTTGCCTCTGACAGGGAGATTTCAAGGGAAACCAGCTCCAGAGTGGGAGGGGGAGATGCAGCTAGGAAAAGTGGGGCTGTGGAGATGAAAGGGAAGGAGTGCGGTTTCCAGTGCCTCCAATCTCACTGTCAAGGCCAAGGACAGAGTTTATAGTGCCCCATTCCTGTAGAAAAACTAGAGGAAGGAAGCTGTCTTCTGACCAGACACCTGGCCTGCTTCTAGCTTAGTGGATCTGCCCCAAATGCACTTGTACTTGGCAAAAAGGAATCAAGGTGATTCTGTGAAGGTTTTATAGAGGATTTTTTAATTGGCATCCTTGCTAACAAAACTCCCAAAGCATAAACAACCACAGCAGAATGTGTCTGACAATGTTGTTTTGCTGGACAGAAAAATAACAATTTCCCTATTCTTCCAGAAATGGTGTTTGCCTCTTTTTTTCTAAAACAGGCAATAAGAGTTTGAGACCTTTCTTGCTTCCTCCTGCCAAGTAAGCACACTGGTACAGTCACTTCTTGCTTTGAAGAGCTGTCTTTGAACAGTCTGAACTGCATTGAGATGATGGCACTTTCTCAACAGCATGGTATTTTTTTCCCCCCAAGCATCTTTCCAGAATGCCTGTTTAAAACCCAATTACCTTTGAGTTCTTTCTGGAGAGACTCTAGGGTTGTGTATCTAATGCTAATGAGGTGAGCACTAATGTCCCATGCTTGCCTTGACAGAAACTCCATCTCCTTCTGCTAAAAGCCAGACATTGCCAATGATCCTTCTTACAGGACCAGGTATTGCTGTAGCACTAGATTTACATAAAAATGATTGCTTAATTTGGTAATGTTTGTCTGAAATTGAAGTTAATTGTATTCAGTTGATGCTTACTTAATTTAGAAAAGTTTACATATATTTTCATCTATTATTGTAAAATAAATTTGTCTATTTATCTTCAAATAACTGCTTGTAAATAATTAATTCCTTCTGCTGCCATGCGCCAGTGACAGCTGAAATTAGATTACAGAAATCCTCTTGTTTTCCAGTGTAAACTCAAAGGTATTTAGCATGCAATCCACCTATTCTCTTTTTTCCAGTTCTTCAATATCTCTCTTCTGTGTTTTTTACCTATTCATCCTCCTGCAGCTTCTCCTACCAGTCCTGACAAAAAAGCCAAACGGCACGAAGTAGTGAGTGACCCAACTCCTTTTGGTTTAAGAGGTACAGTGATGCCCCATCTTGTACTCCACAAGTACTCACACATCCCTCATGTAATATGTCACATCAGAGTTCTGGGAATACCTGTGTGATGCTGTTGTGTGCAGCACTATTGATGTTGGCTGTGTTTTTCCAAGTGGGTCTGTATATACTGTTTTTGATAGCACAACTGGTTGAAGTTTTACCTTGGTTTTAAATAAAGTAGCGTATGGGTAACTAGTTTTTAGAAGACAGTGGGAAGGAGATCTGCTGCTGAAAAAATAGCCAGAAGCTGGGTGTTTAATGGAGTTACAGGGTTGTCCAGCTGCTCTGCGACCATGGTTTTCCATGTGCTAGAATCCTTCTGTCACTGTACCCCTTGTGGAGAGGATTTAACTTTTTAAAAAGCAAAAAAATTCCAAAACTCAGATCACTGTCGTGTGGAATTTCCGTTTTAGATCTGCATTTATCTCTGTAGTCACAGCCCTGTAGCATCTTTCTTTAGGTGATAGTAGGCAACTTTTACCACCCTGGGAACCCAAGATGACTTAACTGAATCCCTTGCAGCAGTTTGCCTCCCATCCTCCCAACTCACAGCTAAGCAGAGAATAGAAAAGCATTTCAATTCAACAACCCATTTCTAACCAGCAGGGCTGTTGGTGAAGGTTTGAGTACAAATCCCTAGGGCTAATTACCTGGAGTAATAGAGAGTACAAGGAAAGCAGTCGCTCTCTTCCTGACTCTTTCCACCACTATCTCCTTTAGAAAATATTAGTCTAAACGTGAAGCTGTTTCAAGCCCTACCATCACCCTCCTCTCCAGGTTTCTGAAGTCTTTGTCTCATCTGTGGAAATGGTGCAAGCTCAGCTGCTGTGCTGGGAAAACTGCAACACTGTTCACCTTGCTGAGCAGCAGGCAATGTAATCCTAGGTTAGGCACGTGCAGAAACTCCACAAGGGTGGATATGAGAGTTACAAGGTTATTTTTCTGCAGGTAGCAGGCAAAACTCTGAGATCTCCAGGTACCATGGAAATCCTGAGGGCCCAAAAATGTCTGAAAGAAAAGGGTGTTTTGTGGCCTTTTCCTCAGGTGGTGGAATTTTCCAAGGAAGAGAGTCCTTGATCGTTGCTGATTTACAGTAAAATTATTGTGTCCTTGGAGCAGGCTTATCTGATTTGCTGTTCTGTCCCAGAAGCATCTTACTTCATGAAACTGCTAAATCAAGTAAATTCATTTAAAACATCTACCAACTCCTCCTTCTGTCTTGCACCTTCCAATCTCTTTTCTGACACTTTCTCTCTTCTCCTTCCCCAACTCCAAGAGGGATAAGCAGGGAGCTGATCCAGGCATTTCAGGATGAAACTGGGCCAGGTGATGGTCACAGTGCCCAGTGCAGAGTGCATGGTCCCCATTCATTTCCTTTCACTGCTGTATTGCTCTGATTTATGCTGAAGTGAGCTCAAGTAATATGAATTCGTGTCAGTATTACATGTTGTAGCCAGATCATAGCTCTTTGAAGAAACCTGTTAGATTATTTCTGAAGAGAAGCAGTTAATGAATTCTTAGTTTTCCTGGCATCATCATATCTAAACTCATTTCTGGATAACCTTGTCTTTTCTCAAGACTGCCTGCCCTTTTCCTGCCTTTATAGGGAGCTCTGATGTTAGTCCCAGCCTGCAGAATACACACACACAGATTAAATGTGCGTGCATCATTTCGGTGCCCATAGTTTGCTAATGTGAATACTACCATGGTGACGACTTCCCTTCCCAGGAGGAGATGGGCTTTTATATAGACTTGTTAATTGTGGAGTGCCAGCTTGTATGAGGAGGCATAGTATTGTTGGTATGGCAAGATCAGGCCAGTCTGCTCTTAGCACATCAGCACAATGTAAGAAAAGAAAGAGGCTGAGGAACAAGAGCTGTTACCCAAAATGTACCAGATGAGAAGGCCAGTGAGTATGAGGTTACAGGCACTTAGAGTGATTTCGCTTTCTTTTGTGTGACTCATTGGTTCTGTTTCTAATGAGAGCTTGGAACAATTAGGAGAAACCAAGTTTTCTTTTGTTGCATTGTTCTTAACTTAGAAATAACAGAAATGGTTTCAGCTGTGTCCAACAAGACAACTACAAGATATAAGCTTCCAACAAAATTTTCATGGAATACAGCAGAAATTTATTACTCAGTTTCTTCACAGATGGAAGTTCATTCTTAACCCTGGACAGGGCCAAATGGGTCAGTACTTCTAATCTTGTGCAGGTCACTCAGCAGCATAGGCAAGGTAAAAGTCCCACTTTGTTTGGTGTGCTCTGAGTGTGATTCCTTTCTATGATTTCTTTGGCTTTACTCTGATGCTGCTCAGTTTTTTCCTAATGCACTGGCATGACCAGCTGTGCGACAAATGCCTCAGGAGCAGTGAAAAGCAAAAATGCTGGTGCTTTCTCAATTCAACTAATAGCTACATAAAAAGGAGGGTTTGTTCTTCCTTTCATTCTTTTCATCGAGTTTCACTGTTGTTACTATTTGGCTTGAAACAAAAGCTTGCTTACTAATACTTGTCTCTTTTATTGTGACTTTTTTCATTATAAGCTCGACACATTTATTAGCAGCTGAAGAACTTGGTGTAAAGCATCCCACTAATAAAACTTAATGTAGTTTTATTTGGAAGAGGATTTTGTGCACTCTGGATATGATTCAGCTTTCTGAATAAATTAAATGCTTCACCCTGAGAGAGAAAAAGCAGTACGAGTCAGGCAGGAGATTGTTGTGGTGTTTGGTGCAGTGACATAACACCAAGATAGGTCAGAGTACTTTAAGTATTCTTGTGTCAGCCTGGACATTCCTAAATAATGGGCTACCTTGTCAGGTGAAGTGCAGAGTGCTTGTAGCTTGTGTGGAATTTTTTGACAGTGCTTAACAGTGTGAAGGAGGCAATGCTCATCTATCCCTTATTCCAGCAAGCCAGTTAGGGTGCTTTGGGTCTTCAGCCTCCTCCCAAAACATGTATGTTCCTGTCTTCTGCTTCCTCCCAAGGAAAAAGAGTATCTATCTATCATTCATCTTTGTATAATATATATTTATTATACAAATATTTTTATATATTTGCCTTTCAGCTGGAAATTTGCATTCTCTCCATTCATTTCCCTTCATATAAATCCAAAGGGCTAAATTCACTGCCATGCATAGCCACAGCTCCACTTACTCAGACGGAAACAGGCCAACTTTTGCCAGCAGTGCATTTCACCCAGTGACTGTAATAACTTCCCTGTGTACAGTTTTTCTCCTGTTTATGTTGATCACTTACGAGCTTTTCAGCGGGGAGAACATTTCTCCCAGTCAGTGGCTCACTGCTGCGAAGTTAACTGTCGGCTGTTCCTTCCCCAAGGCTGGGCCAAACCATCCCATTCTCTTGATGCATCCGAAGAAAATGATGGCTGGTCTAGTGCTGAAGAACCGCTGAATTCATCGGATGCGGAGGAAGAAGGAGGAGGAGGGGGAGGCGAGATGAAGCTGGTAACCAGAAATGCTTTCCTATGGAGCTAAGCAAGTGATGCCAGTACAGTGTGTGTGGCGGGATACAGGAACGCTTTTGAAACTGGCAGGAGGGGAAGTGTCTGCCTTGAAATGCTCAGCTGGGCAAAATTCCCAGGGCAATGGAGAAGAACCCCTTGCCTTAATTCAGCCCCGTGTTTATACCTTGGGGAGGTCCCTCTGTGCCTTTGCACACCTGCAGCCCAGCGAGTCGTGGCTGCTTGTGCCATGGTACAGCAATCAAGCGATGACAAGTTCAGCTGCCGTGTCAGTAGACTTCCACACAGACACCATGGCGCAGGTTTGCCAGGTTTTCTTCTTCTCCTGGTTTTATTTTCTGTAGACATACAAACTAATTGTTGTAATGGGAACATTTCACTGAATGTTTTTCAGGGTATGAGAATTAATGTATTGAATTTGCATGCAATCAATCAGCAGAATTTTACTGCCTCAGTATTTACACCATCTTCAGCATTTAGGTACATGAGAAAGAAGGGAAAAGTACTATAATTACATAACAAGAGCTGCAACGTATCTTAAAGTACTCAACAGAAGTAATTTGTTTTCTTTCTTTGTGCATTTAGACTCCTGGTAAATATACAGTTGTGACTGATTATGACAAAGGAGTTTCTGAAGAATTTACAGTGAAAAGTGGAGATCTAGTTCAACTGATTCGTGAAGGGGAGGATGGACTTTGGTACGCAGATCTGTGTTTGGATATTTTTATACGCAGAACTGTGTTTAGAAAGCAGATGTTTAGGGCAAAACTTTCAAAGGCATCAAATGAAGCAATCTGACTTCTAATTTTTTAATATATTTTTTTAGGTTTGTAAAGAACCTGAGCAGTGGTAGAGAAGGTTGGATTCCAGCAAACAATCTGATGATGCTCATAGGCAGCTCAAAATCAGCTCAATCTTTAAGCAGCTCTGGTAGGCTATTTATTTTAAATGAGATTATTGTTTCTTTGAAGATTCCTATTAACAAAGAAAGTAATGAAAAACAACCACTATATAATATTTTCTTGTGGTGTTTTTTTTTTCTCCCTTTCCTTTCCCAGAATCAGGCACTGCCTCCAGCACTTTGAGCACATCATCAAGTTGCAGTGATAGCTGCAATGTCAGTAGCACCAGCTTCTCTGACATTAAGGGCTAATATGAAATGTCCATCCCACCTCCCTGGAAGGTAAATCTGGAGACTGTCATTTGCTGCAGAGTTCTGGACGTTGGACTTCATTGGAGAACCATCAGTTCTGTGTTGCCATCTGAGTATTTTTAGTGGTGACTTTTACAGGTTCTCCCAGAAGATCCCAGTGAAAAGTGCATGGAATGTGAAGTTGTAAATAAAAGTTAAATGATCTGAAATAGGATTTTGTAGAGGTTTCTGCTCTGAAGAGCTGTTAGCATAAAGTTTGTTTTCTCTTTGACACATGATCAGGTTTCTGCAGAACTGTATCTTTATTTAACAGCCAGAATCTGAATGTGAGCAGACAAAGTGTGTTCAATGCTAAATGCTCATTGTAAACTAATAACATAGCAATCACTGTACAGGATAGGTATGAGGAAAATAAATCCAAGTTTACAATTTCTTCTCTCCAAGAAACCCTTTCTCCAAGGACATACCTCAGTCAATGCAGTGAATGGGACTCTTATGGCAATAAGGAAGGAGGTTTGGTCCACTCTTTTCTCTTGGGTTTTCAGGATATTCTCCTGCTCCCTAGAGGCAGGGATGCAGACATGACCAATTCACTGACCACAACAAGATCAAAAGAAACTATTACTTTATCCTTTCCAACATTTTAGTGATGTGTGCAATGGAATAGCTCTTTTCTGAGGCATTTTGGCCTCACAACCAAATTCTTTACCAAGATCACTGTGTTTACATAGCCTTGGCAATTTAGTCGTATCTTTTTCCTTGTGCAGGTGGACAATGAAACACAAATGTTCTTATTCACTAAATTATTTTTTAATAAATGGCAATTGCATGGTTACTTTCAGCTCTCACAATTAATGTGCAGTTACAGCCAGAGGAAACTATTGTAACTGCACTGTGGGTCAAGAGCCTTCCTTCAAACAAACCTATGAGGGGTGGAAATCTAACGCATTTTTAGTTCATAGTGTTCCAGATTATTTGAAAGGGAAGAAACCCCAGTGACATAATTTTTCTATAAAAGGGGAGCACAGGAGAAAAAAAATCTTAGAGAAAAGTCAGATTTATGCTACAGATAAGTATTTTAAATTTTTTTAAGGAAGGTTGATGCTAAACTTGCCAGTTTTCAGGGTATGATGTAAGCCAACGTTGCAAATTTTCACTTTGTCAGACGTTCTTTGTACACCTTACAGTACAAAACTAAGTGCAGGTATAGAATACTGTATTCATTTCTGTCCATCTCTCAAATACTTTTGCTTATATGAAAACAGGTTTTTAACTGATCCATGCACCATATTATTTAAAAATAATGGAGACATAAAGAGCATAACTTTTCAGGAGCACTAAGCACGGCAGATTATGTCAATGGGAACTTTGTTAATCATCAGATTCTCTGATGGCTGAACCCTGAATTCTATCTGTATGCCAGAATTTTATGTTTTAGAATAGAATCTGCATAGAATTTGCATAGAATCTGCAAATTCTATGTTTGCAGATTAGAAAACTTAAATGACAAACACTCCTAAGAATGATGCAGAGGCAACCCTACCCCAAACGCAATCAAAATGCAGCTGACCACAGTCAGCACGAACTAAAGCATGTGTATGCACACACATACGTTTATGCACATCTATATGTGCGTGTATGTGCTTGTGTGTATATATATGTGCGTGTAGATATGTATATGTGTGTAGATATAATGTATCAATGTAAAAGATGTATTTATAGTCTTCATGCTGCTGAATGTGTCACTTTACAATTCATAAACGCTTAGGTTTCTTGCAATACTTCAGTATAAATGCTGATCAGGGTTTTCCTTCAGGCATCTTTTTCAACACAGAAATCCTCTGATCTTTTTTTTATTATTCCATATACTACTGTGCTGACCGGGAATATTTAGTCTGATATTTAAACAATGAAATAGCAACATGAGATTCAGCTTATCTTCATCTATGTAAGTTATTTTGTAAATTATCTGTAACATAATTTACTTATATATTGCTGTCATTGCTTGGATGAGACTGTCATTTCATTTCTCACTGCAGCCTCATTTGTGTATTTCAATGGTTTTTTCCACATCATTGCACTTTAATACAACCCATTTCACCATTTCCTTTTTTACTGCTGTTGTGAATTAGAAGTTCAAAGTCAGAGATCTCTACTGTAATTAATTTGAATAAATTTCAGCGCTTCTTGCTGAATGCCTTTATATAGACATGCTCTGGGGTTTATTTTGTCTCACAGTCTTGAAAGCTTTTTGTGGGTATCATATTAAAACAGAGAGAGGTTCTAGGATTTGGGGCAGAAAACCAGATCTGTGTATTCAAATCCTCAGCCTGCTCACTCTGGGACCATCTCAGCAAGACACCATTTCACCTTTGTGATCATGTCTCACTTAGAATCACTTGCTTGGCACTAGGGAATTAAAGCCTGTCTGCAGGCTGAGGATAAAAAATGAAAGCCAGTGCCAGGTAATTGGATTTACTCCCTTTTTCCCACACATCCTTTTCTGAAAGAAGGCACATCACTGTTGGGTTTTCCTGAAGAAAGCCGTGTATCCATGGATTCTGTGGTATTAGCAGAGCAAGTTGGAGGTCTGCATCTGGCCACGGCTGGGTGAGAAACTAGACACCATGTTCACCCTTGCTGTATCTGAAGAGGAACATGCTTGTGCATTCACTTATTGATGGCTTTAAGGAGCATCATGCCATGGTAGGAGGTGAATTTCACACTGACTGGAGTGATTTGGGCTGAAATGTTGGCCATGTGCATTACGTGATCCAGTTATGGTGTTACTGAAACTTGATTGCTTTTTGTTTACTCTTGGTCTTGTTATCATCACAGCTCCCTCTGTAACAGGTAGTCCCAGTTTTCTGAGCAAAAGGAGGTCCAACCTTTTTGAGTGGATCCACATCATACTTGTCAGAGCAAAAGAATGAAAGAATTCCAGCCCGAATGTACCTTAGTGAAGAGTAAAAGTAAAGGGTTTTCTATGGAAAAACCTAATAATTAATGGTTTCTTAGGTCACTGTCTCCAAGTTGGGGCACAACAGTGTTTTGTAGATACAGAAGCAGTTTGCTAGTTGGAATTTAAAACATTTTCTCCATCCTGCACAGATGTTGTCATTGAGCAAAACTGAGGAAGTTGGACCATAACTCACTTACATCACTTAACAATAAATGACAGGAACTCCCATTCCCTTTCTCAGTGATACATTAGGTGTTACTGTGAACTCCACTGTGAAGTTGGGAGTGTCCACACAAGTCTGCAGGATTAGAAACCTCCCTAGATGTGTTTGGCCAGAACCAGATATGCCTGGTATAATGAAGCAACCCAAATTCAGGGGTATTCAGGTAAAAATAATCAAATACCTTAATTAAGGATGCAGGAATGGAAGAGATAAATTCTGTTGCTCCCTAAGACTTTTGTAAACTGTTTAGAGATTGTATTACCAAAATAAGACATTTAGATGCTGAAGTACCTTCTCTGGGCTTTCACTTGAAAGGAGATGAATTTTTATTCATTCCCCATCCATTGACAGGACAGCAAGGTCCCACCTACATTTGAAAGACTGGATTTGCTAGTGGTGCTGTTGTAGCTATGATGGCCTCAGGACAGTCAACAAAAGGTTTGTAGCAGAGTTAATATCTCTCATTACCAACTGAGATATGTAGCATTAAACAGAAGAACTTTGGGGCACACTGCCTTTATTATCTTTTTCTTCCCTTATTCTCTCTATTTTCAGATATCCTTCTCAAGCAGTGAAGGAAGAGAGAAGGAAAGAACCCACATCAAAATTAAAAAATACTAAGCACTTGTATTCAGAGCTTGTCACACAAAAATAATTGTCTTCCCATTTTCTCTTTCCTCTTTATGAGAGTAATTGCTGTATGGGGATACAGAACTCTGTCAAACAGGCAGATAATTTTTTCCTGGAAAGTGGTTCTATTTTGAGGTCTAAATCTCAAATAATTTGCTTTAAAGCTTAGCAGCATAATACTCATCTATTTATAGATTAGTATAACAGAAATGAGAAATTACTAACTTGCTCAAAGTCTTTGCTTTTAGTCAGTCTGATAAATGATCGATGGCAAGTTGCTATTGTAAATTCAAGAAGCAGATTGTTCCTAAAGCTTTCTTACCTGGACACAGCTTTGTCATCTTACTCAGATGATCTCTGATAGCCTCTTCAAAATGGAATTAATATTGATTTATTTTTTTTTAATTGTTCTGAGTACTGACAAGAAAACTCCTGTTGAAATGACCAGTGACTTGTTGGATCAGATCAAACTTCCCAGTTTCCAATAGCTTCCATACATATCTTCTCTTCAACCCAAAACATGAAACTAAAAATAACAAAATTGTAAGACATTTTAAAAATGTCAGCAGGAAACAAAGCAAATATAAAGAAGGACATGTTCTGAGACAACATCATGTCTTCAGGCTCATGTTTCTGCTTTAGATTTTATTTCGTATCGTTAACATTTTTCATGTTTAATTTTTTAAACTTTCTTTTTTTTTTTTAAATAAAAAAACTCTGGCACATCAAAAAATATCCTAAATCATATTTTCTAAAGAGCTGTTCCCAGACTGATTCTAGTAGCACCCATGAGCGGCAGGGGTACATGTTTGCATTAATACCTATTAATTTTCAATTGAACAACAGTTTATTTTTCTTGGAATTGCCCAGAAAACATAAGCCAAAGCTGAACCCTGCACTGGCAGGGAGATTTATAGAGCAGAACTACAGGGCCGATCTCGTAAACTAGAGCAAGACCACACAAGAAGGAAGACAAAGTAACACACAGGGATCTTCTGGGGAGGAAAAGCAAACTGTTTGCTCCTCTGGCTGGTGACATGGTTTGACCCCAAACAGGAGATGACCACCCTGCAGCTGCTCACTCCCACCACCCAGTGGACTGGGGAGGGGAATCAGGAAGAGATATGTAAAACTTGTGGGTTGAGATAAGAACACTTTAATAATTGAAACAAAGTACAATATAATAATACTAATGGTAATAAACTAACAATACCACTACCAGTAAGCAAGAGAGAGGGAAAAAACCCAAGAAAAGGACAAGTTATGACTATACAATTGCTCAGCACCTGACGACCAGTGCCTGGCCCAGCCCTGAGCAGCAATCGTCCCCTTCCAGGTAACTCTTCCAGTTTATATACTAGGCATGACTTCTAAGAAAGGAATAAATATCCCTTTGGCCAGTTTGGGTCATCTGTCCTGGCCATACTCTCTCCTGGCTTCTGGTGCAGCTGCTTACTGGCAGAGCATGAAACTCAAAAAAAGTCCCTCACTTAGGGTAAGCCCTCCTGAGCAACAGCCAACACATCAGTGTGTTATCATTATTCTCATACTGAATCCAAAAAGCCCAGCATTGCACTGAAGAAGAAAATTAATTCTGTCCCAGCTGAAACCAGAACAGTATCCAACCCTTATTCCATACCACTTGTGTCATGCCAGGTCCCACACTTCCAAATACCCCATCACCTTTTCCGTCTTTTGATAGATCTACACACAGATGCCATTCTCCTAGTCTACAGGCCATCCTTATAAAAGTCCACTGAATTCATTCAATCCATGACCCTGGTCCTCATCTTTCATAATAACTTTTCAGGGCAGGAAATATGGCACGTGGTGTTGGATTGTTGCATGCTGAAACCAGTTCTGATTCCATCATCACTGCACAACCATCAGTTGCATGGTGTGAAGAGGGGACCCTTCCTTCAAACATCCAGTGCAGCACAGGTAACCAGGGTGCCAGGAGGAGCTGTGCTTCAGTACCAGTCACTTCCAAAGCTGCTTGAACGCCTTCATAAGCTGCCAGTAGCACTTTATCAGTTACAGCATAGTAGGCTTTCAATCCTGTGGAGTCAGTGTGACTCCAGAAGCATATGGATCAATCTTGAGTGTTCCCTGGTACTTTCTGCCAGAAGGTCCAGGCAGGACCGTCTTCCCTGTCTGTGGTGTAAGGCACATTCTTTACATCTTGCCCTGTTCCAGCTGGCTCAAGGACTACATCATGAACTATCATTTGCTTGACTTGTCCAAAGGCTTGTTGCTCAGGGCCCCAGTTGAAATCATTCTTCCTGGTCACTTGATAGACAGGGCTGACAATCAGACTGCAGTTTGGAATGTGCATTCTCCAGCAACCTGCAGCGCCTAAGAAAGCTTGTATTTCTTTCCTGTTAGCTGATGGAGATGTTGCTGTCATTTTATGATCACATCCATTGGGATGTGGCAACACCCATCTCACTGCTGTATTCCCTAAAGCTGAATCTCCTGTGCAGATCCCTTGACCTTTGTTTTATGGCAAAACTGTCTTTTAGAATGCTTTAGACTATTTTCTTCCCTTTCTCAAAAACTTCTGCTATATGGCCCCACATGATGATATGATCAACATACTGCAGGTGTTCTGGAGCTTCACCCTGTTCTGGTGCCTCTTGGTCTGTCCATGGCAGATGGTGGGGCTGTGCTTCCACCCCGAGGCTGTCAATTTCAGGTGTGCTTGACATCCCTCCAAGTGAAATCAGCTGGGGTGTGAGTAGCCCCAGTGCTCGTTAACACAATTTCTGTAGCTTCAGAGCCTGTTGCTGGAATTTGAATCCCTTTCCTCCTCCTTCGCGTAGCAGTGCTTGCCATGGGGTTTGGGGCTATGTGTAACTATTGATAGTTCCCTGTAGGTGGCTCCCGAAATACAAATTGGGACAGCGGTGCCAGGAACTTACACAAGGTTAGTTTCGCAGCCAGCGACTCTATCAGATCAAAAGCCGATACTAGGAAGTACAACAGAACCCAGGCCCCAAAGGCGACAAGCACCAAACCACCAAACAAGTGCTGCAAGTAAGGTATTGCATAACACAACCCTGAGAACAAACACAACCACTCTGGTGGCAAATAAATCAGCATTGTGACCAGTGACTATTAAACCAATGCAATGAAGGCTTATAACAAACTTGTTTTAATACTCTCTGGTCAGATCAGTCATCATCTCAACTTTCCAGGCCCTATGTTGAGCACCAAGGGGACTATCATGGTTTAATCCCAGACACCAAATAAGTACCAGGCAGCTGCTTGTTCAATGCCAACCTCCCCAGGAGATGAGGAGGAGAATCAGGAAAACGGGTTGAAATAAGAACAGCATGATAATTGAAGTGAAGTAAAATACAATAATATTAATAATACTAATGTAATAATATTAATAGTATAAAAAGCAGAGACACAGAGAGAGAGAAAAAAAACCCCAAGAGAAACAAGTGATGCACAATACAATTGCTCACCGCCCACTGACCAGTGCCCACCCTATTTCCAAACAGTGATCATCCCCTCCCAGCCAACTCCCCCCAGTTTATGTACTGAGCATGACATTCTATTTTCTGAAATACCCCTTTGGCCAGTTCAGGTCACCTGTCCTGGCCATGCTCTCTCATTGCTTTTTGTGCAGCTCTGCACTGGCAGAGGATGAGACACTGAAAAGACCCTGACAGGAGAAGCCCTGCCCAGCAACAGCTGAAACATCACTGTGTTATCATTATCCTCACACTGAATCCAAACCACAGCACTGCACGAGCTGCTGAGAAGAAAATTAACTCTATGCCAGCTGAAACCAGGACATTTGGGGTCTAAGACTGTAAGGAAGGGGAGCTCTTCTTTAAAAACACAGCTCTTTAGGCAACGAAGTTAGTATGAAACTACTTCAGCCCAGCTGAAGTTAGTAGGAAACACCTTTGTGGTGAGATCTGTCAGTATGAAGTTCTTACAGAGCTGTAATGTAGTCCTGGGAGTGCTGAATCCTCAGTCACCCTTCTCATGTTCATCCCAATGGAGCCTAATTGCATTAATTTTCTTGGAAGAAAGACAGTCCCCATATGAACTGAGTCTTGTTCCCAGCACTTGGGCTTCTTCCTGGGCTCTAAAAATAACTGTTTGGCTGTATTCCCCAGAAATAAAAGCAAAACCTTCCCGGTTTAAGGGATGCCAGCAGAGGAAGGAAGGCAAAAGGAAAATACTGCATCAGACTCCTACAGAATCTGCACCCTACAAAGAAGGCAGAGGATGCAGAGATGCTGCAATGCAACTGTGGAGTGCCAGCCACCCCACCCCCCTGGCAGGGAGATGCCCACCCAGCGTAAGGAAACACAGGGAGTGGGGGGTATGGGTGCAGACTCAGGCTGCCCTCAGGCAGAGAAGGCAGAACTTCATTCTCTGATCTGTGTGACTCATGCAGCTAGATGGGGCTAGATCTTTTCCAAGATGAGATAAAAAGAAATTTTCAAGCTTAGGTTTGGTCTTCCTAAACTGACATGCACTTGCTATTTTCAACTCACTGCCACAGGCAAGTGAAGAAGGAGTAAGGGTTATGTTGGCAGGCTGTGATGTATGGAGAGGGTTCCCAAAAAGCAGCATAGGGCTGCTGTATCTTCTTTTGCATTCCAGTAACTGGCCTCCTTCCCCTGTCCGGGACAGGACATGCCATCTGTTCCCAGCCGCCCCAGGAACTGGGCTGCTGGGAATTAGCCAGGCTGTGATCCAGAGGAGTGCCTGGATACCACCTCCTGGGAAAGTGATTTCAAAGCAGAATATCCAGCTGTGTATACTGCCCCTAAACAACAGACTGCATGGAAATAAAAGCCAGCAGCCTTTCCTAAGCAATCACAGCTTCTGCAGGGAGTTATGCTGAGCGTTGGCAGCAAAGTAAAAATCTAGCTGTTGATTTCCTTTGCTGTAGCATTCAGATGCAGGGCTGACCCTCCTTCCTTTCCATGCAGGAAGGGGAAAACAGCCTGAAAAACACTCCAGCCTTCAGGCAATGCTTCACTTCTCATAGACAAACATGCTCTTTACCTTGCTGCTATCTTAAGTAAATATTTCCCCAAGAATGTTGTCAGCTCTCCAGTCTGATGCCATTAATTGATTTCCATTAAATCAGGGGACTGCTTATGTTCTAGATAAAACACTGTCCGCAGAGTGGCCTCTCAAGCCCCTGTAGTTACTAAGTACAACATGGTTCAGCTCAGTGCCACTGCCAGCAGGTACAACCTGTGCAGGCCATGTGGGTCTGGCAGCAAAGATGGAGAGAAACAGTGTAGGGTGTCTCTTGCTGGTTAATTAGTGTCTCTAAGCAAATTCAGGCAGAAGTGCAGAGTTTCAACTGGTGATAGAAAAATGGGAATAGATGCCAGGGGTACAATCATACTCAAAAGCATTGAAAGCCCATATCTTGACTGCTGATGCAAGGTAAGCATCACAACACTACTCTCTGCACGTGTGCTGTGGTGCTATGTGGCCAGGTTAATGCCTGTCCTATGGATTTGGGGCCCCAGCGTTCATGTTTCTCATGAAAAAGGTGTGTTAAATGGAAAATGCAGCCTGTGTAATCAGCATAGCCTTTGCACGGGTCAGGAGAGCACACTTCAAAACCAAGCTCCCAGCTTGTGTGACAAGGGCACATTGCAGGATTTGCATGTGCCCTTCTGCTCAGCTCGCCAGGTTGTCATGGATCTTTTGCTGCTTCCATGACTCGCCAGCCCCTCCTCTGGCTCCAAGCATTTGAAGCTGAGCCCTTTGGCCAAACAGTCCTTCCTGAAATGTCAATACACTACCGGGACACTGGCTCGCAGGGCTCATCATGATTTCCAGGCAGTGTGTGGCTTTGTTCCTCTGCTTTCTGCTCCTGATCCCTCTTTCTCTGGATGCAGGTACGTTGTAGGATATGGCTGTAATTATGTTTACCGGCAATGGACCTCTTTCCTGTTACTGAAATGACTTCCACTGAAAATTTTGAGCACTGTTGCGTGTTTGTCCTGTCTCCTGCTGTGCCTGTGGTTATTCTAAAGCTCTTACTTACTCTCAGCAATGGTTCCATGCACTTGTTCTGCCAGGTAAGGAAAATCACCTCTAGACTGCTAAATTAATTCATTGTCTTGGTGCACAGACAGCAGGCAAACCACCAGCTGTCTACAAGAAGAAAGGAACTGGGATTTACTGTTATTTCATATAGAACTGGGACATTTTTCAAAGCAAAGCATCAATAGCCTGTCGTTCAGCTGATGAGTAATTAAAGAGGGGAGGATCCACCCCGTTTCAGCGGCAGTAGAAGGCAGAGAGGAGGTAGCCCTTCAGTCGCTCAGTGTGTGTCCAAAAAACAGCTCCCATATTAATAAAGCAGATCCAGTGCTCTCAGATTCCCAAGTAGCCATTGACGGGGTCTCCTGTGTTGCAGTGACAAAAGGTGGAAAAACAGGCAGCAAAGTCAGAAGCGATCCAATACAAGTCAGTGGATATTGCCAAAATAAAAGCCCCCAGCCATGTGCTCAGGCACGCTCCTCTGTCAGAGTCTGTGCCCATGCACTGATACATGTGCCACGTATCTGCAGCACAAAGTTAATTAAAAGCCTTAAAGGAAAGCCGAATCAAATGCATAGAGCCTGACTGAAATCAAGGCAGAAAGACCCAGCTGACATTCCTATAATGACCAAATGTTTACGAAGCACCCGGGAATAAATTCAGTACGTGCCACACAATACTTTATTCCTCTAAGTAACTTTGAAATACAGGGGAAAATTACCACTATTCTGCATGTAATTATGCAAATATCCTGAATTAGACACAAGTGTTTATGCAGACATCTCACATCACTTCAGACTGGGATAAACCCTCTCAGCATCTATGTTTGGGTGTATATTGGTGGGGACACACATGAGTCTGTCCTTCAGGATCCCTCAGGGCCCTTTCAGCAGGTAGGAGATAACTTCCACTCTCTCAGAGAGAATGTGCTGGGGAAAGGCAGGAGATATGCATCAGCCTCAATCCCCAAATCTACCCACAAGCAGAGGTGAAATAGTTAAAGAGCTGAAATGTAAGCTGTTGTCATGAAGCTCCAGAAGCTCCCCTACTGACATAAAGGAGAAAAAAAAAAAAGAAAAAAGAATAATTTCAAGATATTTTCTGTGTAGTGCATGGGCCTAAAGTACACACCAGCACTCGGACTTCTTGCTCCTTATCCTGAATTATAGCGGGAGAGCATAGTTGTGTGATTTGCATATATCCTGAGGCTGAGGAGCAGGTCAGCATGGTGACAATGACATTAGTGTTTCCCGTGCCCACTTCTGCCAGTTGCAAGTTGATGCAGTTCTAGGAAAGGAGCCCTACTGATGCCTGCTATCAAACCTATGTACCCAGTGTCTTTCCAAAAGCATTGGTAGAGACACACAAGAAGACCCCTTCAAGGCTGCAGTCTGTGGTGATGGCAGGAGCTAGGAGCCATTCACAGGCTCTACTAGGAAATGCAATCAGCATTGTCCAGCCTTCCTATGTACCTTATCCACAGAGGAAAACTAAAGATAATATATTAAAGCAGTGGTTCTTAAATTGTAGTCTACTAGTGGTGGGGTAAATATCTTCTTTATGTCCAGTAAGCGAAGGGGTGTGAAATAACGTGTGGCTGTGGGTGAAGGCACGACTGTGGTCCACCTGTCATTGTGACTGACTGTATCAAGTACAGAAAAATCAGATTTTGCCACTTACATCAGTGCTAGATAAAGTGACACGAGCTTTCCAGTGCCAGGTACACGAGTGCTAGATAAAGTGACACAGGCTTTGCCGCTGCTGCAGCTGTAAGAAACTGCTGCACATGTTCAGATGCATGTGACATGTGACAGTACCTTAGGAGTCACTGACATGCATACAACACACACACACCTCCCACTGTTGTAACACGCCACCCTCTCCTAAGCTCCGGGATCTCTCAAATTCCTGCATTGTCACTTTACCTGTGAGGCAGGCCAGAGAAAGGAGACTCTTTCACATTTGCCCATTTCTTCTCTAAAGTGTCTCAGAAACAGCTTGGGAAGCAGAAAAGCTGTTAGGGGAAATTGTCCCCCCATCCTCTCTGTCTGGCAAGCACAGCTGTATAACAAACTGAATGCGCTGCTGTTTTTCAGTCTTTCTAAAGAAGGAAGAGGCAAGCGGGGTTTTGCAAAGGCAAAGACGAGCCAACAGCATCTTCGAAGAGCTAAAACTGGGGTCACTAGAGCGAGAGTGCATAGAAGAAAAGTGCTCCTATGAGGAAGTAAGAGAGATTTACGGAGATGTCGAAAGGACAGTAAGTAACACAGGGCTGGGTGAGCACTCATTGTCATAAGGACTCTTCCTTCTCAAGGGTGTGCTTTGACGCTTTAAACCACCGGAGTTAAAAAAGCACTTTGTGTCCTGCTGCATGCATTTTTCTTTTATATTTACAGGGGTACACAGCAGCAGTGAGCTGCAGGATGGCACACTGCATGGGCAATCCCAGGCAGTACCCATCATGGGGATGGTGGCAAAATGGATGCTCTCTAAGTCATCTCCCCAAACCCCCAGTAATGCCTGCCCTGACAGTACTTTAAATTATTGTACTGTGCAACACCTTTTTCAGTCAGTCCCACCTCAGCTATACAGAGCTTATTTATGGATGACCCATTTACGCACGTTAAACAAGGCCCTTCTCTATTAGTATATGAAAATAATGTACAATCTAGAAAATAGAATATTTTATGGATATTAACTGTCACAAACTATACAGGCAGAAGCAGCATCACTCTGACTGTCTGTAACCCATCCTGTGCAACAAGAGCTGTAAGACCTGAGTTGATTTTTCTTTGATTAAATCTTGCATCTTTTTCTTCCAGGAAGAGGTCTGGCGCTCCCATTTTGGTACGATCATTCAGGATGTTCTAACAGCTGTGGAACACTTCCACTGCTGCAGCTCTTTGTGTGAGCTGGACTGACACTGAATGTTTTACAGACCCTAACGAGTGTGCCTCCAACCCCTGTCAGAATGGTGGGATTTGTGATGACCAGTTTCAGGATTATGTTTGCCGCTGTCCTGTCGGATACGAGGGCAAAAACTGTGAAAAAGGTCAGCTGTGGCATAACTTAACAAAATAAAAATGCCATTATTAATTCGAATGCAAGGCATTGAGATAAACAGTAGCAATCATTATAATTCTGGATTTGAACTTGATTATCCTCATTGGGCCCTTCCAACTTGGGATATTCTGTGATTTTGCAGCATTGTAGCTGTGACAGCTACTGTTCACTCTGCTTTCAGTGTTGCATCATGGATCTAACCAGACAGCAGTCAGGCACTGCAAGCCAGAAAGATACTTATTGCCCTATAATGACTTTGGGAAAAAAAAAGAAAAATTGCCTTTTGTGTACCATCTGAGAGAAAAGGAGGAACTATTTCTTACTCAAGTGCTGAAGTTACTTTGACTTAGAAGCTCGATGCAGTATGTAAGTGCGAAATGCACTGCATATGCATGGTACAAAGCCCAAAGGGAAGGACCCAGTGGTTTATGAAGTTAATACACATCTTTCCACTGATTTCAGAGAACACTGCACACTGAGTGTTACATCCTCAAAACACACAGAGCCTGGACAAGGGCTAGGCACTCCTTCACTCCTTAAGTCTAGGCAGGCAGTCTCAACAGTCATCCCAGAGCATCCTCCTACTAAATGGCAAAATACCAGAGTTATAATTTTTCAGTCATATATTACAATGGTTACCACACAATTCCAATACCTCCATTATTGAGACAGCTCAGGTACTGTATAAATGCTGACTGATTTAATTTTAGGTATATATTTCTTAAGCAAAGCCTATTCCTCCCTAATCCCTGGAGATCCAGGCCTACCTAGCTTTTGATGGAAGGTGCTTTTTGATGAAGCTGCTCTGCATAAATCACAGAAATCTTTTTTCCCGCCTTGCTTTCCTGACAACATTCCAATTGCAAGTTATCAATGTTAAGCACAAAAATCCAGGTCTTGAAACCTAAATGGTCTTTCTGTGACTTCAGCTGCGGCTGACAAACTGAAGTGCATTTTTGACAACGGTGGCTGCAAACAGTACTGTACTGACAGGCACTCCAAAAGACGACTGTGCTTCTGTGATGATGATTACACTTTAGCGAGTGATGGCGTGTCCTGCATCCCTCAAGGTAAGACACTACTAACCCGATGCTAAGTCTAAGCCAGCTCTGGAAGAAAAGTTTTCAATGTGTACACGTCAGGAGGTGCAATGCATAACCCTCAGATACCAGCTCCTCACCTCTTCTCCATGGGCAGAGTCCCAAATCATACATCTGGATTCTGGTGCAAGTTACCCACCCTAGAAGAGCAGTTGTCAGAATGCCCACCAAGCAGAGATCCTTCCAGACTTCTTCCTGGCCCCAGAGGTCCACTCCTCTGGAATGTGGGAAATTCAAGTTTGACCATCCCACCTGCTCAGAGCCAGGAGGAAGCTGAACCCGTCTCTTCCTTTGGGAGCACACTCACCACTAGTTGAGTAGAAAAGCACTGAGCAGTGGAGAAAAGCTCCTCACCAGGTGATCTAAGTAAGGCAGGGCAGCAGGTGGTCAGGGATTTGGGGTCAGGCTGAGGGGTAGCTGGTGAGTGGAGGGGCTCTGGGCCTCACAAGTCCTTTTTTTGTATTAGCTTACACCCACAGCAGGAAAATATTTTGGGACCAGAACTGTTTTAGTGTTGTCTCTCCAATCTGAAATTGTGACTAGATTTTATTACTATATTTATTTCAGTACAGGAGTCAAGAGAGGAAGAGGCCTATTAAAACCAAAGAAAAACAGTTGTTATTTATTTTCTTTCTTTCTCTTTCTTTCTTTCTTTCTTTCTTTCTTTCTTTCTTTCTTTCTTTCTTTCTTTCTTTCTTTCTTTCTTTCTTTCTTTCTTTCTTTCTTTCTTTCTTTCTTTCTTTCTTTCTCTCTCTTTCTTTCTTTCTTTCTCTTCCTTTCTTTCCTTTCTTTCTTTCTTTCTTTCTCTCTCTCTTTCTCTTCTTCCTCTTCTTTTCCTAGTTGCTAGGAATAATACACTTTTGGCATTCCTGTAGACACTATGGCTAGATATTTCTTTCACTCATCTAGCAAGGTAAATTTCAACTGGGACTACGGTAGTGCAAGTTAATAATTTTGCCAATACATAAGCTGGCACCTGACTCTACTGCAGACGCCTACTTGAAGTACTTTATTAGAGGAAAAGGAGACCCCTGGGGATAGGAACATAACAACATAATGGACAGAGCTGCAGGGAGCATGCAAAGTAATTCTGAGGGGTGATGCCCCCCTACACACACCTCAATGGGGCACTCATGCAGAGAGCTGGTAATGACAACCTAGCTCTCAACAGCAGCAATTTCATTAGGAAAAAATGTCCTCTAATGTGCTTACCCCTTATTAACAGATTCTGCAATACCACGTGATGGGAAAGCTGCTTTTGTTAAAAGTTAAGAACAAAGAACTCAAAATTCCTCACAGGCTTTTCAGTGCATCTTTCCCTGCAAGGAAGATGTATTTGTTGCTGCTTGCTTCTTGGGGACCAAAATAGCCACAGAACTGACCGTGTGTTGCAAGTAGAGAAAACTGTGTAACTGCCAGGCTGACAGTCCCCTCACTGTCCCTGTGTCATCTCCCACAAGGGCCCAGATTTGTGTTGCCCTACACACAGCGTTAGAGGCTATGGGTGTTATGTGTTATGTCTGTTCTAATCTTTCACCAGCTGCCACCAAAAAGCTAGTCCCGTTTCTCCATACCTCATGTGCACCTGTAAAACCCTGATGCTGCCTTCATGTCAGCTGAAGTACTTAGAGACCCATGGAGTTGTTGCATGCCGCTCAGCCGAGACTATAGGACCCTGGCTCCCAAAGAGGTAGAAAAAGAGCACTCTTCCTCACAGTGTCATCACAGAGTGACTGCCAGACAGAGGGATGATGCGTTCAGTTACAGCACAGACCCCCGAGGGTAGACCTTCCCCTTTACAGGAAAACTTGGTTGGGTGAAGGATGTACTGAAAACACCAAGACCCTCTGCACTGCAGCTTACTGCAAGTTCAGTCAGGATTTGGTTCCCTTTAGTGCCAGTCTTCACGTGCTGGCTCAGGCAGAACACAGAGATGCGCAGTCCGGAAGAATCCAGCATGCTCTGGACACAAGAAAACAAGGCAGTCTGGGAGAGGCATACCAGAAGACAGTGTCTGCTCTTAGGACATCTTTGGCTCTGCCCAAACAAAGGATGGCAAGATGTACACCCCATGATTAAGCCTCTGTCTCACCCTGCCGTGGATGCTGTGCACTTGGTACAACTGACAATGAAAATGTGTAGACTGCAGAGCTTGTCAGTCACTGCTGCCCTCCAGCCTGCAGCCTACCTCACTGTGCTGACATGCACCTTACCCAGGTTAATTGTTTGCAAAGACCTACGGTAGGTGAATATGTGTCAGTGATGCTGTAAGGGCCTGAACTCTAATTGTGGGAGCATTTCTGGCTGTTTCCAAGCAAAAAAGACTACTTACCTGCTGAGCTGCTGCTTTACATTATTTTTGAGAATCCTTGCTCCTAGAGTAGAAATCAGTTTTTCAGCTAATACAGCTTCACTGAAGACCTTACACATTTTGCTGTGAATTCAGTACAGTAAAATCCCACTTGCTGCCTGTTGTTGTTTTTGTTTGGGGTTTGTTTGGCTGTTTTTTTGTTCTGTTGTTTGGTTTGTTCCCAGTGAAATACCCGTGTGGAAAAATACCAGTGCTGGCAAAAAAAAATTCAACTGCAAGAGCGAGAATAGTAGGTGGTTTAATCTGTCCTCCAGGTGAATGTCCATGGCAAGTGAGTTTTCAAAAATCTTTCATTGCTTTTATTTTTTAAATTTCCTTATGGAATCACTATCTTAAATTCATTGCTTTAAATCTATTATGTTAAAAATTCATAAAAATTGCTATGTCTTGATAACCAAATTCCTTCTTCATCTATAGACAGCAGATCCACCTATATCACTTAGGTACTTTAGCCTTGTTCTGGAGTACCTGGTTGCATAGGAGTAGAGTGGTAGCAAGTTGTCTCTGTCTCCTCACCCTTTAGTCCTTAACTTTACTGCCGGCAAGAATTTTAGTTGCAGCTTCCAGGGATACACTCTGGGCCATAATAGGAAGAGTCCATACTACAAGATGAAGAAAATGTCAATGGGAAGACTTCCCCTGCTAAGTTCTCCATGCAGTCAGCATGGTGTTGTCGAACACAGTTGCATAAAGGGACAGAAAAAAGCAATATGAAATCCATCTCTACTGAGATTTATGTCAAGCACATTTGATGTAAGCCATAAATTTGCTTTATGTTGGCAGGCCCTTATAATACAGGATCAGAGAGAAAAGTGTGGTGGTGCCCTGCTTTCCCCAGAGTGGGTGGTCACTGCAGCTCACTGTTTGGAGTATATGCACCCTAAACAGCTTCGGGTGAGACTGGGTATGTATCTTCCCCTCTTCATCTTATCAGGGTGGTAGCAGATTCTCATCCTGATAAAACCAGATTAGAAGGCTTTGGTAGTACAAGGCAGTTGTCCTTAGAGGTGTCAGACAAGAAACACCCTATATCCTCAACCTTCCAAGGAATCAAGGAGCTACCTGACATGACTTGGAATTAATAACTTTTCCAGGTGAACACAAAATAAATGTCGATGAGAAAACCGAGCAAGAAAGTGGAGTCGCCAGGATGATCATTCATGAAGGATACACAAATGGACAAGTCAATAATGATATTGCCCTCTTGAACCTGGAAACACCGGTGAATCTCACTGACTATGTGGTGCCAATATGTTTGCCTGAGAAAAGGTTTGCTGTGTATGAACTGTCCACCATCAAGCTCTCCACAGTAAGCGGATGGGGACGCCTAATAGATGGAGGTGCCACCTCTTCAGTTCTGATGAGAGTTGATTTGCCACGTGTAAAGACACAAGAATGTGAAAAGGAGACCAATTTAAATATTACAGAGAATATGTTTTGTGCAGGAGACCTGTCTGGGGTTAAGGACTCCTGCAAGGGAGACAGCGGTGGTCCTCATGCTACACAGTACAAGAACACTTGGTTTCTGACTGGGATTGTCAGCTGGGGAAAGGGCTGTGCTGTTGAAGGCAGCTATGGGGTTTACACAAGGGTATCCAAATACATTGACTGGTTGAAGAAGCACATGGACTAATGATGTTGAGCCAGAGCATTTCTAGGTCATGTTATTGCCCCCCAATTCCTCTGTACCATTTTCCTACTGAAGGACTCCTTCATTATCTTAGATATGTGACACATGTCATACCCACAACACCATTAAAGATTTGAAGTGAGCCTAAGTCCTACTTGAATACATAAAATAATTTCCCTCTCAGTGTTGTTTGAAAACTTGTGTATCTTGTCAAGCAGGCACAGAATGACCGTAACAAATCAATGTCCCTCGTGTTCTGCTTCCATTTCTGCTAAAGGACAGAGCTAGATGCTGAGAGAAAGACTGTCAGCAACACATCATGCAGACTATAAGCCTTCCTCCAGCTACCCTCTCAACTTCTGGTAATCAGTGAACTACAGACTTCCTGAGCCAGAAGTTGCTTTAGATGCAACAGTCACAAATGAATGTGTTGTCTGTAAATGTGTGCAATCTCCTTTGAACATATTTATGCTTCTGGCTTTCATAACTTCCTATGCTATGGATCCTGTAATATAATGATGAAATAGCAGGAAAAAAAAATAGAGAAGGGGTTTCTTTTAGCTTACATTAAAGTAGCTTTCTCCCGCAGTTGCAGTGGCAGTGGGGAGATTTGAGGGGGAGGAACTGCAGACAGTCTCCAGGACAAGAAATCTGGGAAAAAGGTTGATTTCATATTTACAGGTCTGCTATGAAAACTTGATTTAAATCTTGTTGCACCAAGCATTATTGCTGTAAGGCTAGTAAATGCACTATTTAACCCTATATTTATAAGTGGTGAAGAATACCACTGATTTATTCTTAGCTTTGCATTGGTATTATGCTTGTAAATACAAAGAGCACAAATTAAAGGGAACGTTTTTTTATCAGTTGTTCAGTATAATCTTAATTGTACTCTCTGTCTAAACCAGAACAGGATAATTGTCTAACCCTCTGCAAAACACTGACCAAAGACCATTCACTAAAGTCTTAAGGCATAAATGATAGAACCTGAAGCTCTCTGAAAACATATACAGTTCAAAAATGTACTTTCTAACCTTAGCATGAAAACACTGAAAAGGTGAGGAAGATAAAACTGAACTAGAGATTAGGAAACAGTTTAACTATCTCATGCAGAATTTATGCTCTAGATTGTTCAAATAATGCAGAATATCAACTCAATCACAAAAGCTTATCAGCAAGTAGGACACAATTGATCATACTCTATTATTAGGGGAAAACATTGTCATTGTATGGTACATATAGCATGCAATACTGAACATCCTATAACCTGCTTCACCGACAGAGAAGAAAGTTATACTGTTCATTTAAGTAGTGAACTGAACTGGGAAAGGCAGGAAATTTCAGAGACCTGAAAAACAAGAGATGTTACAGTATGCAAACACGCACTAGAGGTTCTCCTTACTCCTAAAGAGTGTCCACTCTCAAGGAGAAAGCTGTAAGTAGTGACCAGCAAATAAAGCCTCATTTTCACTTAGATGAAGTGCTCGGCACTGTAAAACCATCCCTGATGACCCCTCAAGGTAGAATAGCTTGTGTTTTTCAGGATTCACAAGATTATTTCTCCTCTGTAACATTCCAGTGAAAATACTGACATTTATGAACAAATCATCTTGCAGAAAAAGGGTAAAACGCTGAAAGAAATCAGTACTAATAATGGCTGTACAAAGTGACCTTTTCAAACAAATCTGGGTTTTAGATATATATTTTAATATAACAGCCTGCTTAAGCAAGCCAAGAAGATAAAGGAGACCTGATGGCTGGCTCTAGAAGCACCGAAGACGTGGCCTCCGCAGCGCACTGTGAACTCCCCGCAAGAAAGGGGAGATTGAGGCCAGCTCCCGGCGAGCGCCCGGCCGAAGTCGCTGGTCCAAAGCGCGGAGCCAAGAGGTTACGGTGCTGGATGTGGGACCCACGGCTGGGAGCAGCAGGGATGCCGGCTGCTGGGGGCTGGGAGCCCGGCTTCGCCCAGAGCCGGGCCGGGGCCACGCCAGCTTATTCAGGGGACAATTCACTTCCCTCCCTCCAAAATAAAAGGTGCAATTCAAAACTAAACAAAACAAAACCCCACGCTGCCTCGGGCTTTAAAAAAACCAAAAGAACAAAAAGAAGAGGAGCCTCATCCCTCCGACTGAGAAATTCCGCCGCGGCTGTCACCCTGTCCCGGCGCTTCCGCTATTTCTGGGCAGGGTGAAGCAACGCTGCTTCAGTCTCACCCCGCCCGAGGGGGTGAAGACTTCGGCTCCCGTCTGCCCCGTCCGTCCCGTCCGTCCGTGCCGCCGGCGCGGCCCCGGCAGCGGCATCCGCGGGGCGCCGCGCTGCCATGGCCGGGCGTCTGCTGCTCCTCCTGCTCTGCGCCGCGCTGCCCGCCGAGCTCCGCGCTCAGGGAGGCGGTAAGGCGGCTCC
>VXBT01013266.1:0-27020 GCA_013400235.1 Oriolus oriolus
AAGGAGATCAGGTTGGTCAGGTAAGACCTGCTTTCCCCAAACCCGTGTTGGCTGGGCCTGATCCCTTGGTTGTCTGGCATGTGCTGTGTGATCACACTCAAGATGATCTGTTCCATAAACTTTGCCAGCACCAAGGTCAGGCTGACAGGTGGGCATCGCATTAGCCAACCTCCAGTTGTCCCAGACCTCCTTGGTTATCCAGGACTGATGATGAATGATGGAGAGCAGCTTGGCAAGTGCTTCTTCCAGGTCCCTTAGTACTCTCAGGTGAATCTCATCCTGTTCCATAGACTTGTGAGTGTCTAAGTGGCACAGCAGGTCACTTACAGCCAAAAATGCATTTCACCTATCAGGACAGATGGATCCTGTCAGACCCTGTCATACCTTGTGCCTCAGAAGTTATTCCATGTTTATGAAACCTGAAGTTTTGGTGAAAACACCAATCCTAGAGCTGGTATTTTTGTAGAATGAATAGCAGGCAGACACCTTTTAATTGACAGAAAGAAGGGTTATATGCATACTGAATTCATTCTAGAGTTTTCTTGTGGTAATGACTACCTTAGTCTTTCTATCTGTTTTCTGAAGAAGCTGGTAGAAAAATAACGCTGCCGTTCTGAATTTTGAAATTCCACTTGTGCTGGAAGAGATATATTTGCTTTTCAGCAGTTCTAGAACATAGATGTTCCTTTCCATAAAACATTCCACTGGCTCTGGCTACATACTAGATTAACTGTTAATCTGGTATTATCAGTGGACAATTTCATCTCTGTAATCTGTCATTTCTCAGTCAGGTTTCTTACTGCTTTTTAGTAAACATAAAGCTAAACAATATGTAACATGTGAGCATACTCTTCAGTGACCTTAAACATTGTATGGGCTGATGCTGTGTGAAAAGGCTCCTCAGACTGGAGAACATTTGCCTGGCTGTTTATTCTGAGGAGGAGGCTTTACAGGATAAAGGAAAGCTTAGTTTTCTTCACTTAATCTCTTGGATGTCTGGTAAGGTGTTGGACAGGTCCCAGAGTCTGTCAGTCTTGAAAATACTTAATTGGAAAAAAATTGGAGAAATTAAGGGGGAAATTAGCATATTTTTGTTCACTGGTTTGGGGGTGTTTGGTTTGTTGTTTGATTTTTGGTTCTGTTTGGTTTTTTTTAGTAGTCACTACAAGTCGAAGTTTATCATTACTTAGAGGTAGAGGATCTTTTAGATGAGAATGAGACTTGCATGATACAACAGTGAAATGTTGCCTAGTTGACTGGTAGGATATTTTGTTTATCTTTTTTTAGCTGTACCTAGTTGTCAGATTATTATTCGTATTTTATATTTATAAATGTTGGGACTTTTTGCAGAAAGTGAAACTAAAGGCTTCAGAGGATGCCAGGATTAGATGGTAAACAAACTGACAGAAATAGGACTGAGACTGTTGTCTGAATATGTTCCTGGGCAGTACACCATGTCTTAACAAAATGGGTACTACATACTACTGCATCAGGCAGCTGAGTTTCTGCTGTAGCATTCAGAGTGAATTAAACAGGTATGCTCAGAAAAGAGAAGGATGATTGCCACAGTAGAGAGTTGTATTCCTTGAGAAATTTTGGTTCCATCAGGTCTTTACTCTCAGAGAAGGAATTTCTGTGCCACAGTTAAGCTGTGTGAAGCAAAAGTCATCCTTCTAAACGGAGAAACAGACTTGAGAGAATAAAAAATTCAGCTCAGATGTACTTTGCGCGTGGAGGAGACAATGGAGCAGGGTAGCACATCTGGTAATACGTATGAATGAAAGCTCACAGTTTTATACAAACCCTAAAGGCTGTTTCCATTAGATGAGCTCTTGGATTATGATAACTTTCTTTTGCCATGTTCATTGAAGAATTTGGTGTTTAACACAGAGCCACTAGCCATGTAGAACAGAGTTCAGAGAACACAAGACATGTTCTACCTAAAATGTAATTAGATGTGTTGTACTTAGGTCAGCACAGAGCAGACTACAGTTGGTGTCAGCCCCACTGAGAAGATGGTGTCACAGCACATGTGGAAATGAGCCGGTTGAGGACACAAGATCCAGAATAACTTTGCTGTCCAAACATAGTGCTAGAACAGGTTGTTATCGATACACCTGAACCTCAGTCCTGTTGATGAGTGGTTAGACAACATGATGAGCCACCAAATGAAGTCAGACTCCATTTGACAGCATCTTTCCTTATTCTTGCAACCCGTGCATCTCCTGTGTGTTAAATCTTGCACTTTTCTGACCTTGTAGGAGAACTTCAATGCACTATGAGGTAAAGGTTAGTACAGCCAAAAAGAACTGCTGACAAAGATGTCTGCTGATCCTCAGTGCTGGCATAAAGATGTGAGGAATAGGGGCAACCCTCAACAGTATGGAATTGTTAGATTGACTCAGCTGTCTTATTGCATCACAGAGTTTCTTTTGTAATTATGTATTTTCAGAAACCAGAGTCTTGTGAGCACAGGAAGCTGGAGAACAAGTATCTTCTCTGTGATGTGCAGGGTAATGGAGTGGGAGGGCAAAGAGGATGGACAGAAGGGGGCAATCTAAAGACACTCTTGAACTTTGTAGAGCTTACCACCCCAGCCCTGAGCACGAGCTGAACCTGAACAGAGGACAGTAGGGATCCTTTAGTCTAACAACAAAAGATAATACAAAAATATACCCAGTATGACTTGTATTCTAACGATTCAGTTAAATATGGAAGAAATGACTACCAGAGACAGAATCACTGAGGCTGGAAGGGACCTCTTTTTATTACCTAATGCAACCCCTATGCTCATGCAGGGTCACCTGCAGTCTGTCCAGGTCTGTGTCCAGTCATGTTTTTAACAATGGACATGCTACGGCTTTTCTTGCCAGCATATTCCGGTCCTGTTCCGGCTTCCCAGTTAACATGAGACTTGGCTGAAAACAAGCTTTTTGATGTGTTCTTTTGTTGTTCAGGGTAAGAAGATAGGTATCATAGCTTCCCATGCAAAACAATTAATTGCATATCAGACTAGAAGCTGTAAAAGCTGGAGTGGATTCCAAGGATTAGCTGTAACTGGATGATGTAAGAAGCTTCCACATCCTTGTAAGGAAAAGCTCCTTACTGAGTGATGCCATCCTGTGCAGTAGGGATCTTCAGCCTTTTAAGAACATTGGCCAAGTCTGGTTTTTTTCCCCAGAATTGGTTGCTCTGGACAGATATTCAGCAGCTTGGTAGCTTAAACTCTGTTGCTTTCAGAAGCAGCTACTTGGAAGAACAGGGAGGAGTTGAATGTTAATGTTGAAGCAGCATCTCTGCATTGCCTGGGGAGAGCTGTACTGTAGAGGGATGGGCAAAACCAGTGGGACCTGAGGTTGTGGTGGCTGCCACTGACAGAGAAAAGATGCTGTCAGCCAGTGTGTGGATGCAAGGTACTGCTGATCAGTGCCAGAAATACCTTCCTCACTGCTTTGAGCTGCAGCTTGCTAGTTGAACTTCATGTACTGTTGAGGAAAGTCAGGCAGATGAGAGCTGACTTCACACTGAAGTGTTTGTCTAAGGAGCCTGTCAGTAAAATGTGTCTGTGTACAGTCTGTGGTATGTGTGCCATGGTAGTTGGCTTCTGTGTTGCATATTTAAATCAGATCTGAAAGAGCTCCTGCACTACACTTCTGACAACTTCTTCTCATTGAATCAGAGTGATAGTTCTGATTTGTATTTTAAGGCCATCTTTGAGAACCTGCCCAGGAACCATGGAGCCAGACTTTCTGTTTGCCACATAAGACGAGAGACTGTCACTGACATTAAATGCTAAATTCCATTGTGGGTTTTCCTTTCCCACCTTGTAGAAGAATGGCAGAAAATAACTGCATATGCTAGTTTGAATGTAACCTTGACAGTGAAGGACATTTACTCTGAATAGAAACTCTCATTTCAAGGATGTGTTTTTTCCAGTTCATTCTTGGAAACTGTTGATGCTCCAGGAGGTTACCAGCGTATGATTATCACTGTACACGCAATTAAAGAAGGCTGGCTTTGGAAAGGGGTATTTTCTTTAGTTTATATATGTTAGTGACAACGTTTTTTGAACGTTGTCAGGCATATTTGTACAAAGCTGTTGTTCTACCAACACATACAGGAGCATGTCTGCCTTTGTCCTCTCTAAATGTGTGTGTCAAAACAAGTGGACTTGCTCTTTTACATTCCACTCAGTTTCAGTGTCAGTATTTATCTTGGGAGTATTTTTTTCATTTGAAGTTTTATTATTTGAGTCTCCAGGTTTCAGTTTTTAAGAGCTCTGTTATTCAAGTGCAGGACAAAAATATTACTCTCCTGTGTAGAACGACTTCACTCTCTGTTGCCCTGACAGTAAATTCTGACAGTTGTTGCCTCTGCTTTGTGCTCTGTAATGGAGAAGTGACAACAGGCATGGTCGCAGAATCACAGAATATTCTGAGTTATAAGGGACCCGCGAGGATCGTTGAATCCAAGTCTTAGCCTTGCACAGGACATCCCCAGGAATCACACCATGTGCCTAAGCTCTTGAGCTTCTTGAGCTCTGTCTGGGTTGGTGCTGTGACCACTTCCCTGGGGAGCCTGGGGAGCACTGTTCCAGTGCTCAGCCACCTTCTAGGGGGAAAAAACCTTTTCCTGATATCCAACCTAAACCTCCGCTGACACAACTTCAGGCCATTCCCTCAGATCCTGTCATTGGGCACCACAGAGAAGAGATCAGTGCTTGCCCCTCCTCTTCTCCTCACATGGAAGTTGTAGACTGCAACTCAGTTTCCTCTCCTCCAGGCCGAACAGACCAAGTGGCCTCAGCCGCTCCTCATACGGCTTCCCCTCAAGGCCCTTTTCTACCTTCACTGCCTCTCTTTGGATGCTCTCCAATTGCTTAATGTCTTTCTTGCACTGTGGCACCCAGAACTGCCCCCAGCACTCGAGGTGAGGCTGCCCCAGTGCAGAGCAGAGCGGGACAATCCCCTCCCTTGCCCGGCTGGCGATGCTGTGCCTGATGTACCCAGTACAGGGTTGGCCCTCCTGGCTGCCAGGGCACTGCTGACTCATATTCAGCTTGCCANTGCAGAATCCAGCGCTTTCCCTTGTTAAACTTCATACTGCTGGTGGTTGCCCAGCCCTCTGATTGATCAAGGTCAGTCTCTAAGGCCTCCCTGCCTGTGAGGGAGTCAACAGCTCCTCCCAGTTTTGTATTTTCTGTGAACTTGCTTAGTACCCCTTCTAAGGGTTGCTAAGCTTGCAAGTCATTTATGAAAATGTTGAAGAGGGCTGAGGATGGAGCCCTGTGGAACCCCACCAGTGACTGGTCTCCAGTGTGATGTCACCCCATTCACTGTAACCCTTCATGCTAACCAGTGAGCAAGTTGTTCACCCATCCCATGATCTGTTTATCCAGCCGTGTGCTGGATGTTTTGTCCAGAAGGACACCTTGAGAGCCACTATGGAAAGCTTTACTGAAACGCAAAAAGATTATATCCACTGGATCATCTAGGTGGGTTATGGTGTCATAAAATGAAATTAAGTTTGACAAGCAGGACTTTACCCTCATGAAGCTGTGACGAATGACTGTGTTGTCTTTCAGGTGCTTTTCAATACCTCCCAGAATAATAATGTGCTTGCAGAGCTGGCCTGTCAGCCATAGTAATGGGAAGTACCTTGAAGGCAAATCTATAAATTCAACAGCAAACCTGGTTGAGATATTTGTGCTAAAGAAAGGGTGGCTGTTTTGAAGTGCTGCTCATAAGTGAAGCCATTTGTATGTTATAAAAAGTGGTGTTATGTGGCCTTGAAGGTGACGTGATTCCTGGAGATGTCCTATGCAGGACCAGGATTTGGACTTGGTGATTCTTGTGGGTTCCTTCTAACTCAGGTTATTCTATGATTCTGTGATTCTAGTGGTGTCAACCTGTGCTTATTTATACTGAAGTAATCTGAAACGATTTACTGAAATAGCGCTTTGCTGTCTCTAAATGGTTTGTGCAGTCAGCATATCCAGCCTCTTCAAAACTGAACTTCAGTGCCTAGAAAACCCCAGAGCTATTATTGGAAGTAAGAGGCTTAAAGATCTCTGAGGATCTTCTCTCCTCAGTCTGCTGCCAGTCTTTAGTGTGTAAGGGTTTATAGTCCTGTCAGCAAAAAAAAGCTCTGTTGTACCTCTGTTTAAAGAGCACTAGCCAAGAGAAGGGATGCATTAAGGTAGACCTCTGCATCCAGCTTCTTCCAGGATGAGCTGCCATACATTCCAACACAGCCTTCTCAAACAAATTGTTTTCTTAATAATGTTAAATATTTTCTGGAGCTGAAAGTTTCCTTGGCTGGTCATGTAAACAAATTCCTCAATCTTGTGCATGGACACATGGGACATTCTTATAGATTCCTCTCTATCTAGGATGTCATTATCTGCCAAGATGGCGTGCTCTGATTTTTTTTTTTGTCCATGTGACTTGATACTCTTTGGTCTCCTGACCATGTATCAAAACCTTTGCAAGGCTTTGGTAAGTTTTTTGTTTGGTTCTATTTTTAACTGAGCTCCTTTCTTTGCCTGTGGTACAAAGGGCACAGTAAGATTCCTCATATCAGACGGTGCAAATATAGGTGTTCTCTGTCAGGAATCATTGAAAGCATCTTTGGTCCTTCTAGATTTCACTGCCAGACATGTTTTATTGTCTCTTATATCAAGCTGACTAGCAGAGATGCTCAAGAACTTTACTCTTATGTCTTATTATTGCAGAAAGTATTTCTGTTTTAGTTTTTCACTGATAGAGAATAATTTAGGCATGCTACCAGGAATGTGTGAGGGTTCTCTAACATGGCTAGTATTTTTTGTATCTATGAAAACCATTTCTTTTGTGTTGTGCCTAGTGTTCATGGAAGTTGACCAAGACCTATTCCCGATAACTGTTTCACAGCTTGTTTTGGCACCAGCCTAGACAACGTAATGCAGAGCAAGTGTATGGAAATGCACTTATATAGTGCATTTCCTGACTTAATTCAGATCATCATGTGGCAATTTGGGCTGAGTGTGATGAGGTGTACGTAGGACAAAATACATGGTTCTAGACACAGCAAAGGCCATTTACATTTTGTTCAATGTATTGTAGCTCAGTGTTTGTTTATTGCTAGTGTTATCCTGAAAATGAGTGATGTGTGTTATTCTTTTTCTGGAACATAATACCTGAAGACTTGTTCATTATACTTTGACTGTATTTTGCTAGGGCAGAGCTGCAAAGAATTACTTGGGCAAGGTTTATGAAGTTCTGATGGGTATGGACATCAATAGTGTGGAGGTGAATGCTACCCCTGAGTAGTAGCAAGTAATTCAGCCGCTTCATGTTTTTTCATTGATCTGCTTTTGGAAATGACTTTGATTAGAGTTGTGTCCTCTGAGGAAGGAACTTTAAAGTGGAGCTACATAAACCTTAATAACTTCCTTTATTGTTCTTGCTTTGAGGCCAATGTGAAAACACTAAGACCTTTTGTTATCTCAATTATACATAGATTCCTGCTAAGCTATGGTTAGATCAATCTAGGTTTAAACTGCAAAGCTTTAGGAAGCAGGATTTTATTGTGAGTTTGTGGCTACAGTTCTCAAATGGTACTCTTAATGTTGTGACTTCAGACTATGTGATATGCTTATTCTTGAACTTAGCAAAGGGTGGAGACATAGGGTCTGGCAAAATACCTGGTTCTGAAGGAGGCTGGGGGCATGATTTAAAAGGGTCTAATCAATTTTATTATGAAATTTATTATGAACCAGAAATTTCTTCCTTAATTTCAGAACTTTTGTAAAGAAAAATAATTCCCTGAGCATGACAGCAGATAGCCTACCTGACAGCACTGCCTGGCAAGTGTCCTCTTGTTTCTGAAGTATAGAATCAAATCTCCTTTCCCTCAGCAAACTGAGACAGAAACTTCTGTTTATGATCTGCTTACCTCTGGGGAAGTTTGGGGAGGTTAATGTGCAAAAGATGTAAACTTGTGAAGGGTGTCACCATCTTCTGGTCCTCCTAAGAGGAAAGAGAGCCTGTACTTCTTTTGGAAGCAAGTCCCGGTTGTATTGCATAGATTAGATATTTGCCCATTACTGATGTAGTCATATGTGTTTGGTACCCTTCAAAACAGAGGAGGAAGCATTACAGAAAATACTAACCTGTAGTAACTACCTCAAGCTTAGTTCCTTGTGCATGTTCTCTTCAAAGTCTGTATAAAATGCATGTTATAAAAGTGTAATTGGCAAAGCAATTTAGTGTTAGAGATGCAACAAATTATTGACTCTATTTTTTGTTTTCCAAGGTGGAGAAAATACACAGAGGTGATCAGATGGATGGACTTCTTTATCCTGCTAAGAAAATACCACCAGTAGCAAAAAGGGATGCTGAGCAAGAAAAGGCATCTCAGAATGTTACTTCATCAAAAGCAGACCCTTTGTTAAAACCAAATATGGAGACCACACCTGCATCACTTAGTAGTGACGTAAAGGAGAAAGTTATTAGCATCTTGCTGAAGTATTCCAATGGTCTTTGGGCTCATGCACTTCCCAAAGTGTACCAAGACGCTTACCAAGTAAAATTTCCCGAAGACATTCTAAATAATCTAGAGTTGCTGTCAGATGTGTGTGTTGTGGACTATGTATCTGAAGCCCCCAGAAAGGCAATCCTCTATGCTAAACCCCAAAGATGCACTGATGAAAATCTGAATGTCACTGAGAAAGTCAAGAGGCATGATGGTGTGAAGGCTGCAGCTGAACAGCAGTATGAAGAATCCAAGGACCAGTATCTAGAAAACATAACTGTTCCTTCTCTAATCATTCCATCGGAAGGATCTGTGTCCATCATGGTGCTAGACCTGAAAAACACTAATGAGGTCCTAATTAGGCAAGTGTGTATTTTGGAATCTACCTTTTTTGCTTTATTTATAAATCCACATGCTCATATTGTGCAGGTCTGCCAGAAAAGAATAGATGAACAGGAGGTTTCAGGACTTTTACGATTTACTTTGCTAATGAAAATTAAGAATCCTTTTGTTTGTGTGTTTAAATCAAAATTTTCTGAAAATTTTTCCATCCTGAACTGATCACTTACATCAGTAGCTTTAGCTTGTCTGAGAATCAAGGCAGATTTGACTTGCCATTGGAAGACCTTATAAAATAATCCTACTACAACATAAAATAGTATTCAGATATTACTGTTGTGCTTATTAAAATACTTTTACTTCTGTAACTGATTTGCAATAACTAGGCATGACTTAATTGTACTGAGATTCCACTTTTGGAAAGATGAGCTTTCATTCAGCAATAAACTACTAGTGTTTCTTGATTTGGTTCCTAATCAGCCCAGTCTTAGGGGAACAGTGTAAGAAGTGGATTGTTACATTACATCTCTTACTTCAGCCTGCTGTGCACATGTGACTTAACTCTACAAAACTTTCTCCTTTTTCCTGTACACCTTTTAGTTCTGGCATAATTTATAACTTACTGTATGTGTGGAGTAATAGCTCTTAGCTTTCTAGTCTATTATTTTAATGAGGTTTTCACTAAGTATGTGGGATGAATGCTTTGATTACCATGGATTAAAATACTATATGACACTGGTGAGCTGAGGGTGGTTATGTAAAAATTTCTCTACAAATTTTGTTTCAGTTCCCAAAATTTTGAACCATGTTTTTCTTGGACAGTACTGAAGTTTCTCAGTTTGTCAGCTCTGTGTAGGTACATGATGATAATTAGTGATTTCTTGGTCCTAGTTACAAAAATTACTGCTCAGGGTTATTCATGTACTTCATGGGCAAGGTCATTTTCCTGATGTGATGAAACTAGCCCTGAAGGGAAAAGGGTTTTTTGCCATGACGAGGAAATGTTCGTGTAGATACACAGAGAGGAAACAGTGCATAAGCTCTTCTTTTCTTACACGTCCTACCAGTCTCTGTTTGCTGACCTACACAAGAACTATGTAGCAGCTGTTGGTTGATGTTGATTTTTGCAGGACCAATAAAATCAAGATTCTTCTTTTAGTCTCAGGGGTGGAGCAATATCTCTTCACTTTCTTGGTATGTGGCTAGGTGTTTTTTGTCTGAAACCTTTCACCTGCAGTACTAATGAATGCAGAGTTGAAAGTTTTGGTGCTGTTTCTGTTTTGAGACATGGATCAATTCTCAAGGAATTCTAATGTAGTCAGAATAAAAGTGAGGTGATGGAAACACTCCTAGATACTTGCTAAGCATTAGCGTTGAAGGCAGAGATGATACACTAGGTACTGCAGTTGAATTCTCACAAGAAATAATGAACAAAATAGTGAGTGAGGCAGGAAATTCTGAAAGATTCTACTTTCTGTTGAGCTGCTCCAGCTGTCTATTAGATATCTCTATGAAACAAATGTTAAAGAAACTTCTAAATAGCACATATGTGACTGTCACTCCACTTTATTTCCATTACAAAGTAGATGAATGCTTGCACAGAAACAAAAAGCCTGTTTCCAGGAAAATCACAGTTCCCTGGAATGTGATCAGATTTAACATTACCTTTATGACAGAGTTACCATAGCATGTTACAGTACTGTATCTGCTCTGTTTCTGGGCATATAATCTAAACTGTGTGGTAGAATTGAGCCGTATCACACTCTGTATGAACAAGCTGAAACAGTAACTACTAATACAAATTTGTGGGTAAATTTTCCTTTTGCCTGCTCTAATCTGGCTTGTTTCTGAAGCATTCAGAACTTCCCATTTGGATTTTTCAGAAAGTTTATATACTTGATTTAAGAAGACTTGTGTAACACAAACAGCATTAGTATGAACCATTAGGTCAGCAGCCTTATATCAAGATAAATCTGGAGTATGAGAGTAAACAGCACTTGGTTTTACAGCTAATTTTTAAAGATATTTTAGGTGCTTTGGTTTGGATCAGCCTTAGTGAAAACCAGATTAAGATGGTGTTTGTTAGTGACAGAGTAACTTTTTTTCCTACAGGCCTACTAATGGGAGAAGAGTTTGGACACTAACGTCTTAGAAAATGTATATCATGTATTCATATATGCATGTAAATGTTCTTATGTTTTTATTCAGCTTTTTTGAAGTTGCATCCCAACTCTTGTTGTGTTTTTGGTTTTGGTTTTTTTTGTAAAATATTGTAGGTATGTGGGCAAAGATTATTCTTCCGCCCAGGAGCAAATGGAAGATGAAATGAAAGCGTACTACAGTCAGAACAGTACATTGTCACCACCTCAGTCTCTGACTGTTGGGCAACTTGTTGCAGTACATGCTGAAGAAGATGCCTGGTTGCGTGCTCGGATAATTTCTCTAGAAGACAACAGAGTAAAGGCAAGCAATTACCTCTTCTGGCACTTGGTGAAAGAATTGAGACAAGATGGTTTTTTAGATACACAGTCAATTCTTAAATATGCTGCACTAGTATTCTTTCTTTTCTTGCCCTGAAATGCTTCTGTTTTCAGGTATATGACAAATTAAGACCTTATAGAAGTTGTGTGATTGACAGAATTAAATAGTCCTTCAGGGTTTTTTCCATAAATAGTTTGAGTTTGGGGGTTTTGGTTTTGGTTTTAAAAGGGGCTGGGCCCTATAGCACTTTGGTGCTGAAAATGTACCTTTCATAGGAGGAACGGTTTTGGGGGGACATAGGAGGACAAACGGAAGGACAGCATTCATTTGCTCCTAGATCTTGTCTGAAGTCTTGTACTGAAGTATTGCTAACATGAACATAAATAGCAAAAAAAAAAAGTATATTTTCCGCTTCCAGGCAGATCTGGTGTTTTGGAAGTTACATATGCATTTTTATTAAACCCCATTGACATTATTTAACTCTTCTGCTAAACTTTTTCTGTGCCAAACAGACTGTTCTTGCCATCTGCAGTGAAATTAGAACATACATTAGAAGTATACAAAAAGTTTAAAACTTCTCAATTATTTCTTGTCTAGTCAACATTAATGATACCTCTTCAACAGTTTTCTTTCTTTCTCCAGTTAGGTCACTTTTTACCCAGCCCTGCTTAACATACTTTTAAAGTTGAATCATTTAATAAGTACTGAAATAGCACATGTATTAGAACTGAGTTTTTTCTGAAAGTTACCCTGATACCCTTCAGCTGTAAGTTGGAGTGGGGTGTCAGAACTTGGTTTTGTGAAAGATTGTTGGGTTTAGAGAAGTGGCAAGAAAATTAGTGGCATGCTTGCCTCTAATTTTTCCCTAGTCAGAGCTATCAGCCAAAAGAAGGATACTGCTTTTTTGCAGCTTTTGCTGATTATCCTCTGACAGAGTTCAGACCTCCTTTCAATATTTGCTGTGCAGACATTTTGCAGGATAGAGTTGAGGAAAAAAAAGTTGCAGAAAGTCCCATCAAAGCCTTCTTTCTCTCACTTTTGCTCCAGTTATTTGCTGCAAATCAGTAGTTTCCTGCATTGACTATGGCTTTTGTATCAAAGTAAAGTCAAGCTTAAAGCAAAATTACTCTCTTTATGCTGTAAAAACAATAGGCAAAATTTATAAGGCACCTATGTGGGATTTGACTTTTCAACACTTTCAAAACTTTATAAATAAAAATTGTGACTTTATTACCTTTCTTCATGTGGTTTGAGATAATATATGCTGAATTCTTCCAGCACTGTTCCTATTTAGAATTGAGGTTCTGTAGAACAGTTGTAGAGGATGGTTTTACAGAGATCTTGATAAGGAGGCTTTCCCTGAAAGCATGAAATCAATGGTACTAAACTGGCAAAAAGTAATTTGTCTGTGGCTGCATAGAGAATGCGGTAACTGAATACATTCTCCCTAGACTCAAGAAAACATACTTAAAGTTATATTCATGATCATGTGCTTTTAATTCCCTTTTCCATTATCAGGTATACTATGTTGATCATGGCTTCACTGAGTTTGTTGAAAGTAACAGTGTGTGCAGACTACAGAAACAGTTCAGACTGCTTCCTTTTCAAGCTGCAAAATGTAAACTGGCAGGTAAGAGAAAGCCAGTGCTGACTGTACTCGTGCTTACTGCTATGCTTACTGTTGGCACAGCTTATGGATTGAAGCCTCTGCGAGTCTGAGAGTTCTGATCCTTGTTTGTAATAGTTCTGTATGTGTATGATAGATTTTGTTCAGCACAGCTAGTCTTAGCAGACATGGATATGCATGGAAAGAAGGAAGGATGTGAAGAAGAGTTTTACACAGAATCCTTGATATTAGAATACAGTTATATCCTGTGTTTCTGTAATGGAGCTTAATTGTTTCTGCACTAAACACGGTTGTCTTTGTCCCTTTAATATATGTGAGCCTAAAGAAGTAAAAGGAAATGTTTACTGTTCTGTGAAGCAATGTACACTAGCACATCTTTTTCCATAAATGAGGTATATCTGTTGTGGCCAGATGAGGCAGTATTTCTAAATATGAGCCAATTTAATGATTTTGAAGTGATCCTTCCCCTTTCAGTACTTGCATACTTGCAGACTTTCTAGACTCTGCTGGAATTTATTTACCTTTCTAAAACTAGTAGGCCTTTTAAACTTTTTTAAAATATTCAATTTTAAATATGTGAAATTGCTGTGAATGAGCTTGGCTTTTTTTTGGTGGGTTGGTTTTTTAATACTTGGATGCATTCAATTTTTCTCTACACATTTGCCTCGACTCTTTCTGAAGAGGGTCTTTTTCTTTTCTATTCTGCCCTGCCCTCAAAGATGGCTTTCTTTGATAAAAAGGTAGAAATTAAGTAGAATGCATGTAGTAGGGGTGCAGTACAGCTTCTGTACACAAAAAGGTATGATGTGTCTTACAGGACTGGAAGCCTTCTGTGATGATCCTGTCCTAGTAAAGGCTGTGGAATCACAGACATGCTTCAAGATATTTGCTGTGGAAATACTGGAAAAGAGCGATATTCCTCTTCTTGTTCTCTATGACACTTCTGGAGAAGATGATATCAACATCAATGCTACTTGTCTGAAGACATTGTATGACAAGTCCCTTGAACTGCACCTACAGGTACCATTGTCCTGTTTCTTCCTTAATCTTTAAAAATCATAGACTGCTGAGGTCTTATATGGACAAAAAACAGTACTCAGAAATTTGCTATGTTTTGTGGAGGTTTTTTTTTTTCCCCTTTCTTGTCAAACTCTTACTGTTGCAGGTAGATGCACTATATACCAATGTCAGAGTAACCAGTGTTTTCTCTGATGGGAGCCTGTGTTGCCAAGTGCCATCCAAAGGCTTGTCTAGACTTTCTGAAATACTGCAGAAACTAGAAGACTACTTTCTTTACAAGGTAAGTTTCGTGGTGAGGGAAGTGGTGAAGTCATGAAGCATTTCTCCAAAGAGTACCAATAGTTTTCCTTGCACGTAAGTTCAAGTTTCTGTTGTAGCCATAGACTATTCAAAAAGGCTAAAAATTCTCTTTCTGGTTTGGGGCTTTTGGGGTGCATCTTTCAGTGTGAAAAGTGTCTTTTCATGCTTTCTTTTTCACAAGCACTCTCTAAGGCTTCAGTAACTACTTACAATTTTCCTTCAATAGCTAGAATAGTAACAATATGGCTCTTAATGGGAAGCTTCCAATAGAAACTGCATGAGATTGGTATAAAGCCTGTGGAGATACTGCCATTTTTTTTTTCTGGAAATTTTACATTATGAAGTTAAGGTGCATAAACAGCTAGGTCTGTATAAAGTGACAATAAAAGCAGCATAATCAAGGTCTGTTCTTCTTCACATGGCTTCTTTGGAGAGTCAGTGGCTTTGATCTGATACATCTGATTCTGCATATCTTGTCCTTGCATCCCTAGCTTTTGAATGTTGTGACTAGTATCAATGTCCAAGTGATATATAGGAGGCATTTTGAAAAGTCTTAAGTGGGTTTAAAATAAACATGTGGCAGAGAAGTCTTCAATTCCACCAACCATTTACAGACACATGCAACAATCCTTATTAGACTTGAGAGAATTTAGGCCAAAGAGAAGAAATCCAAAGAGAATCTAATTTGTAAGAATTAAGAGAATCAATTTTGTAGTTCAGCTGAGCCTGACACAATCAAATCGTGCAATGCAAATCCTTGGAGGTCCTGTTAGAACTGCTGCTTGTGAAACTACTCTGTCAGAATGTTTTAGGTGTAGAAACTGAGCTTTAGACCTGTTGTGGGACCATCTGGAAATACTAAACTGAACATGTTTCATTCATCAGGATTCAGTTTCAAGCAAGCTAAACACTGAAAGAAAGTGTAGAAACCCTGAAAGAAAGTGTACAAACCCTAAAATATTTAGCAACACAAAGACATAAAGGAAGGCAGCCATATAGGTGTTTCAAAAGTTGGTATTTGTTGGAGAGAGTACTTGTTATTTTCTTGCTGCTATCAAGGAAAGAGATTGTTCTTCGGATGCTTTTAATATCAGGCTTTGCAGCTTAATTTTGCCTGAGAATTCAAACCAAGTAAGGTGTTGACTGTTCTTCAAATGGAGTTTCACCATCCTTTTTATTGTTTAGCTGTTGTCTTGTTACGTTATTTAGGATTATCATGGTGACTGTCACCCCCATAAGACTTTCATTTGAGTCAGCAGTAAATTTCTTTTGTTATAGATCTCAAGAAACTGTGTGTTCTAGAATATAAGCTAGGACCTTCTTTACTTGTCTGTCATAGCTCTTAACTGCTCTTGCTTTTCAAGTCAAGTAATTGTTGGTGATTTCCTTGTCTGTTTCCAAACATGGCTTTTTACCTCTGGCACTTTGTATTCTCTCAGTTTCCCTGTAAGATACAGATCTTGCAATTAAAAGATTTACCAGTTGGGGAAGCTTAAAGCAATGTGATAAGAAGTGCTTCTAAATCGGGAAAGACACTTTTTATTTGAAACAGAGCTTTTGCTTCTCATTACTGTTTATGCCATGTGTTGCTTTTAAAATGTCTGAGTGCCAGACAGCAATATCTCCATGCTTTTTGACTTCTGTTTTTGTTTTTGTAGCAGCCATCTGAGTTCAATGTACTGCTACCTTTCTGTGGCAAAATCTGCTTGTTTCCTTCCAAAGGAAAATGGGCACGTGTAGAGGTAAGAAGTATTCAAAAAGCAGCTACAGTTCGCCCACATAGAAATGCCTCTTCTTTTTGTTCAACTCAATCAGAATGTTTAATTTCCATGAAATATTTTATAATATGTGTGTGTCACTATTGAGTTTTTAACCTCAAAATTACGCTCTTGCTTTCTTCTTTCAGATAAAAATTATTCACACTAGACGGGCACTTGATGTGAAGTTCATGGATATTGGAACAGTTGCAACTGTAAAAGTATCAGAGCTCAAAGAAATCCCACCACAGTTCCTGAGAGAAGTGATTTCAATACCTCCTCAGGTATGAAGACATGTCAAAGTTAACCTGTATTTGATCTCATGGCAGTGTTTGTAGTGCTACTAGTTCAAGGTTTATGTAATGAAATTCTGTTTTGTTTCGTAGCATTCAATATTGCAGTGTATTTCATTGTGCATCTTTGCCTGAAATAAATCACAGTGTAGTCCTGTGAGTTGGTGGATGTTGTGTATGTGTCATGGTACTGGATTTGCATTTTGCTCTGTCTGTTTGTCAGACATGATTGACTCTGTCAGCATTATTCTCTGAATTGGAACTTATGGACCAGCTTTCGTATTACTTAATTATACCTTGTGTACTTAATTCTGTTCTTAGGCTTTAAAATGCTGTCTGGCAGATCTGCCTCCTAACACTGGCATGTGGACTCCAGATGCTGTACTGTGGCTGAGAGATGCTGTAACAAATTGTCCTGAATTTAGCATGAAGGTAAATAGTCAAAATGCCTGTGAGACCTGAAATCACATAGGCATGTGAAAAGAGTATTGGAAGAACAACTTTAAAAGCTTAACAACTCATCAGATTGATTTTTTTGTTATAGAAGTGTAAAAGTTTGTAACCAGCTATGGGACATAAATTCTATACAAAGTTCTTTTCTTAGGCAATTTGTCATAAAACTTACTTGCTTATTAAGCCTGTTAGAATTTTCTCTTTCCCCCTCTGCTGTGAATTTAGGAACTTTCACAGCAGTTTTTCACATTTTGCTGTCCAAGTCCAAACATGCAGCTAGAGTTATTTTGCCACTGATCAGAAAGGAGCACAGTTGTTCATTTTTCAGCACATAAAAATATGCACCTTCTGAGTTAATCTTGAATTGCTTTTATGCGTCTTGTGAGCAAAGCTTTTTCTCCTTCTAGTCTTTGAAAGCAGTTTTATTTTTTGTTTGCTTTTTCTAATTGAGTTTGTTTTAATATATGCTTTGTATACTTAGAATTTCTCTTCTCTTTGAGATAAAGTTACTTCCATTTGCAGTGTATCCTAGCAAGTTTAACTAACTGAAAACACCCTCCCAAAGGAAATCTATTACTAACTACAGACTAAACAAAGATAATTTCCACTTAACATTTTGATGCCAGATACTGTCAGACACTTTGAAAAAGTGCTTTGTAGCTTTCCTTAACCTTTTTGCTTGCTGTAGTCTAGACCACTAGTCTGAGACTTACACCTGTTACACCTCTGGACACCCTCTGCCAAGACAGTTTGAGTTTGGTGCTAGTTTTTGCTGTATTAAAAAACTGACAGCAGATTTGTGTATGCTTTAATTGCAGAAAGTTTTTATTCCTGGCTAGGAACATCAACAGAAGAATCGCTAAAGGAATATTGCATACTTTGTCAAATTAAAATTTAAGTGCTTTACTATTACTAATGTTAGCATATCTGATGTTAAATAGAAAATATTTTTATGTCAATGCTTGAAAATTACACGATAGAAACCTGGAAACTCTTTTCATCTTTTTTTTTTCATCTAATTTAGCAGGCCTCATTTCCCATAGTGACAGAAAGATACTTTAGAGGATTAGGTGTTACTATTCAATAGTTGTTTAGATCTTTGTGGACACTGGCTACTGATCTTCTGAAAACTAGAATTGTATACACAGTACTGAGATTGAACCTGTTGGACGGAACAAAGCTCAATTCAAGTTTTGTATTTCCTTTAAATTAATGGAATAGCTGCAGGTGCTTTTTATCTTTTTATCTGCTGTGAACGGCTTGTTACCCACAACTTCATTAATGTCTTTGGGAGAACACTGAAAATGTTTCTGTGCATAAATGCAATGAACTGTTGCTGCTTTAGTCTTCTGTACAAAATCAGATGTGCCTTTAATAGTTACTAACTGGATGTAAACTGTTTTTGTGTTCCAAGTTGATTAAACAGGATGCTTCAAAGGGAATTGCACACATCTACTTGTTTGCTCCAGAGAATTTCCCAGACATGGATCGTAGCATCAACAGACAGATCAAAAATGCAGACTTGTGGAAGCATCAGAAAGATGTTTTCTTGAGTGTGACACCCAGTGGGACTAGCTCCACAAAAGCTATAAGTGATGCTGTTTCAGCTCTACAGTTATCTAGTGGGAAGCTGGAGAAGAGTTTCCCTGATTCAGCCAGAGAACCCGGCAGTGCAGTGTCCACCATTGATATGCCTCCTCCTCTACCCTTGCCAAAGCCTGGTGACCTCATGGATATCTACGTCTCGGTGGCCTGCCATCCCGGTCACTTCATTGTCCAGCCTTGGAATGAGCTAAACAATCTGTATGCCCTAATGGAAGAAATGATCTTGTACTACAGCAGGGCAGAAGAGAAACCTGTCAACATTGAAAAAAACAAGCTGTATGCAGCTAAAATTGGAGATGAGTAAGTAGATGCTTAAATTACTTAAAAACAAAATCTTTGAAAGCAAGCTTAGCTCTGCTAAGCTAGGCAAGCCTAGCTTTGCTTAGTCCACATTGTTAACAACGTAGCAGATGTCCAGTGATATCTCAGAGATTAAGGGAGTAAATGAGGTTGCAGTCTCTTCATGCTTCCAGATTGTAGCTGGGATAGTTGACTTTTATTCAGCGAAATCCAGACCTGGGAAGCCTGAGACATGTTGGTTAAGATATTTTGGTTGTGCATTATTTTTTTTGGTGCTTTGACAGTGTGTGAATATGAATTCAAATTGTCTGTTCTTGTTCTCCCCCCTTTTAGGTGGTACAGGGTCATAATAAAAGGAATTCTTAGAAATGGGTTTTTGTCAGTGTATGAGCTGGACTATGGCAAACATGAGTTTGTCAGCATACAGAAAGTACAGCCACTCCTGGATACATTTAGAAGACTGCCTTTCCAAGCTATCACAGCTCAGCTTGCAGGTAGGTATCAAGCACTTGCACTTGTTTTTGTTAAAGTCTTACATCAGTGGGCATATGAGATGAACAGAAATGTAAACTGAACAAAGTCAAATGTTATGTAATTGAGTTTTTTCTACATGTTTATGTGTTCAAAGTAGCTCTGCTTTTATTCTTGGCATAGGTGGTAATGATTCTGTTTAATTATTTTTGTTTGTTTAATTTAATGCACCACTTTAAGTTACAGTCTTTGAGAATGAAGACTGCTTAAACTTTCCCAGCAGCTGCTTTTCATTGTCATAAAATTTATCATTTAAGATGTGAGATATCTACTGTGCAAAAGACACAGGGAAATAAAAACTAAATGTTTTTTGGATCCTTTAATATAACCAATTACTAAAAGTGAAAGTTATGATGTATCTGTTGATAAGAACCTAATGTTCTGATTATCGTAGTTTACATAAAGTTAGGAGCCTAGATGCTGAATTTCTAGAGAATTTTTTCATATGTATCTTGACCCTATTGTAATTTACAGTTCTCCAGTGCATATTTGAAATCCAGAGTTGCCTGAAATATATTGGTTTTCTCAAACAAACAAAAAACTCCACAAGGGAATGGGGCTTTCAATAAGCTTACGTAAGATAATTTCCTTGAGAATATGGGGCATAGAGAGTGTGCATACATCTGAGAGAATTTAAAAAAATAAAACTTGAACTCTCCTTGCTATCTTTTCTTTCCTTTCAGAATTTTTCCTTCATTTCTGCGTTGCGTTCAGATGTATGTGTCTCGTCTTAGCTGCTACTTTCTGAAGCTGTTTGGTCAGCACTGGTCTAGATTTCAGTCACAGAATATGCTTGTTGGAAGTGACAGGCTACGGAGTTAGTGCTCTGTGCCTTCTGTGGATCTGCTTTCCTGCAAAGCCTCAGTGTGACCTTGGGGGTTGCTTTAAACTAGTGATGGGTGATGGATGGATGTGCTGCCAACAGGCTGGGGTCCTTGGAGTGCCGTGCTGTAATGTGACTGATTTCTAGCTGTGGCTGTCTTCTGGAGTAGTACAGGATCACGCTCAGCAAGCCTGCAAGTCATCCACTTTTCCTGCTTCACTGAGTCTCCCAAGTAGCTAGTTAAGTTGCCTCTGAGATGCTTCATATTGACAAAGCAAGCCAACTGAGCCTGGAAGATCAGCAACTATTGTCCTGCTATTCTTCCCCTTTTTTCTTTCTGTTTTTGTGTCTCACACCTCTCAGTCTCTGATCTGTTTCCTTGTAAAATCCCATTTGCTTCCACAATAGCCTGTCCTAGCATTAATTACCCTTTCTTAAGTGTTGATTAACTGTTGGCTTTTAATTCCTTCTGTAATCTGCAGGCAGCTGTATTCCTGTGTTGTCCTATTCGTGGCAAGCTGCTGCTAACAGCAGAAGCAAAGTACTGTCATTTTGCTTTTCTGCTTCTTTTATCCATAAAGTGGCTTTTGGGTATTCCTGCATGATATTTGAGCCCCTGTGTCTAGATGCTGTACACTAGCATGGTCTGGGGAACTGAATCCCAAGTCTGTAGGAGCCACTTATTTCTAGGTGGATTACAGCTATATTCAAAAACCCATTTAGGTTCCAGCAGACTTGACTTTGTGGGATGCTGCTCTGAAAAAAGTAAGAGCAGTTGTGAGGCATTTAGGCATCATTTCTCTTTGTTTCTGCCCTCTGTATGTCTAGTTTGGGACTTGAAGGTTTGGCAGGTGTTCTAGTAACTGATGCTGCTTTGAGACAAAGAAAACTCAATCTAAAGCAAGGCCACCAGGACAAGTAATTCCAGCACCCTCAGGCTGAAGACAAAGGAAATTTGTTTTGAAAGGATCTTTAGTTTCCTTTCTGTTGTGGTTCTTGATAAGCCCTGGTCATGCAAGGCAGCTAATACTCTCTGAATGGCTCAGTGAGTCAGTGCTATTGCTTTTCACTTCTGCAAACATATCCATATCTTTAGACTTCAAGAAAAAATAAATGTCCTAGTCTGTGTAATAATTAAGCTGGTTTGTGTGGGAGATGAGTGAGCTTGTGTTTCTCTTCTAGATTTAAGTTGCATTCATTAGCACTTCAAAATCTGTTTTTCTCAAGTATTTAAACTCACACCACGTCTTTATAAACTTAGATTGGTCTAGTCTATAAATGACCTTCTGTTTTGCTTTACATTTGTCCTAGGAGTGAAAAGCCAGCAGTGGTCAGAAGAGGCATCAATAGTGTTTCGGAATCTTGTAGAGAAGAAACCTTTTGTGGCACAGATACAGGCAGTTAATGACAGCACTAACTCTTGGGATCGAAAAATAGTGACTTTTCTCGTGGACACATCTCTTCCACATATTGATACATGGATTCATGATTTTGTGTCTCAAAGTCTTGTGGAATTTTCAAAGGGTGATTAATCATCACTTCTGAAATGTAGCAGCTTAGCAATAAAATAAGTAACAGGCTTTGAAGAGAAATATAACTACTACATGGCCTTGAAGATATAATGGGGATAAAATTGAAAAATCTGTTTGTTTAACAAGTTTGGGTTCTGTTGACTTCAGTTGACTTTCTGAAAATTTTCACGTTGTTTACTATTGTAATGCTAGAATATTTGAGTTAAATTATTTTAAAAGTTATTTATCAATAAAACAATGTTCCATTTTGTTTTTGTGATCATTCCCTAATTTTGGAGTGCTTTTTATCTCATAGCTATTACTCAGAGCTGTTACAGGGTACTCCTTCCTTTAACAATTGTTTTTTATTGCTGAATTTATTGCCAGAGACATGCATTGTTGTTGAGTTTTTCCCTCTTCCGTAACTTGGTAAGCTTGTTTGGAATACTGCATTTGCAGGGCTGAGCATTCACAGAAGGGTCTGCACTTTGTGTGCTTACTGCTCTGTTTGCTGTTCTTTAGTAGTGATACCACTTCTCTGAGTTCTCCACTCCCCTCCTCACCCCACCCCCCTGACCAGCTGCGGAATTCAAAGCATTCCTTTCCCTCTTTTTTGATAGCTTGTTTTCATGTATGCTTCTGAGAAACTTCAGAGGACTTCTGCTCCCTGGAGACAGGAGAAAGGAGTGTGCATGCGGATGGGTGCTTACAGTCCTCTGAACACAGTATTTTTGGCCTGCTTTAGAACCTACTTTATTTTTGGCATTAGAAATATTTAGAGGAGGTGTAGACATGATTATATTTCATAGTCTGCTGTCTCAATTTGAATTTGCTTGCCATAGTCCCTCTAGATTGTTAAAAACAGTATTAAAGCTTTGCATGACGCATGCCAGCAAAGGGATTTTTTCTGCTGTGCATGGCTGTGTAGTACTTCTAATAGTGCACAAGCTGAGCTAAGAAATTCTGCTGTAATGCTGTTTGCAAGAGTACAGGAGACTGGACAGAAAGGGAAACACGACTGAAAGGTGCCATGCATGTGTAACTGTAGGGTGGGAGAGAGAAAATACATACAAATACTCTGAGCAAACAAGCTGTTTCAGCGTGTAGGACTTAAATTTGTACTCTCTTAGTCTAATTCTGGTGGTGTTCTGGAGAAGGTCTGGGCTAAGCAGCAAGGAGTCCTCTTGGAAGTCTGGTGCGTGTCTGTCTGCCTGGATGTACACTGGGTATAGCAGAGCCCTCATGATTAGAGTGGGCAGTGATAAACTAGCAAACTGCTATTCTAATGCAAATTGCTACTTAGCATGGTCCTCTCCATATTTAGAGCTGCTAAGGCTGAGACTCTTAAGTGTGCTTGAGAGAGAGGTAGTGTTAACAATGAAGAAAGTAATAGTTTTCCATATTAATCAACTTCTTCAGCTGCGTGGCAGAGAAGGTGAAGAATGCAAGTGAAGGAATCCACATGGTGATGCACTACTGTAAGATACACTGCCATGCAAAGTTCCCCTCTGTGTAGGATGGGTTCTGAGTCTGAAAATGTGAATGATGTAGGATAGTAGAATGAGACAAGCACTCCCCTGAGCTCCTGAAGAGAGTTTTCCTATGTGTCTAGGACCACATCTCACTTTCACAATCAGGCAGGCTGATGGCTACAAGCCATTTTCATGGCAACAGAGCGTTTTGCTGGAACTATTTTGAAGTTTGGTTTCATGAGAAATACCTGTGCTGTGTTTGCATCCTTTAAGGCTTGAGGATCTGCTCTTTTCCAGAAGTTTACTTGCACCTGTGTACTGATGAGGCGGAGTTTGTGACTCTTCACTTGTAGTGTTAGAGGAAAGACCCTGGCAGATGTTCAAGAGACTCAAGATGGTTTCCAAGCTTGTCAGCCCCTTCTGGAATATGCCTCACCCTCTGCTTGGTTGGTGGTGGCTAAAAAGCGCAGGTCAGAAGCAAGGACACATTCCTACAGTCCATGCATTTGTGCAGCTCAGTACTGGAGTTCGCAGGGGCTGCTTTGTATGTTGGTAGAACAGAGTGCTAACTGATCAGCACACCCACAGGCACCGCTGCCCATGTGGTGAATTGTTTTGTGCATGCATGGAGCATACACCCAACCCAAAGTTACTGACACGATGCTGCCTTCCGTTCATACCCGGTATCCAGAGGGGCTGCACTGACATGTCTCTCCATTCTCAGGGTACAGTACCACCCCTGCCTTCAGCAGCTCCACTACTCATCCATTACAGTACAGGTCTGCTGTCTCCTTGTGCAGAACTATGATTTTACACCTGCTTTTAGCGTTACTCTTACCCCATGTAAGATCCCATCATACATTTGCTAATTGACCTGCTGGTGCTCTTTGAGACACCTCATGCTCTGCTTTGAAAAACGTGCAGATCATGTTGGGCATACACAGTATTGAACACTTTTGAGTTTGCTGAAGTTTTGTAGCCATGAAATAGCATAATGAGTAGTTAGTCTGCTATCCCAAGGTGGTACTAGACACGCCTGCTCTGTGGAAGCTGTTAATGCACACAGAATGCTGTGTGGTTCTTCACTTTCTCAGCAGTTGGTGTTGCAGGGTGGTTGTGAATGGTTTCTCTGCTTTCATGAATGCATGGCACTTCACTAGGGCTGCTTCCACAGCCCATGTCTGACCCAGGCAGGTGGTAGAGTTACTTTCCATTCTGACAGCTATTAGAAAGGCCTCCACTGGAACCCTGCATGCAGTTCTGGGCACTGCCCTCCAGGAAAGGCATGGATTAATCACAGAGAATCCAGATGAAAGCAACAACAATGTCTAGAAAGTCTGGTTTAAATAGTAGGATTTGCAGTTGGTCTGGATGGAAGAAGGCTTAGGAGGGGAACACTTTCAGAAGTTTTCACCGATAACCTTTTACATGTAGATAAAATAAGGCATGTAAAAGCTTTAGTTGCAGGAAGAAAGGGACACAGCTAGAGAATTCAGTGGAACTCCAGTGTCACTATAAATGCCAAAACCATGCAGGATGTATCTGCAGCAGCCCAGCTGATTGTCCCTTGGAATGTGGATATGGAATGTGTAATTCTTAGGACCCCACCCAGGATAACTTTACAACCAGAAAAAGGGAATGCAGCTTTGTTAGACATGTCTTGTGGATCATTGTGAATTTTATAAAATGGAAAATGATCATTGATTACCTAGAGAAAACAGATGACACTGTAATCACTAAAACAAACAAACAAAGCAGGTCACTTACTTTCCCAAGGCTGTGAACAATAAGCACTTTCAGACTGCCTCTTTTCTGTTTATTCCATCTCAGCTGTATTTTGTTAAGTTGACAAAGTTCAAGTTTACCTGTTTTCATCTCCCAGTGTGTTCCCCTGAGGAACTCGTTTCGTCAGAGAAACATGAGAACCCTTTTTGCCATCTCAAAATGAATTCGTGTCTCTAGGCTTTCCAATGCTGGACTCCTCTTCCCCCATTTGGGAAGACTTTTGTTGCAAAGATCTTCTGTCTCACCACACTCCTCATTTGTCCTCACAGTTGTACATCAGGCAAATGTTTGAGAGCCTAGGTTCTCATGTCCTGACTGTGTTAGACAAGAGAAGTGAAGAAAAATCGTGCAGTGAAAAAACCATCACTTTAAACCTTCATAAAGCCTGAAAGCTCTCTTTTGTGGTTTTTTGTTTTTTGCTGATGTTTTCAGATTGGACTGGCATTCTTAAACAGGAGAATTGCTCTTCTCTGTGAAATTAAGAGCTTGGCTAGGGTGAGAGGAGCTTGTGACCTGAGTGGACATGCTTCATGCATGCCAAGCCACTTCCTTGAGAGCCACAGTGCAGTTGGGGTTAGTGAAACTTGGTGCCTTGTGAAAAGCGCTACACTGTACGTTACGTGCAGCATTCATTAGTGCAGTGTGTCACGACAAACCACTAAGAAGAACCACTGATGCACTGAAAACTAATGTGCTGAGAAGCTGCATTCATGTCAGGCTGAGTGCGTTCTAAGGAGACTAAAACACCTTGGATGAGGTTCTGGTGCCCACAAAGCTACATCTGACAGCAGCCAGATGGTATTAAAAAAAATGGATCACATGTTATCTCCGAGTGCAAAACCAGTGTGGGCTTGTAGGGGAGCTTGGTGGTGCCACTGGATCACTTCCTGAGCTGCTCGCAGCTTGCACGCTCTGGAGAAAGGCATTTGGTAAACAGGTGGCATAGAAACTGGTTTATCTGATCTTGTACCTGTCAGGCTTCTTCAGCCTCAACAAACTGAGGCATTTGGGTGAATTGGGTGGTTCTAAGTGCCCTCTTCTCTCCTGCCAGCAGCTGGGATGATGCCAGTGACTTGGGCCATAATCCTGCTCACCTCAACAAGACATGCACTGAATCCAGTGCTTGGCACGGCCCCCATTTGTATCCTTCATTTGCCCTAGCCGTGAGCAGTATTTCAGAGCTTACTGCAAATCTTCCTCCAAATGCCACGGGATGTGGAATTTCAGCGCCAGCCAGGTCACACAAAAAAAAAGCCAAGTACCATCTCATGGCAACTCGCAGCATTTTCAGATGAAGGTCATCACTAGGTCTGTGAAGTATGGGGCTGGAGAAGCATTCAGATGGACTAGCCACCTCTGGTAAATCTGGGGTCCTCTCCACTCTTGGCTTGTGGCTGCTGATGGAGACCAGATAGCAGAGGTAAGGAGGAGCTTGGGGCTGACACTTTGTGGGAGATTTGGTAAAAAATTATTAAAGGACAAATCCATGGGGCTTTAAAGTGCCTCAAAGGTGAGGTAGGGGAAATATTTGGCAGCACTGTTAAAACTTGATATCACAAGACTGGAAGGCAGCTCTCCTGAGCTGATTGCAGACTTGGAGCAACTCTAGCTGCTGTCACTGGATGTATAGGGCAAATTGACAGGGAGTGAAGTAAGGCACGGGATTAGTAGGTGCATTGATACAGATGGCATTTATGAGGAATTAGCTTTTATAAAGTGCCCAGGACTGCAGCCACAGGTCCCCAGCACTGCTGGTAGTGGGGCCATCCAGCCAGTGGCCTGGGTAGCCATGACTTGGTCTGGCTAAGCCTTAAGGCCCCCTTGCTCCCCCTGTCCCAGTGCTGCACCACTCTTCCCAGGAAGGAGATTTTCCAGCCGCAGTCTCAGGGTGCTTTACAGTGTCCTGAATCCCCAAGAAGATGTGTGCACATCTTCTGGAGTTTCCCAAAAAGGCAGTTTGCCGAGGCGTCTGGCTCGGCACTCTGAAGGACGTTGCCACGGGACAAAAAGCAGGCTCCAGCGTGTCTGAATCGTTAAAAAGCAGGAAAGACCCTTTGGAAGCAAATGCTGCCCTTGCTGCCGCCCTCCGCAGCGCCCCGCAGCTGCCCGGGGATGGACGGAGCGCACTTGCCATCCCGAGTGCGGGCGCAGGGTGAGGACCGACCAAACCGGGGCCCGGGGCGGGGGCCGAGCCGGGCGCAGCTGTTCT